>JAJKFI010000094.1:2019472-2035992 GCA_029204185.1 Lerista edwardsae
CACACACACACACACACACACACACACACAATTTGAGAACCACTGGTCTTGATTACACTGAAGTGGCAACATGAAGGCAACACGAAAGCGAATCTAAACAATATAACAATGAGTCTTGTAACACCTTAGAAACGAAGCAATTTAAGGTGTTACCAGACTCTTTGTTATATTGTTTAGAATAGCTTTTCAGACCGTTTAGTCTTATATTGCTTTGCTGTAGGAAAAGGCGGAATAAAAATCAATACATAAAAGGCAATGCCCACCACCCCTTAGCATGGCACCCCTGGTGTTGCAGGCAGCCACTGACCTGGAAGACACTGTCCCCACCCAGGTTGTAGCTGAGCTCACAGGGGAGTTCATGGCGGAATTTGCTGGCAAATTCTGGGTACAGCTCCAAGCTGGCGAGGAGGCCAGGTAGACTTAGGCACTGCAGATCACAGTAGGTGAGGCCCCGCACGTCTGCATTGGCTTGGACCACCTGCTCTTTGGATGAGATGTGGCAACCAATCAGGTCCCCCTTGCCTATGAGAAAAGGAGCAAAAGGTAATGGATGAGCCCCAACTAGTTGCACATAACCAAAGGTAGCCGCAGATGGGATGTACATCCACATCTTCGTTCATGTAGCTCTTCTAGGGCGCCCCCCCCCCCCCACCGGGGGGCGGAAGAGCACAATAGAGATGGAAATACATGTCTGGATCCACAAGAGTTCTGCACCTCGGCCTCCCTTGCTGGAGCTGGAGGGGCGCCAGGGGTGTTTTTAATAACAGCCCAGAGAGGCCCAGAAACTGGAAAGCAGCATCAAGAGGACTCGTGTCGAGGTGCAGAGGAAACGAGAAACTGGAAGCAAGATGGAATCCATTCATTATGTTTCTAATTAATTTTATGTAACGATGCATTTTTAGAAATGGGAAAGTTACCACTGAAAAATACAGCAGTGGAAAAATTTCTGCCCACATCACTAGAAGGTGTTTTTTTTTTTCTTCCCCTGAATATGTATACATGTCAAGCTGTTAGCACGTCTAGAAATAGCTGGGGAATCTGGATGTGTACTACAAAACGCATTGGCTTTTCCCTGATCAACAACTTCATCCTCTATCCAGACAGATAAGAAACGAAGCACTTCTCTTACACCTCAAGTTGAAACAAAAATTAGTAAAGGAACACGCTTCCAGCCCTGGTGTCTGCACGGAAGACGTTTTCAGTGGGGCTCCTAGCAATGAGCTGGACTTTTTCCCTTTGTGACCTAGTTTCCTGCCCCTGCCAAATGTGCAAGAATGAGGAATTCCAGACCTGGATTAAAGTAGCCAGGGAAAGTTCAAGTACCGAGAATGGCGAGCACAGTCCCATCTTTCAGCACCTCCATTGAACCAGAGCAGACCAGGTAGAGAGCCTGGAGCGCGTCCCCTTGCCGGATTAGGTATTCCCCCGGGGTGCAGAAAGAAGTCCGAACGCAGAGTGAAAGTGAACGCCGGCAGCCCCGGCTCGCCCCCTCAAAGAGGGGCAGCTGCAGCAGCTCCTTGTGCAGGTGCAGGGCGATGTCAGCGCGCAGTTCATCTGGGAGGCTCTGCAGTAACTGGAAGATGGGAGTTGGAGGGAGGGCAAGGCAGACAGACAGGGGTTACAGCAGGAGCATCAATATTGCCACCAGCCTAGGAAGGTGCATTGGGGGCTGCCACTCTTCTCCAGAACACAAGAGTGGCAACATTCCGACGACAGGTTGTAAATGAGTCCAAGGACCCCCCCACCCCCACCCACCCCCCCACCCCGCATACTTTCTTACCCCAGGGAAAATAAAGCTAGAAGAGATGACAAGTTGAATAATCTAGACCATGGATGCAATGATTGCTTCTCTCTACCTGGTTATTGCTCTGCTCCTCTCCACTTGCCACCCAAACTGGATGGCATGCATGACAATCCTAGCAGCCAACTTTGTGGGAAGAGGCTGCTGAGGTTCTGAGCTACATTGATTCGTGTCCAAGGTCAAAAGGACCAGCAGATCTTTCTTCTGCCCCGATTTAAGTGGACTTTGGGGAGACAACACATATTTTTAGGAGCAACACATGCCCTTCTCTGGCGGGCTGCTTCTGCTACCTTACAACTTGCTGAACGATTTGGCCTCACCTTCTTTGCTCCCACCTCACCTGCCTTTCATTGCCGAACAACACTCCTGTATTTCCTGTGGTGACTATTAGAACGCAATCCTAACCTGGAGTTAGGCCGGCACAGTTTGGCTGGCACAAGGGACACCGTAAAGCGCGTTTGGACCACTCTTGGAGTCAGAGAGGCCAGTGCACAGACATGCGCCATCCTCCCTGTCTCAGAGGGTGGTCCAAATGCTCTTTATGTTGTCCCTTGTGCTGGCCAAACTTTGCTGGCTTAACTGTGCTGGTGTAATTCCAGGTTAGGATTGCGCCCTAAGTCTCTCGTCACCTTTTCTTCCACTATTGTGGGCTTAGCCCTTTAAACTGGGGTGACACCTCTCCCATGTTCGGCATTGTGCCCAATACTGCAGTGGTGCTCTGTTTCAGTATAACCACCACCATCCTAGAAGTCCCTGCCCAAGGATGAGGGACCATGTTCGACTTCCTCCCCAATCTGCTTTGAGAAGGGGTAGAGCCCAGGGAAGGAGCCTGCTCAGCCAACCCTCAAGCTTTTGTGGGGTTCACTCTCACCTCCCGGGTGTCAATGCCATTGCTGGCACTCCAAGTGGCCTGGAAGTACTCCAGCATGCGCTGCTTCAGTGGCGGTGGGATGCGGTGAATACGGATGTAGTCGCGCAGGTCACGTGTGCGGCTGTGGTAGAGGAAGCGGCGGGCGTACATGCGCTGGATGATGGCAGTCACATTTCCAAAGACTACGGCATGCATCAAGGCTGGGGCGAGGGGAGGAGGGAAGAGAGAGAACAGGTCTTGCAATGTGGTCAGCGTGGGGCAGAACCTTTTCCCACTCCCCCATACTTGGGCGAATTGAGGGGACAGGGGCCTCCCATAGGCAGAAGAGGGCAAAGCTCGCAAGCCGTGGCAAGCAAGAGAAGTGATCCAAAAAAGTCAGTAAGAAGACATAGCTATGGCACACACGTGCCCTACCCATGAATACCAATCTCCAGCCTAGTTTGCACAGGCACCTCATGAACTTGAGGAGGGAACAAGGTGGAGCATTCTAAGGTGGTGCCATGTTCTGCATTACGAGAGACTGCAGCTGGTGGATCACATTTGAGAACAACTCCCCCCCCCTCATGTAAAGGGCTCCCTGCAAGTAAAAAATTACCATCTCGAGGTTGTTATAAGCCCAGCCCTCCCCCCATGCTGTATCACTTTTCTTTTTTATTTCCAGGGAGTTTTGCACATCCAGAAACAATAAAAAAAAAAAACGTTCCCACTTCCACCTGCAATCTGACATGGGGCAACCCATTTCACTGCTTCCGATCTCGGCTACCTCAGTTCTGCAAGTGTGCATTCAGGCCTGAGCTGCAGCTGCCCACTCACAACATCAACCCGGAATGAACAGCTGGTACAAGCACCTGAGGCGTTTCTAGCCACACGGCAATTGTACCAAACGTGAGCCTCCTAGAAAGGCTGACCTCCAGTGTATTCACTGTAGTGGTGGCTGTGGAGATGCCGTGATTTTGACCACCCCACAGAAGTACAGGAACTGGAAGCAAGTTCAGTGTTTAGCATTCCAGGACTCACTTTTCCTTTTAGAAGACAGGGGTGTGCAAGCCAGAGAGGCCCCCTTCAAGGCTCATACTGGGCCTTCCCAGTGGTGTTCCTACAGGGGGGAAGTGCTATGTTTCACAGGAGCCTGAGCTCCAATGTAATGCGGCCCCTCCCCCTCGACTCCAGAGCCATTCACAGCTTGGAGAGCTGGCCGGGAGGCTTTGCTCTTTGAATCACAAATAGCTCTGGAGGAGAGGGGCCGCTTTACACAGGAACTCAGGCTCCTGCAAAACTTACTGTCGTCCCCCCCCCGTACAGCGATGGGATCTACAAATGAACAAGGGGAATGCTGGGTGGGACGTAGGCGGGACTTCTGCTTGAGTGGCAGCCCGTCCGTAGCATTCCGTGGCTGCCCTGGCCTCGGGGGGGGGGGGGGCTCCTGCTCGCTGCAGGGGGCAGGTGAGGGTCGCTAACCGGGGGCTGCCCCCCCGAGGCCAGGACAGCTGCAGAACGCTATTGACGGGCAGCCAATCACGCAGAAGCCCCGCGTAAGTCCTGCCCAGCGTTCCCCTTGTTCATTTGTAGATCCCATCGCTGCCCCCGTAGGAACACCACTGGTCTTCCTGCTCCTGCCTAGGAAGGTGAGGGCACCAACCCAGCTGTCTGGGCCTTCTGCGGCACCCTCGCTGCATCATGGCCACCCACGATGTAGAGAAGAGGAGCGACTGGTCCTGGCTTTTTCCTTCACTCCATTTGTTATGTCTTCTTGTTTAATGTTAGGTTTGGACCCAAGTCTAACATGCCCTTTTCATTCTCCCTAAGTTATTTTAGCCCCCATCAAAGGACTTGAGGTCCCTCAAAGATCCATTCAGTCCCATGTTCTGCCACAAAGAGGGGCCTGACTGGATTTGGGTATCGTACCAAAATAGAAATGGCAATGCTAGAAAGGACCGCTTGTCCCACTGGCAGAACAACAGACTGTCGGCTTCAATTAAAAGCTGAGGTCCAGGAAACAGGAGGACGGGGGACAGGGGTGTCCTACTGCCAACACGCCTCACTACAGCAGCCCCCCAGGCTTAGGGTCTCACTCACCCCCCACCAGCATGGTACATATGGAGAAGATCTTCTCTGAGTCAGTGTTTGCAGAGACGTTGCCAAACCCCACGCTGGTCAAGCTGCTCAGGGCAAAGTAGAGGGAGGTAATGTAGGCACTCCGCAGGGAAGGGCCTCCCACCAGCTCCCACGTGCTGCCGTTCAGGGGGGCATTGGACCTGTTGCAGGAGTAGTCGTCGCCACTGCTGTTCCTCTGCCCCAGGCAGTAGGGAGTCTTCAGGCGCTGAGCCAGCTCCTGCAGCCAGCCTGGGAGGAAGGGATGGAGGGGAACCAGGTTAGAAGAAGCCTCTGCACCAGCTCTTTCTCCTAAAGGGGGGGGGTTCCCTCACACACTCTCTCAGGGGCAGCTTACCAAGGCACAAAGTTGAGACAATTGTCTTCTGCTGACAGGAAGCTCTTGCAAACATAAGAAGTGCCTGAGTGGGCCTGAGCTGTGGCCCCTCAAGTCCAACACTGGCCAGCCAGAAAGCTCTGGGAATGGAGGGGACGGTCAGCCCATTATTTTGCTCACTGCACTTGCTAGTCAGAGTTCTGCTGCTTTCTTATTTGGACGGCAAAAGTTCTCGACAGGCCTATCCTCTGAGGATGCATCCAATTTTTTTCTTAAAAACAAAATACTGATCCAAGCTAGTGGCCGTAACCACATCTTCAGATGGTGAATCAAGGTTCATGGTCCGCTCAGTCGAGATTAAAACATGTCACAATCAGACGTGCTGGTACACCACAGAATGGCTCCAGCAGATCAAGTGGCTCTGAGGAGATGGGAGGGTGCATGGGGAGAATTAACGCGAGAAATGAATGACCGTTCTGTTTCTAACAGGAGCTGGAGGGACACCAGTGAGCACATTATATAGTTTTTTATTTACCTATATTTTTACCTCATCATTCTCCACATCACCCCCTCACACTCCCTCTGTGAGATAGATTAAGGAGAAGGCTGAGGTAAAAATATAGGTTGGCATGGTTAGAAGTCCTAGGGCGCAATCCTAACCTGGAGTTCGGCTGGCACAGTTAGGCCCGCAAAGTTTGGCAGGCACAAGGGACACGTAAAGTGTATTTGGACCACAATCAGTGTCAGAGAGGCCAGCACACAGACGTGCACCATCTTCCCTAACTTCAAGAATGGTCAAAATGTGCTTTACAGTGGTCCTTGTGCCGGCCAAACTTTGCTGGTCTGACTGTGCTGGCCTAACTCCAGTTTAGGATTGCGCTCATAATCTAGCGTTGTAGAGACCCAAGTTCAAATTCCCACACAGGTATGATGGTCACTGTCTCTAACTTAGTTGCCTTCATACCTATGTGGGGATTTGAACCTGGGTCTCTACAACACTAGACTAGGACTTCTAACCATGACATTGGCTCATTTGCCTAATTCTGGGAGCAGAGCGAGGGACAAGATCAGCTGCCTTTCATGCTGAAATGATTGGGGAGAAGCCGGAGTGAGCCCATGCCTGCCACCCTTCCTTCTGTTCTTTAGCCTAAACACATTCCCCTTTCCAATATCAGTATTTTCCTGTTCCTGTAGGAGAGCATGAGCGAAAGGCAGACACTAAATAAGGCATAACAATATTTTGAACACATGAGAAAGAGATCAATAAATCCCTGAACTGGAGATAAGAAGGGAGACTTGATCCCTCACAATCTCTCGCTCTCTCCCCCCCCCCCGCCCCCAAGTGCTGACAGGTTCCACCCCCCGAGCATTCACGTCCCACCCCCTGAGACTCAAGGTCTGGTTCCCAGCCTCAGGAGACTTGGCAACCCTACCTAGAGGTAAATGCAGCGGTTGCTTGTTAACTTGTCACCATGCAGTCCCTGGAGCCTGCTTAGACAACAGTAATTAGAGAAGAACTCATCGCCCCCGAGTGAAAGTGAGTGGGTGTGGATTATTTATTTATCTGCGCGGTTGTGGCATCTGGGTCTGCGCTGAAGTCTGATGCCTGCGGGAGCATCTCTTCCCCGCCGTGCCCCGCCACGTTGCGCAACAGCACCCCAGGTCCCATGGCGAGGCGCGGCCCGCTGTACACACCTATGCCCGGCAGCTGGGAGGGGCTGTTCTCAACCTCGTGCTGTCCAATGAAGTACCAGACGCAGGCGACCCAGTGAGCCAGGAGAGCAAAGACGGTCATGAGGAGGGTGAGCACCACCGCGCTGTACTGCGAGTAGCGGTCCAGGTTGGGCAGCAGCCGCAGCAGCCGCAGGAGCCTCACTGTCTTGAGCAGGTGCGCCCCAAAATACTGGGTGGGGAAGAAACAGAAGAAAAGGAAGGGTTGGATCGGCCGGCCCTGTTTTCACCGGCATGGAGAGGCGCTGCAGAAGGAAAGGGTGGTGGGTGTGGAACAATAGGGGAGGGGCTGTCATGCTGGCAGATGGAAAGGTGCTGCCAGGGGGACGGCAGAAGCACTCTCACGCTCTGTTTCTAGGACAGCTACAGCAGAAGCCTCATCTCCTTAGAGATGCACCAGGCTCCTTCTTCAAGTCAGAGTGCAGTCTTAACCTGGAGTTAGGCTGGCAAAGTCTGTCCAGCACAAGGGACACTGTAAAGCACATTTGATGCTGTTGTGCCCCAAATAATTTCTGCCTGTATGTTTTCCTCTCCACAGCTCAGCAGCTTCAGAGGGTGATTGGGTGTGGGGTCATGGTAAAGGATTAGCGTTCCCTCCTACCATGTCATTGGGCTTAGGGGTCCAAACCCAAATCACTTCTTTGGGCTGCTTTTTTAACAACAAAAAATATTAGGAGTTTGAATCGCAGAACTCCAGCATGACATCTTGTTTGATCCTGAGCTGTCGGCAAGACACCTCTATGCACAGGTGTACCCCCTTTGAACCACCCTAGGAAACACCTGCGGTCTACTCACCACATTGACCTTGAAGGCATAGAGGAGGTCAAAGGGCAGGGCAGCCAAGAGGTCCAGCACAAACCAGCGGGTCAGATAGTGCAGGAAAATGGCGTGAGGGTCAAACACCACCTGCCCAGACTTGCTGACAAAAGTGGTGCGGAAATTCAGCACGATATCTGGAACCAGAAGGAATGAGTGGGATTTACACTGCAGAAGTTGAGTGGAGGTAATCTTCGGTGAAGTAGGTTTGGAATTCCTAAGGCCCAAAACAACTGACTCGCCTCCTTGGAGAAGCCCAAATCCTTGGACTGGACTTGCAGAAGAAAGGCAGGATAGACACATTTCCAAGTAAGGGTGGACATTCTACCGTCCTCTGACACTCTACAGAATGAGTGGCTCTTCCCCCTCGAGAACCACCTCATCGGCCGCTACCAATTCTAACTCTGATGGCTATGTCTAGGGATGGTTGTTGTTTTTTTTGTATCAACACAGAACACTAAATTTCTACTGAAAATGCTACATAAAATGAAATTTAGGTCAAAAAGCAAAAAAAATCACCTTTGCTTATTTTTGACAGAGTTTGAGACAAATTTAGATCAATTTCACAAAAATAACACTACTTTTGTTTATTTTTGACACAGTTTTGAGGAATCCACAAATAATTTTCAGTAAGGGATCAGGAAGACGAGTGGAAGAAACAGGAGGAAGCTGGCTTAAACTTGCTTGAACGCGCATGTTCATAGTTGGGGCGACTTTAATGGAATGTGCAAGTAATAAGTAGCAGTTTCTTGACATTCCAAGCAGCAATCAGAGTGAAGCTTGGGAATTTTTGAGCAGGTTATTTTGGGCTAGGGTTTGTGTGCCAGTGATTGCTTGCCTTTGTAGGGCCATTCACTCTTATTTATTGCGCTGTTTGTACAATTCGCTATAAAAATTTGGATTAAAACATGTAAACACTGCAATTTGCTATTTTAATCAAGAAATTTTAGAAAAAATATCACCACCACCACCCCTAGCTATGTTGGATCTGCAGTGGCTGCTCCCCACATGCGGGTTGCCATTTGAGTTTGAAATCACTGGGTGATAAACATACACATGTAAACTCAACTTCAGAATGAAAAGGAACCTTCCAGAACACTTTGTTAAGCAGCCACAGGCAGCCTGCAGTTTCTTCAAAATCAATCAGCTGGTGCAGGCATGAGGGGGAAGTGGATCTCTACAGGGGCGGCAGCAGGCTCTAGGCCTTCACCTGTTAATGGGCCCACCTCAGCGGTGTTATGCTGCCGGAACGCTGGGTGGGTCATCCGGGTGATTGACAGCCTGCCTGTCGCGTTCCGGAGCTTTACGCCGTTTGCGTAACCAATTACGCCGCTTGCATACATTACGCAAATGGCATAACGCTGCGGAATGCGACGGGCGGGCTGTCGATCACACGGATGTCCCGCCCAGCGTTCCGGCAGCATAACACCACTGGCCCACCTGGCTACATCAACTCTTGCCCCCTCCTTGCTGGGGGCAGTGGTGCTGCCCGATGTACCATGAGAAGGCAGGAGGATGCACAATGAGGGCACGTGGCTTTGCCCAGGGCTCCCAGCAACTGGTGCTGGCACTGGGTCTTTCAGAACCAGCAAGGCTGGATGCAAGGCTTGGCAGAAGCAGTGTGGCATGTGCCAAACAGGTTGGGCTGGGCTCTAGGCCTGTCTCAATTCCGCTACCATTGCCTAGGCCAGTGATGGCGAACCTATGGCATATGCGTGTCAAAGGTGACGCACCACAACATTTGGGGTGACACACCAGCATTCACCAATGCCTGACAAAACTGAGTTTGTTTTACTCATTTTTCATTTTTGTAATTATTGGATGTTTCTTTATACAAAACATAGCACCACACATGATTAGACTGCATTTTTGTTTAAATAAATGAATATAAAGAATTGTTTCTCTTTTGTTTGGGGGGGGGGGGGACACACCAGCAGTCAAGTTAAGCATTTTTCTAAGTTTTGACACACCAGGCCCAGAAGGTTCGCCATCACTGGCCTAGGCTGACAGTTGTTGCCCTACCGTTCTTTAGCAATCCTTCAAATGCGTAAGCCAGCAGATTGTTTATCAAACAAGGAGGAGCCAAGGGAGCTGAAGTCCCATCTGCCAAACCCATGAACTGTATGACCATATACCATTTCACAAGAGCAGCCATAGTCCAAAAGCAGATTTTATGTCTCACCATGGGTTCCTTACCTAGGATAAAGAGGATCTCGACAGAAAGATCGCAGACGCTGGGGGGTGCCCGAGCAGACTCCGGAAGCCCATCGTCTTTGATGCCGCTGAAGCAGACACTGTAGGGCACTGTAACAGCCACATACAGTGTGGCCAGGAGAATGAGCCCATCCCAGCCAGCTTTGAAGGTCCCATAATGCAACAGGATGAATGGTGACTTGCGTGCTGCGGCCACCTTGTATTCAGGCAGGGCTGGCTTCTCTCCAAAGACACCCTAGGAAGGGAGATGACCACTTAGTATCATTGAGTTGCGTGGCCACTGGCTCCAACATCCTACTTGCAAGGTAAGACTAGCCCCACATCTACCACTCACAGATCAACCCAAACAGCCCAGGCCACAAATGTGCCAGAAGCGGAGAACAGAAAGTTGCACCATAGCAAGGAGATCTAGGTCATTAATGCCTTGGTGATCTTCAGATCAGACTTTTATAAATGTCCTTTATGGGGGTGGGTGGGTTGCAATCTATGCAAATGCTAGGGAAATTGAGTTGGCACAATATGCTGCTGTAGAAGTGGTGATGGGCATAAACTAACCGGGGGAGCAATCCTAACCTGGAGTTAGGCTGGCACAGTTAGGCCAGCAAAATTTGGCTGGCACAAGGGGCACTGTAGAGTATGTTTGGACCACTCTCGGAGTCAGAGGAGCCAGCACACAGACATATGCCACCCTCCCTGGCTCTGAAAATGGTCCAAACACACTTTATGATGGCCCCTGTGCCAGCCAAACTTTGCTGGCCTAACCGTGCTGGCTTAAATCCAGGTTAGGTTTGTGCTCCTAGTCACATTCAATCTATATACATTACACTGGTTACTAATTTGTTTTTGAGTCCAGATCAGAAACTGGGTTTGAACTTGAGATCCCTAAAGTGAGCTGTTGGGTACCTCTGGAGTACCTCCTCCTATATGAGCCTCCCCCTCCTCCAGAGGCATCTCTACAGGGAGGGCAAATCTCTAAGTTTTGCAAGAAGCCTTGCCTTGCAGTGGAAATCACTCCTCTCCTGCACCGTTTTAGCCAATCCTCACAGGGAAAAGCAACATCTTGGCGTTGCTTACTGGCTACAGCAGCAAGGGAGAGGAGGGATTTACACGACAGGGTAAGGCTTCTTGCAACACTTAGAGCTCTGCCCTCCCTGTAGAAATGCCACTGCTCCCCCCATCCACACTCAACCCCTGCTAACTGGGCAAGAGGCACTTTTTGAAGTGGTGTTCCTCTTACATAGGGGGGAGTAACTGTCCCTCTTCACCCCAGCACACTGTCTTATTTAGTGGCTGCTGCTGCTGGTGTTCTGCTTTTTTATTTTTAGTTTTTTTAGATTGTGAGCCCTTTTGGGACAGGGAGCCATTTAACTTCATAATTATTTTTTGCCTGTAAATTGCTTTGTGAACTTTGTTGAAAAGTGGTTTACAAATACGATTGACTGATTAATACCAGCTAATGAGGTCCTCTTTCAAGTACTATTCAGATGGTAAGTTGGTATCTGTCAAAAGCAGGGCCTTCACAGTGGTGGCTCTAGAGCTTTGGAAACCCACAGAGGTTCATTTGGCTTCCACAGCAATATAATTCCACGGGCAACTGAAAACCTTGTTCTGCTGTGCTTTTAGGTGCTGATCATTCCAGCTGGTCTTGTTAGTTTTGTTATATGGCTGTGTTCATGATAGTGATGATTTTTATCACTGTATCAGACTGTTCTAATTGCTTTTTTTTTTTTTGGCTTTATCTATTTTTTTTTAAGTTTGTAAAGCGCTTTGGAAATACTGGTTGAAAAGCAATATACTGTAGAAACAGTGTAAATAAGCATTCACTGTCCTCCGCAGCATGCAAACCCAACCCCAAGGCTAGGCTCTCATGGCCATGAAGTCATCTTCCCATCTCCAATCCTTGACCCCCACCACTTACCTTGTGGAGTTTGCGCTTCCCTTTGCCCTGTTTCTGAAGATGCCCTGATAGGTGATAGAGCACAGCCCGGCTTCGCCGACGGTTGGCATTAAAACCCTTGGCCCCAGCTCGGCTGTAGCGGCGCCGCCCACCTGCCAAGGACAGAAGAAGATGGTCGCATGTGTGGCAACAGAGCAAGAAATGTTCACTTCTGTTCTCAAAGAGGAGAAAAGCTCTCAAACATCTGAATTCCAAGTTCCGTATTTATGTTCTGAATGAATGTTCCATTTTCAGAGTGGATTTTATTGCAGGGGGGAGTGGAAGTTTCAATTTGGGTGCTAACGCTTTGAGGCCCCAACCCCCCCCTTTTTCCTGCAAGAAACATCTGAAACTCAAACCACACATTTCTCTCCTCTTAAATATCACAGCCTCGGAAATAGATTGCTCTGATAGGCTGAGTCCTGAGAAGCAAAGAGGAATTATTGGGTTTTTTCCATGTGTGATGTGCTAGGTGGGCCAATCATTTTAATCAAGGAATAAAACTGAACCTGAATCCAAAAGTAGGTTTCAAGAGTGGTTTTTCAATGAACTGGACCTGGATCAAAACTAAAATATCTTGGTTGCCTTGAATCTAAACTGGAACAACTCATAAGCACAAAAAGTGGTGATCAGATCAAAACCGGTTCAGTGATAACAGAATATATGTTTTTAAAATGGGAACAAAGGAATCAAGGAGTGGTGAGAGCTTCTCTCAGCCCGAATAGATGAGAAACTATATGTTCCCATAAGCCAAGGGGAAGAAATGGAAGCAGTGTCAGAGTTTATTTTCCTGGGCTCCAAGATTACCACGGATGGTGACTGTAGCCATGAAATTAAAAGACATTTACTTCTTGGGAAGAAAGCTATGGCGAACCTAGACAACTTACTAAAAAGCCAAGACAACAAAGGTTTGCATAGTCAAAGCTATGGTTTTCCCAGTAGTCATGTATGGCTGTGAGAACTGGACCATAAGGAAGGCGGAGTGCCGAAGAATAGATGCTTTTGAATTATGGTGTTGGAGAAGACTCTTGAGAGTCTACAGGAAGCCTACAGGAAGTCAAGCCTGATTGCTCCCTGGAAGGACAAATCCTGAAGCTCCAATACTTTGGCCACCTCATGAGAAGAGAGGACTCTTTAGAAAAGACCCTCATGCTGGGAAAGATTGAAGGCAAAAGGAGAAGGGGGTGGCAGAGGATGAGACGGTTAGACAGTGTCACCGAAGCAATGAACATGAAATTGGGTGAACTCAGGAAGCTAGTGGAGGACAGGGAGGCCTGGCATGCTGTGGCCCATGGGGTCGCAAAGAGTTGGACACGACTTAGCGACTGAACAACAACAAAGCCATCTGGAAAAAAGAGAAGAAAGAGCTGGAGAGACGGATAGCCAGAGATGAAGTCTGGAAGTCCTCCTGGGGCTTGGGTAGAAGTTTGCCCACTCACAGGCTGTTGTCCTACTTAAACCGAGAGCGCAATCCTAACCTGAAGTTAGCCCGTCACAATTAGGCCAACACAGTTTGGCCAGCACAAGGGACATCTTAAAGTATGTTTGGACCACTCTCAGAGTCAGAGACATGCGCCATCCTCCCTGACTCCAGGAGTGGTCCAAACATGCTTTACAGTGGCCCTTGTACCGGCCAAACTTTGCTGGCCTAATTATGCCAGCCTAACTCCAAGTTAGGACTGTACCCTGAGGCTGGGAGAAGTTTCCTTGGCATGACAGTTCTTTGTTGCCGTTCTGCCATTCATTCTGAACAGGGATAGTTCTTTTCTTTTTTTGCTAAATAAGTGTAGCTTTTGGACAGACAGGTTAGAGCCCTGAAAAGGAAATATAAGATCGATAGCCGCCACAAAGCTGACCCGTGCGCCACCCTGACCCAGTGACGTCACTGCAATTTCAGTGACGTCAGAGTAAAACTGGCCACTTCTAAAGAAGGGTCTGGCTTAGCTCTGACCAACTGTGCCCAGAAAGTCTTTCTTGATGTAGTCAGAGCAAAGCCAGCTGTTTATAGAGAAGGGCTGGCTTCACTCTGGCCAACCACGCTGAGAATGACTGCGGGGGTGGGCAAGAGAAGCCGCCTGCCCCTGCAGTCATTCTCAGCATGGCCACATGCCGCTTGGAGCAAGGCTAGCCACTTCTGCAGGCTGCCTTGCTCTGAGCGGCTCAGCTTCTAGTGGGGGGGGCAGGACCCCAGCAATGGCAGAAGAGTGCTGCCCATGGTCCTGTGACTGCCCCCCAGCTACGCAATAGACAGAATTGGACAACGTGTGTTTCTGAGAGTGTGGGTGGGCCTGTTCAGCAACGTTAACTTGGTTCATTAAAAGTCCACTTGGTTGCTTTGCCCGAGGCCTCCCGGAGTGGCTGGGCCTCCAGCTCTTCCCCTCTGGCCACTATCTGAGGAGACTTATCTCCCAGTGGGGAATAATGGCATATCACTTCCTTGATTACCTGTTTCATTTGCATTTTCATGATGGAGAAAAGCTATTTACTACGACCGTACAGTGTATTGTGTATTATTCAGAGCACAATCCTAAACTGGATTTAGGCCGGCATAAACTAAGCCAGCAAAGGTTGGCCAGCACAAGGGCCACCATAAAGCGTTTTTAGATTACTCTCGGAGTCAGGGAGGATGGTGCACGTCTGTGTGCTGGCCTCTCTGACTCCAAGAGTGGTCCAAACATACTTTACAGTGTCCCTTGTGCTGGCCAAACTTTGCTGTCTTAGCTTATGCTGGCCTAACTCAGTGTAGGATTGCGCCCTCAGTAACATTTGTTAAGGCCTAAGGAAGACTGTCGCATTCCTTAACTTTAGTGCCGTTCAGCAAACTACCATAATGATGCCCTTCAATAAGAGTTCAGGCAGGGCACCTTCCCATGTTATGGTCCTCCATATGTGGTCCTCCAAAGATTTCAGCAGCCCAGCACTTCCCTCTGCAGTGGTATGGCTGGAGGTGCCATTTTAATTTACCCACAACACACTGGTCCCAGACATAGCAGTGATAGAAAGGACTGAGGAAACAGCATTGCAGAAAACAGCATTAGTGTCCCCCTCCCAGTGGCAAACTGGCACAGTATGTTCCCAGAACTAGTCCCAGTTAGCATTCAAGCAACAAGATTCTGGATTAACCAAAGTTTCCAAGCGGCAAAGGCTTTGAGGGCAAATCCCTATATAAAATCCCGCCCCTACAATGCATTGCAGTAGTCACGCCTGGAGGTTTACCAAAGCATGAGTAACTGATCGTTTCTCTTCAGTGCCAGTCCTTGGGCCTCTGTGTGCCTCGCTGCATGTCCTACCTATGCCCTCTGTGCTGGCATGCATGCGGCCCTCTTTGCCAATTAGCTGTGACAGCATACAGGCAATAGCATTTATCTCTTGTACACCAAGGGTTGTCAGCAATTTCACATCGAGCAGAGCGGCTCTGTGAGCTAGCAGAACTAATTGGCTGTAATTCCGTCCTCTGTACGGCATCACCACTCAAGAGAAGATAAACACGTCTTTTATATATGCATCTCCAATGTGGGCAAACGCAGACCACTCTGCTACCCACACCAAAACATGAGGAGGCACACAGGGCCGGCTCTAGGAGTGGCGGGGCCCAATTCAGGGCATTCCCGCAGGGCCAACCACCCACCTTGTGGGGGCCCCTCTCACCAAGAAAAGCACTTGTGGTGCTGCACGTGACATCTAGTTGGTGGTGACATGATGACATCACTGCCAACTGCTTCCAGGAGGCCCATTTTGGGCAGTTCAGAGGCAGGGGAAGGTGGGAAGGCCCAAAGTAAAGCTGCTCTACTCACCCCACTGACTTATATTCCATGGATATCTCAGCTGCAGCAGCAGGCAATATGCTCTCTGCCCTAATGTGGGGCCCTCCGAAGTGCAGGGCCCAATGTGATGACATTGGTCACATTGGCTTAAGGCCAGCCCAGGAGGTACTATTCAGAGTGCTGAAAGCAAACATTCATTGAAGTGAATGGGACCTAGATGCAAAGTATTCTATACCATTGACTGATGCAAATGTATCTGAACTGCATCTCAGATCTCGATGATGAAAGTCAAGCTTATTCAGAGCATGCCTCTTGAAGTTTCTAGTCCTCACGGCTAAGGGCCATAATGCTAATTGGAGGATGTCTTATGCGTGCCCATATTTCACACAGAAATGTATGTGGATTATTCTTGTTCATACAAGAAACGGTTTGATACTTCTGATTTCCCCTGTTCTCTGCTTTCTGTCCACTTTTCTCCAGGGACGGCTCTAGCACTGGCGGGGCCCAATGTAGGGCATTCCTGCGGGGGGGCCCAATCACCAAGAAGAGCTCTGTTCGCACCACATGCAAAGCATGGCATGTGGAAGTAGTTGGTGGTGATATCAT
The DNA here is from genome assembly GCA_029204185.1 of Lerista edwardsae. Classification (NCBI taxonomy): domain Eukaryota; kingdom Metazoa; phylum Chordata; class Lepidosauria; order Squamata; family Scincidae; genus Lerista; species Lerista edwardsae. The sequence continues at coordinate 2,035,640 of JAJKFI010000094.1, forward strand.
AACCGCCAACTGCTTCCAGGTGGCCCATTTTGGGCTGTTCAGAGGCAGAGGCAGGTGGGAGAGACCAAGGCAAAGCTGCTCTGCTCACCCCACTGCTCACCCCATAGCAATCCCAGCTGCAGCCACAGGCAATATGCTCACCCTGCTAGTGTGGGGCCCCCTGAAGCGCGGTCTGACGACACTGGTCACATTGGCTTATAGCCGGCCCCACTTTTCTCATCTACAGAGCTTATAATGACTGTCACAGACGCAAGTCTGGTTTTGCAGTTCCCAGGTACTGTCTCACCATGTTTGCTTTCAAAAGGAAGTAGTAGTAGTAGTAGTAGTAGTAGTAGTAGTAGTAGTAGTAGTAG
>JAJKFI010000094.1:2036002-2060714 GCA_029204185.1 Lerista edwardsae
AGTAGTAGTAGTAGTAGTAGTAGTAGTAGTAGTAGTAGTAGTAGTAGTATAGTGCTATCAGTGTGCATGTCATTTCACGATAGAAGACAGGTCCCTGCCCCAAGGATCATACAATCTAAAATAGATCCAGGGGAGACATCATGAGATGGTGCCAGAGAATATGAGGAAAAATATGTCAGGGTTTTGTGTATGTGTACTTAGGTAAGGTGGAGGGACCAGAGCAGGGGAAGTAAAAAATAAGGCCCATGGGCTGGATGTGACCTGTGGAAGCTCTTTATCTGGCTGAACTTTGCTGAGGTGTCACTGCTGAAAGGGCAGCTCGTGTGATCATTGAGCTCTCCCATATCTTGAAAACATGATCAAGATTTGCATATTTTCTCTTCTGTCATTTGCAACCAATGAGTTACTAGGTTAGAAAAAAATTGCTTATTTCTGGTCATCAGCTGCTTGATGACTTCACATCCTGATTCATGCCATCACTTGTGGCCCTCAGCAGGCGGCATGAATACTAATTGGCCCGCGGTATGAAATGAATTTGACATCCCTGGACTGCCAAAGTGGTGGTGCCAACGGCTTCCTGGAAAAGATTGGCTTTGAGAATGGATTTGAAGGACATAAGAAAAGAGGCACCCCACAGGGGATCAGGACAGGGACATAAAGGGCAGCAAGGGACAGAGCTTTTTCGAGGGACCAGACTGCTCAAAAAATCCACCGAGTGGGGAGGAATGCAGAGGAGGGATATGCCACAGAGCATTCCCCTTGGGCTCAGTGGAGCAAAGTAGTAAACATGTGACACAGAAAAATCTGGCCATGTGTCCAGATACAGAGGCAAAAAGAAATGGGCACTAAGCCAATACAACAATATAGTGACCTCTGCACCAAAGATTCCACAATTCATGTCAGGCCTAATTTAGGCTTGGAAGTGTTTAGGCAAAGCCTGGTGAAATGTCAGAGGATCAAAGAAGATTTCCATTGGTTAAAGGTCCAGGATCCAGGATCCCTGCAGGAGGGATAAAGATCCTTTATCCCTCCTTATCCTTTATATGCAGAAATATGCAGATTTGCATAACTTATTCAGAACTTGGCTTCTCTAGGCAAAGAACTTGGATGTGGAGGTAGAAGGAAACAGCATGATGTGGATGTGGATGTGGCAGGCGGCATAACATGAGGACTTAGGTGGGGATGACCAACCACACCAAAAACAGCAGAACATCACCAAGTGTGGCATCACTTCTGTCCTACTAATCCGGTATAGGGTGCAATCCTAACCTGGAGTTAGAATGGCACAGTTAGGCCAGCAAAGGTTGGTTGGTACCAGGGCCACTATAAAGCATTTTTGGACCACTCTCAGAGTCAGGGAGGATGGTGCACATCTGTGAGCTGGCCCCTCTGAATCCAAGAGTGGTCCAAACATACTTTACAGTGTGCCAGCCAAACTTTGCTGGCCCAACTGGCCTTTGCTAGCCTGAATCCAAGTTAGGATTGTGCCCTTAGAGTATTAAAATAAGTTACATTTAAGAGAGGGAGAATAAGTTGCAAAGCCTGTCTATTGTTGCATCTTACAATAACAGGCCCTCTGGAGCAGTTTTATTCTTGCTTCCTCTCCCCCACTTCCCTTTTACCTGTCCTCATTCACACACCTCCTTAGCATCTGTTCAAGGAATGTCTGCCTCTGAGAACTGTGTGCTAAAAACCGTAACTCACTTTTGATAGTGGAAAAAAGGCTGTTGTTGGCTAGGTTGAGATATAACACAAACTCACCAAAAGATTTGTTTTAATCTTTTGTTTATTTGAGTCTGAGCCTGCAAAGAAAGCACATCCTGAAACCACAATTTGAAGGTGGTTTGCAAATCACAGTTAGAGTAACTGTGGTTTCCTACTGTGACTAGATTCACCAACAACTGACAAACCACAGTTAGGACAATTGTTCTTCCTCAAAGCTCATGAAACATGGAGATAGGAGTGAATTTACATAGTGGTAGTCCCACCTGTATTGGGGGGAGCAAATGCAAGTGGAGCGGGCAGGGAGACAGCAATCCACCTCTGCGGTGTGGGGTTGCGGCCACAAATGGTGCCAGCATGTTTGGCGAGCAGAGTTCCGCCCTCCTGCCCACCTTTGCGTCTATATGGCTAAAAAATGGAGCGTTTGAGGATACTGGGGGAGGTGGCGTGATGGCTTAGGGGGCAGGGAGGCAGTGCTAGGGGCAGGGTGGCTTTGCCCTGCCCCCAGTGTGCTTTGAGCTGGATACAACTCTGTGATATGTGGTCCTGGCAGAGACTCGGGGCGCAATCCTAAACTGAGTTAGGCCGGCAGAAGCTAAGTCAGCAAAGTTTGGCCAGCACAAGGGCCACCATAAAGCGTGTTTGGAGTCAGAGAGGCCAGCACACAGACATGAGCCATCCTCCCTGACTCCGAGAGTAGTCCAAACACACTTTATGGTGGCCCTTGTGCTGGCCAAACTTTGCTGGCTTAGCTTATGCCAGCCTAATTCCAGTTTAGGATTGTGCTCTCAGCAAGGTCCGCAACTGAACTTACGAAGCTGATGCCTGAGCTGTTGGAAAACAAAAGCAGACAAATAGCTCTAAACCACAATTTGCCTGCTATGTGTCTCAGACCTTGGTGGTGTAGTTTGTTAGCTATAGTTAAACCTATAGTTAGAGCTATAGCTATAGTTAGCACAAACCATGGTTTTGTGTTATGTCTGAACCCAGACATTATTTCACGAGAGACCCAGTAATCCTTACTTCCCACATGATCCATTTAGAGCTCTACTGAAGTAGAGGGCTACTGAATCACATCTCAGACTATCTGGGACATCTCCTCTCCCCAGCCTCAAGTCAATTCTCACCTCCTTCCTTCCAGCTTTCTGCAGATGCTCTGCTCTTGGTCTCTGTGATGTCCTTGTGGGAGACCAGAAAAAGAGCCACCTCTCCCTTTTCGTTCTTGATAGGCACCACATCTAGGAGACACCAGAAGGGGACACCTGGAAGGCAAGGAGGCAGGTGAGATGCTGAGCTCAGGAGGACAGACCCCTCCCCTGCACCCTCATTGTTGCCCCAGTGCACTCAACACCGTCCTTTTTCCGGAGCATGAGGGAAATGAAAAACAAAACAAAATTTGAAAGCAGCCAGAAGAGCTAAAATCCAAAGAAGCTGGAAGCTGTGCTCCATCCTGGAGATCTCCTCCTAGCCTTGACGGAGTCTCCTCTCTCAGCTCTATCTCTAGGTCTTGAGACACTGTTCATCTTGTGGGTGCCTCACACTCCGCTCTGGGCCCATTAGATTCCCACCAACTCCTTCCTGCTGCCCCTTGCACTGCCTGGTCCTGGCTAGCATCAGATATTGCCTCCACTCTTTCTTCAGCTCCCTGCTGCTCCCCACTATAACCTGCACACAGGCGACTTTCCAATGAAGTCTGTGCCGCATCCGGGCTTTACATTTCTACATTCGCACTTGGAGCATGCAGCAATTCTCAGCAGGGAAGGGGCATGTGCACTACAACCCCTCTTCTCAGCAGCGTAGCTAGAGGGGGACAAATCAGAAAGTTTGGGCATGCCCCAGTATCCACTGATTCAGTACCCACCGTTTCAGTTATCCACGGATACTGGGACGCCTATTAAAAAGATAACGGAACATTAAACAAATTTCTTTTTTTACTTTGTGGCAGCAAAGCCACTCAGGCCCCCAATCTTTAGAAAGGCATCCCCAGTATCCATGGTTTCAGGTATCCACAGTGGGGTCTGGAACGGAACCCCAGCAGACGCTGAGGCATGCCGGATATGAGTGGATACTGCAGGCGCCACAACATGACGTGTAAGCCTTTTCCGCTCGCCATCGGGGCCATTCCAGGCAGCGACGGCAACATGCAGAAGACGTTGTGTGGCTTGACAAGCCTCATGTTGCCATCACTGCCCAGAATGGCTCAAGCGATGAGCGGGAGGGACCGCTTACACATCACATTGCAGAGACTGCAGTATTTACTGTTTTGCCCCCACCTCTAGCTACACCACTGCCTCTCCCCCTCCGATTGCTTCCTCCCTTCCAATGCACAATGCAACTGAGAGGTGGCTTCCAGGAAGCATAAAGGGTGAATTGGAACACCGACACTCGAGGCTCTTCCTTCCTCCGGGCTCCTAGTGCCAAACCCACCCTCAGATGCCCATTTCCAGCCAGGCTTCAGCCCAGCAATCCCAAACTTCTCCTTTTTTTGAAACTACCCCTTGACTCAGAGTGCAGTCCTAACCTGGAGTTAGGCCGGCACAGTTAAACCGCATAAAGTGCGTTTGGACCACTCTCGGCATCAGGGAGGATGGTGCATTACTCTGTGCCACCCTTCCTGACTCTGAGAGTGGTCCAAACATACTGTACGGTGTCCCTTGTGCTGGCCAAACTTTGCTGGCCTAACTGTGCCAGCGTAACTCCAGGTTAGGATTGCGCCCTCAATCTTCCAACCCGGTTACGTGAGGCCCCCTGAAGCCCTGGCCTGCCTCCACGCTGTGGCCAGAGAACTCACCGCTTTTCCTATACAGGATGAGCTCGGCTTTGAACTCCTTGCGCTCATCAAGGGCCTTGCGTATCTGGCCGCGGACAAGCTCGCTGGTGTCAGGCCCGTACAGGAAGCTGCAGGCACAGCAGCGCTGCATGACCTCAGCCCGGGAAAAGCCCGTCAGTTCACAGAAGCCGTCAGAACAGTACACCACAGGGAAGGCGCCACGCACCTGGGCATTGCCCAGGACAAAATTACTATCTGCAAGACAAAAAGCGAGAGGCATTGTGGGCACACACGGCTCTGGGAACAGCAAGCTCGAGCCATGGAATCAATGAGCAGCCCATGGCAAGCCATTACTCCTGAAGGCTGTGGACCGGTTCACCATTACAGATCTCTCCATTAGACAATTCTCAGCTGAATATGCGGACTGAATCGTTACCGTAGGAAAGCACTGGCAAAAAGTGATTTGCCAACATCCACTGAAATATGGACGAACGAAAAGGATTTCAGTTTGTTGTATCCGAGGCACACTTTTAAGTGGGTGAGCCAGGCTGACAAACAGGATACTGCAATGGCAGTCCTAGAGTAGGGGGAGTGCTAAGTTTTTCAGGCTCTGGAATGCCTGTGTAAAGCGGCCCCTCCCCTTCAGAGCCATTCGTGGTTCGCATCACATCGCTGGTCCACATTTTTGTCATCTCCGGCGCTGGCTGCTAATTGATTTCTGAGCTCAGTTCAAGCTGGCTCACCTCTCAAGCCTTTCCTGGCCTGGACCCCTCTCCCTGCACCATCTGCCATCCTCCTCCGTGCTGACTTGGGTCCTGCTTTGGTCCCTGCAGGGAGTGAGGACTGCAGCTAGAAGTCTGTAGCCACATTCCCAAGGCAATGTGGAACCACCCTGACCTGCAGAACTCCCCCTCCCTGTACTTCTCAAGGGGAGTGCACTGCCGCATGCACCTCTTCTGCCTAGCTTCTGGAGCGGCAGGCTGACTTCTTGAGTCTGGGGTGCCCTTTGGGGGTTTCACATTCTGAATGGAAGCTGCCTTGAGCTTGTGGAAAGGTGGCGCTAACCAATAATCATAGTATCTTCTGTGTGTGCCATGGCAATGGGACTGGGACAGCAGGGATCCAAGGTGACTGTGACGTGAAAAAGGGTACGCTTGGCACCTAAACACTTGATGACTAAAGATGCATGGCTGGACCAGACACAAGGAACAGTGGCATGGGAGATACTTGTAGGAAGGGCAGGAAGGTAAGGTTGGAAAAGCAAATGTAAGAGAAGTTCTGGGATCAGGACAGGCCGTAGATAGAAGGAAATAATTAGCTTTTCTCCAAGGGGGGATCCACGGGTGGCCCACAGGTGGAGACAGGATGTCAGGATGCTCTATCCTGTCCCATCCGCCAGATGCCCAGCAGGAAGAAGGTGGCATTCCTGGATCCTTCTCCACTGTCTCCCCAGGAGTTGGCACCATATGGTACATCTCCAGTTTCTGACTATTTTTACCCTGTTTGTTCCATGCAGATTTTAGTCATCGCCTGTGGCATCTGGACTCCAACTCCCAACTTCTCACCAGCGGAGAGAGCCAGAGACCACCCCCAACCCTGATTCATTTGCATAGATTTGAATAGGAACGACAGCAAGCCAAGCCGGCATCATGGATGCTGGGAGTGCCCTTCTCCTGGCTCCAAGGATAATTTTTAATTGCTTACAATGTGTACAGGGGTGATGATGGGCTAGGACTCCACTAGACCTGGAAAGAGAGGGAAGCCTAGTGACTAGAGCAGGAGGGGAAAAATGAGAGGCCGATTGCAGTGCAGTTAATAAACACTTCCAAAACATGACAAAATACATTTACACCCTTGATTCTGCCTTAAACCAATGGCAAAGCCTCCCACTGAAAGGGGTTTCAAGTGCAATTCTGAGGATTCCCTCAGTCAGTGTGAGTGTTGCGAATGTGACATAAAAAACATTCGTGACTACTCTTGAGCCGATTGAGTCAGCCAAATCCAGCTGATTGAGGCACCAAATCCCGCCCCAGACCAATACGTTTGCACCGGCCGAGGGTGGCTGGCATGGAGGGGGTCGGAGAGGATGGTGGGAGGGCAGAACGGAGATGGTTTTGGGCAGAGACTAGTTGGAAGGAGGGCAGGGAACAGTGGCGTCATTCACCCGGTACGCTGGGCGGGACTTACCTTTGAGCGGCAGTCCGCCCATTGCATCACGCCGCATTCTGCCACTTTCCCGCCCGCCGGGGCAGGCGGGAAAGTGGCGGAACACGGCGTGATGCAATGGGCGGACTGCCGCTCAAAGGTAAGTCCCGCCCAGCGTACCGGGTGAATGACGCCACTGGCAGGGAAGGGCAGACTGGTGCATGGACCAGGTCCGGGAGGGAGGTGGGAACGGTCTGGGAGACTTAGGCTGGATCCTAATACCCCTCCCAGCCAGCCAGCATTTCATTGGCGCAGATGCAAGCAGCCCCACAGAGGTAGCTGCTATGAACACGGAGTAATAAATCCTCTTACTCCGAGTTGCATGGCTGCCACCTTCTACCATGCACTGAATTCAGCACAGGCCAGCTGGACGTCCTGTTTCAGAGCAGAATGCGATTGGGCTGAGAGAGTTGTGCAATTCAGACAGCCCATTTTAATACGCCCAGTGAAATGCTCTAGCGAGGGACCCAACCCTTTTCTGGATTTAGCCTTTATCTGGATCCTGCATAAAGTCATGTAGCGGATGAAGATTTGATAAGTGTCACCTAGTTAATTGCGGTGTGTTGAACTGCTGTTTAAAGCACAGAAGCAAGGCCAGAAAAAGTTTGGCAACCCAAGAAACAGATATCCAAGAATCAGAGTTAATTTCCTCTTCCAATAACTTGCTGTAGCTGGTAAAATGTTATGATATATCTCCCTAACATTCCTTGTCCTGATTTCTCCCTCTTTTTTCTGCCATTGGGGACATTCAGTCCGTTTTAAAATTAAAACAAGCATCTCATTCTCTGAAGTGGAGTTCTTCTTGCCCTTTCTTGATTGCACAGTCACAAAAGGGCTTGTAAAGAAGCAAGAGCTCAAACCTCCAAGGTGGTGATGTGTGGCTACCAAGGCAATGGCCCACCTGGGAGAAGAAAAGTGCAGCCTCGTAGCTAGAGGTGACACACAGTACACCTAAGCAGGTTCCAGGAATTCACAAGTGGAGCTAAAGCTAGTCAGATCTCTGCTGGGAATTGACTGTAGCAGGGCTTCAGCAAGAGTCTTTGGCTCAAGAGACTTCCAGGGTGTGTCTGTACTATGGACTTAAAAAAGTCAATACAGTCATTCCCTCCCCTACCCCACCCCCCCGGGAACCCTGGGAACTGTAGTATTGTGATGAAGGTAGTGGTGGTGTTTTTTAAAGCCTCTCTAATAGAGAATCCTCAACCACCTTGCTAGATTACAAGTCTCAGGACTCCCTAGGGCAGTGGTTCCCAAATTTTGGGTTGAGACCCACCAGTGGGTCACGAGCCAATTTCAGGTGGATCACAAAGCACCTAGAGCAGCCATATTGAAAATATGGGAAGATGGGATGCTGGAAAAGGGGAGGGCTGCATGGTTGTTTACTTGTGTCAAGGCTGTAAATAGGCTTTTTTTCTTTCTGATTCGTTTTGCTACTGGAAAATGGCTGAGAAATCACCCAACGTATAGCTGCATTCTCAGGAAAGCAGCAGGCTCTGGTGTCACAATGACGGCACTTCCGGCTATGACATCACTTCCAGCGGGTCCCGGACAGATTGTCATGCTAAAAAGTGGGTCCCAGTGCTAAAACATTTGGGAAGTTATGGCAGTTAAATGGGTATAAGCTTTTAGTGCAATACACCCCCAAAGAGATTCTGGTTTATACAGGTTTGCACAGGAATCCACTCCAGGTGGTTTATAGGGTCAGTTTCTGCCCTTGATTTCGGAATTGTTCCCGGTGGGGAGCCGAAATTTAAATGCAAGCAGACTCCTACAAAATGTCACAATCAGGATATCAAGCCCCCTTCAGGGGAGGAACACACAGAGACCCGTGTAATTGATGTCTAATGTGCTAAACCAGTACTTAGAATCCTGACATCTGAATGACTAGAATGAACAAAAGCCCCTAGGAGGCTGGATGCTTTTCTCAGATCCATCATGCCAGGAGATACTTCATCTGCAGCGCCGAACTAAAGCTGCCGCTTGACAATGGCAGAGTCTCTGAGCCTGCAACATCACGACACAAATGAAGCAGAAACCCAGCATCTGAACACAGAGGCAGCCAATGGGACAGGCGGAGATTTAACCATGCCATCTTATGTTATGTTTACTCAGGAGCTGCACTGTGTTCAATGATGCTTGTTCCAAAGCAAGTGGAGAAGATTGCAGCATTAGCCAGGTTGAAAAAGATCCCTCCTGCCTCAGACCTGTGGCTCGTTTTGTACCGTCTCTGGCAACGGACAGTAAAACACTATCCAATTGCACAGTTTTTAATGCGCAGCTGGATTGTTCTGTACACTCGTTGATCAACAGCGGAGAAGTCCAGGCAGATTTCGGCATTTGCTCTGGTTTGATCGTTGGAAGGATTTCCAATGGAAAATAATCATTTAACGTTTGTACCATTCTTATGGCTGAATCCTGACTTTCTAGCACCGATGCAGCCCCAACATAAGGAAACAAGCATTCACATCACAGAATGCAGCAGCATATATACCACATTGGCATGGCTGCATCAACACTGGAGTGTTAGTTAGTTAGGATGGGGATGTTATTTAAAGCAGTGGTCTTCAACCCTTTTTGTCCCCTGATCCCAATAAATTGAGAAATACCTGAAATATGAGGCTGGAGACCCACCGCCAATCCCACCCCCATCCCGGCAGAGGCGGATCTACAGGGAGGGCAAAGCTATAAGTGTTGCAAGAAGCCTTACCCTGCCCCTCTCCCTTGCTGCTGTAGCCAGTAAGCAACCAAGATGTTGCTGTTCCCTGTGAGGATTGGCTAAAATGGTGCAGGAGAGGAGTGATTTCCACTGCAAGGTAAGGCTTCTTGCAACACTTAGAGCTTTGCCCTCCCTTAGATCTGCCTCTGCATCCCGGGACCTGATCTGCCTCATTGCCACACAGCCCCTGCTCCCACCTGCTGCATTTGCCCCTACCAAATGTGTCTTTACAGCAACCCTGTGAGGTAGGAACCTGAGCACGGCTGGCCTTAGGAGTCGCGGGGCAAGACAGCGAGGAGAGGCTGTGCAGGACTATATCAATAACTCAGTTTTGATCAGGCAGTCCCATGATTGGACTGGATCCAAGCCCGCTCTTGCGCAATCTTTGAAAGGTTGCCGCAACCCCCAAAATGAGGCTTCGTGACCCCACTGGGGTCCTGACCCACAGACTGAAGAACACTGATTTAAAGTTTCTGGCAGTACAGAGGCCTATCACATGATCACTCAAAAGTATGTCTCCAGCACATCTGCCCCTTTTAAAAACCTACCACATTCACAGCAAAGACAGAGCCTCCTCATTATCATTGGTAAGGCTGGTGCTGATTGGAGTAGGACATCAGAAGAGCCCCGCTGGAGCAGGTCAAAGGGGGCCCCACCTAGTCCAGCTTCCTGCACCTCTCCCAGTGGCCCAGCAGATGCCTTGGGGAGCACACAAGATACCTGTGCCCTGTGGCCACTCCCTTGCACCTGCCACTCGGAGGCAGCCCACTTCTCTCCCTGCACAGGAGTCCTGCCAGGTGGCCAACTGAAGTCATCACCATGCTCTCAAGCCCAGGATGCTGACAGAGGTCACGCCAGGTATTGGGATCAGGTGACTCCATTGTTGTATTGGCTACATGGGCATTGATTCTTTTCTGGATACAACTCAGGGTACCAGCCTAACCTGGAGTTAGGCCAGCACAGTGTGGCCGGCACAAGGGACACCGTAAAACGTGTCTGGACCATTTTCAGAGTCAGAGAGGCCAGCACACAGACATGCGCCATCCTCCCTGACTCCGAGAGAAGTCCAGATGTGCTTTATGGTGGCCTTTGTGCCGGTCAAACTTTGCTGGCCTAACTGTGCTGGCCTAATTCCAGGTTAGGATTGTGCCCTCAAAGTGAGAGTTATCTTTGAAGTTTTAAAATAAATGGCTTGAGACCAAAGTTCAGCTTTCCCTGTATCAGCTTTCCCTGTATCTGCTTGACTCCGGAGGTCACTTGACATGGGCCTTTTGCACGCCCCATCATTCTGAGAGGTGTGATTGGCATGATGTGTGAAAGGGCCATCTCCACAGTGGCCCCCAGTTTATGAAGGATCTTGCCTTGTGAGATCAGGCAGGCTCTGTCTGTCACAACATTCCATCACCTGCTGAAGACATCCTCTTTTTTCAGCTGAGTTCAAAATTTAGTTTGTGTTTACGGCTGTGTCTATTATTGTTGTTCCTTTTTTAGGATACTGTGTTTTATTTTATTGTTCTAATTTTGGCTGTTATTTGCCACTTTGGGCATCCTGTAACTAGGAAGGAAAAGTGGAGTAGAATTCCTTTTAAGATCTATAAAATAAACGACCAGAACCACTGCAATATATTCAGTGCTTAATTTCAGGAATGGCTCCCTGAAATCTCCCGTATCATATGTAAGTTAGCACTGGGTTGGGTTTTTTTTCCCCTCTGCGCACACAGGCTGACTTGAGAGCAGAACGTCCCTGAGCATGTACAGAAAGCACTTCCCACTGACAAAGCACACACCAGTAGAAATCAGGGACTCCAGGGACTTCTCTTTTTACAAACATTCAGAATCATCTGTCAGCCTGGGTAGGGTGCACCTAGGGGCAAATCTAAGAAGTGGCAGAACAGGACAAGTTCCATGGGTGCCACTTGGAGGGGGGCACCAGCACGTGCACTCTCAGTGGTGGCTGGGGTGAAATTGACCCAGCTGCCCCTGTGAGCGCCCGGGTGCTCCAGGTGTTTCCCAATTCAGGAAGTGACTGGAACTCTCATGCTCTCTCAGCAGTAGCTGGGCAATTTCACCCAGTTGTGGACCTGGCCGATGGTGTGCTCTGGGGCCAGGTCAGCAGTTCAGCCGCTGCTGAGAGTGTGCACACGCTCCAGTTGCTTCTCAAGCCATGAAGTGATGGGGCGCCTGCTATATGGTCACTTACAGCAGCGGCTGGGGCGATTCTGCTCCGACTGCCACTGTGAGTGCCCACAATTTCCAGCCACTTCCTGACTCAGGAATAAGCTGGAGAACCCGGAAGTGATGTCAGGTGACTTCATCATGACATTGTGTGATGCCACAGCGTTGCTGCCCCTGTAACCACAGCCCCTGGGTACACTCCAAACACATATCTGAAGGTCGTTTTCCTTTGTATAATGTGAACTACGCACGCCTGGTGCGTGCGGCCAGCATTATGCATAACTCCAAAGCCACTCGGCAGCCCACCAGCAAGCCAATTCAGCAAAAGTTGTCATCTCGCCTACTTTGTGTTTTCTGCTGCTGTGAAAGAGCCTCCTCCTTGCATTGGGGCCAAAAGGATTTTCAATGCGGTTGGTTATCTTGATCGTCTGCTGTGTGCTACTGCGACATTTAATGGCACTCCCTTCAGAATGGCAGCCCCACCAGGGCACGTATTCCATCATCTGGCTTAAGGTAGAGCACATGCACTGTCTCAGCACTGAGATATGGGGAGCACAAGAGAGAGCTGGAGACCAAAAATAGCACGACAGACATTCATCTGAGGCCCGGGTCCTGCAAGTTCTGCACTTTTACACATCAAAGTGGTGTCCCGGGTATTTGGGAGCTGTCACAGCTTCCAAATTTGACAGCAGCAAGAAAATTTGACGACTTGCACAAAATTCCGGCCGGATCTTTTGTCAGGAATAGCAGGCTTGCCCCTCTCCGCATTGCTCGGGCTCTCAGTAGTCCTGCTGCCCCAGGCCTTTGAACCTCACAAAACAAATCCACACTAAATAGAGCAATGTCAGCAGAGCTTGCACTGAGCTGGACGTTTGGTCCACCAGGGTCCATACACAGTCTGGCAGCAGCTCTCCAGGGTTTCAGTCTTTCCCAGATTTACCTGGAGATGCCAGGGATTGACATCTCCCTTCTATGAGGCTAGGAAGGTGCTCTGCGACAGCACTCCAGCCCCTTCCCTGCAATCAAGGAGATGGCAACACAATCCTGCGCATGCTTACTCATGTGCAAGTGACTGTGCATAGGGTTGCCTCCTTAGCCCTTCACGCTAGATTCCGATCATCCAGTCCCACAGCCTCAGTTTGCATGATGGTTCCATCCTCAGAACTATAGGGTGGCATTTTGGGAGCTGCCCAAACACTGGCATTTAAAAAGGGGTGTGATGATTGAACCTATTTTGCTATGTAAGCCTATTTTGGAGCATGATTGAGACATACAACATTATGCAAGGGATGGATAGAGTGGATAGGAGCAGGGCCACTCTAGGAGCGGCAGGGCCCACTATGGGGCATTCCTGTGGGGCTCCAGACCCTCTCCACAGGGTCCTCCACTCACCAAGAGGAGCACTTGTAATGCCACACACAAAGCATGGCTCCTGGCAATAGCTGGTGGTGACATGATCTAGAACCCAGTCCTACGTATCTCTACTCAGAAGTAAGTCCAATTATAGTCAATGGAGCTTACTCCCAGGTAAGTATGAATAGGATTGTAGCCTATGTCCCTGCCAACAGCTTCCGAGAGGCCCATTTTAGGCCTTTTGGAAGCAGGGCCTTTTGGAGGCAGGGCAGGGGGGAGGGCCCAAGGTAAAGCTGCCCTCTCGCCCCACTGACTTCCTGCCCATAGAGATCCACAGTGCAGCAACAGGAGATATGCTTGTCGCACTGGAACGCCCCACCCCCAGCTGCGGCCCAATGTGATTACATTGGTCACATTGGCTTAAGGCTGGCCCTAGATAGAGGGATGTTCTTTTCCCTCTCACAACACAAGAACCAGGGGACATCCACTAAAATGAAGTGTCGGAAGAGCTAGAAAAGACAAAAGCAAAGTTTTCTTTGAGCAAGTCATTAATCTGGAGAACTCCTTGCCACAGGATGTCTGTGGTGATGGAGTCTGGGCTGGATGCCTTTAAAAGGGGATTGGACAGATTTCTAGAAGAAAAGTCCATCACAGGTTGCCATGATGGGTTGTGCAACCCCCTTACGTTAATAGTAGGCTACCTCAGAATGCCAGGTGCAAGGGAGCGGCAACAGGATGCAAGCCAGCGGCGGCATTCAGCCGGTACGCTGGGCGGGAGGAATGGGTGAGCGGCAGCTCGCCCGTAGCTTTCCACTCCATTTCGCGGGGGCAGGGAAGACGGCGAAACGGAGCAGAAAGCTACGGGCAAGCTGCCGCTCACCCGTTCCTCCCGCCCAGTGTACTGGCTGAATGCCGCCGCTGATGCAAGCATTTTGTTGTCTGGTGTACTCCCTGAGGCATCTGGTGGGCCGCTGTGAGATACAGGAAACTGGACTAGATGGGCCTTCGGCCTGATTCAGGGGGCTCTTCTTGTGTTCTTATGAGAGCTGTTGAAAAAGTGGTACATACATGTTCTCCATAATAAATTATGTCTATCCCTCATCCATGGGGCAAGCTCTCATGGAGGAGGGATGACTCTTTGGTGTCCCTTTGTCTGCTGACTGCAGAATGCACAGGGCCATGACTAGGAGTGCTTATGGGGGAAAAAAATCTCCTGGTGTCAACGGAACTCTTGCTTTCCTCTACCCACCCACATGGTATACATTTCCATTGGAACTACTGCCTAAGGCTCCCTTCCATCTGTACAGCAACGCTTCCTCCTTTCTTTGCACAAAGGGGGACTACAGGCCACCCCACCTTCTGCCGGCACAGAAAGGCTGCCCTTACAAAGTGTTGCCCTAGATCGGTACAGCCAGTTGCCTCCTTGACTACAGTTGACCTGCACTTCAGAGGCAACTGCAAACACAGCACTAGATGAGGAAACCTTCTAAAAATAGCCTCCTGCTTCCCAAGGATGCTATACCTCCACACAAGGGAAGGATCCCTGGTACAAACAGATCCTGCACAACAGACAGGCTGTGCCAGTTCACCGCCAGGGCTGATGAACTCTGTGCCTTAATATAAATGAAAAAAAAAATCTAGAACATCCAACACCAAGGTAACACAAATGCTGCATTCTGCAAAGTATACAGCAGGCTAACAGTGTTTGCTCAGTCTCAATTTTTCAACCTGTTTTTGCCAGTTAGAGGGAGGGGCAAGGACCACTGGAGCCCCACCCCCTGACCAATAGAAATCCTGCCCTCTGTCTTCTGACTTCAGCAGGCAGTCGTACTCCCATGCTTTCAAACTTCGTTTTGCAGCAACAAGAGCCAGTTTTCCAGAAGTAAAGCAATGATCTGGAATCTCCGCCCCTAAAACAACTGTGTGCTTTTTCTACCCTTGCACAAGACTGGGAAACACAGAGATCTCTGGAAATAAAAAGGCATCAGGTGAAGGGATGATTCTCTCATTAGGGTGAAATGAGGTCTCTCTCTCTCTCTCTCTCTCTCCCCCCCCCACAGAGAGAGATGCAGTGAGGTTGGCGTAACTTGTGGAGAATGAATCCACAGCAGTCGTGCAGCTGCTCATCCCATGTGCTCTCTTTCTTCCCCCTTGCCCAGCAGGGCGGCTTCTTGCAAGACCAGCCCCTCTCCAGCGCCGCCCAAGAGGCTCATGGCCCCACTTTCCTTTCCCACCCGGTTCACGCCAGCTCTCCCAACCGCTCTGTTGTACATCATTTGCAGCCACGCTGCAGCTCTTTGAAATTAAAAGGCAATTAAGACACGGGGGGGTGGCAGGCAGAAGCCCCCGCATTCTCCTGGCGGTTTTTCACTGCACTCCCCATCTCCTCGATACCCTCTAATTATACCCAGGGTGACAGCAGCTTTCAGGCTCTGCGTGCATCCGTTAGATCTGCTTGAGTTGGTGCCGAGAGCACTGAGACCTGCTCTGTAATTTGCCTGCTGTTGTTACTCACTATTAGCAGTGCGGGGTGGGCTCAGTATTTATAGAGGAGTCGGTTTCTGGGATCCTCACGGAGCCGTTTGGTTTGGTCCCGGAGGACAGGGAAGGGGAGGGTGTGCATTGAACAGGCCTGCACGACTTGTGGCCCACCAAGCCAAACACAAATCCATCAGCCGCATGCAGTCAGTTCTCATTATCTGCTAGGGTTGGGTTCCTGGAAATCGTCAGATACTGAATTTGCAGATAACGAACCATTGATCCTATGGGACCAATGGGGTAAGGTGCAAGGGGTCCCTTATCTGGCGTCAGATAAATCCAGCAGAGATCCCCAGGAAGCCAGCAGGGTGCAGCAGGAAGTGCCCAAAGATCTCTGAATGCTGCAGAGACCTTCCAGAGGCTGCAGGAACCTTCAGAATGGCACCTGCAGCTAGTGCAGACCCCTTAATCATGGATGGCGGATGCTTCAGCCGGCCATTTTTAAGGGGTCTGCGCTGCCCCCTTCATAACTGTAGGACCACCACTGCTGCAGCCAAATGGTAAGACGGCAGAAACTTCATGGGATTTCTTGAGAGAGAAGGTGCCAAACCGCAACCTTCCCAGGCATCTGTGGCATATGACATCATTCCTATGGATCGTAAACATGCTGTAAAGTCGCTATTCACCATCTCAGCTACTCATCTTAACATTTTAAAAAAACAGGTTTAATGGTTTAAAGAATGAACTGTAACTGTGGTTCCCAAACTGGGCGCAGTGGCACCCAAGGGTGCAATGGCAAACTCACAGGGGCACCGGCTGTCCTGGGCACCACCACCTTGGATAGGCTGAGATCTCTCAAGGTCTTGCAAGGTATTGCATGATCTCGGGGGTGTGTGTGTGTGTGCTAGTGGCCACCTCTGTCCTCCTGCAGAGGTAAGGGCGGTGTGACCAGGGAAGTTTGGGAACTGCTGAGCTTTGAGAAGCTACGGCAATGCAGGAAGCAGGTTAACAGCACCATCCTATCCAAACCTCCCTTCCCCACTGACTCCCTTCCCCGTATCTCATAAGAACATAAGAAGAGCCCTGCTGGATCAGGCCAAAGGCCCATCTAGTCCAGCTTCCTGTATCTCACAGCGGCCCACCAGGTGCCCCAGGGAGGCACGAGACAACAAGATGCTTGCATCCTGTTGCCACTCCCTTGCACATCTCTGGAGCACATGCTGCATCCTATAGGGGGAACTGTCGTAGGGATCTCAAGGAAAGGGAACATTAATTCCTTTGTTTCAGTAAGCCTCAGCTGCTCCGACGGGTCTACTCGGACCTGCACCAGTGATTTTT
The DNA here is from genome assembly GCA_029204185.1 of Lerista edwardsae. Lineage (NCBI taxonomy): Eukaryota > Metazoa > Chordata > Lepidosauria > Squamata > Scincidae > Lerista > Lerista edwardsae. The sequence goes on from JAJKFI010000094.1 coordinate 2,052,760, forward strand.
CTGACACAAGTCCGAGTGAACCCAGGTTGGTGGCTTGAGGCCAGGAAGTGGGATAGGATATTAGTGAAGCAGCTGCCACTGATAACCGTCCCCTTCCTGCCCTCGGCACCCCCATCCCTGTCCTGTTCCCTGCCCCCATTTTGCAATGGGCATAAAGTGTGCTGCGCCACTGGAACACAAGGTCCAGCAATGCAGCAGAAACACAGGATCAGGCTGTAAGTCCCCTGTCCACAAATATGTGCTCTTATTTGAGATCATTGTGCTATAGGGAAGTTGTTCCCAAACTGTGAGTCGGGACCCACCCAGTGGGTCGCACGCCAATTTCAGGTGGGTTACTAAGAACCTAGGGCAGCCATATTGAAAATATGGGAAGATGGGATGCGGGAAAGGGGGAGGGCTGCGTGGTTGTTTTGCCTGTATCCAGGTTGTAAATAGGCTCCCCCCCCCCACTTTCTGATTCATTTTGCTCTTGGAAAATGGCTGAGAAACAGCCCAACGTATTGCTGCATTCTCAGGAAAGCAGCAGGCTCTGGCGTCACAATGATGGCACTTCCAGCCATGTCATCACTGCTAGTGGGTCCCAGACAGACTGCCATTCTAAAAAGTGGGTCCCTGTGTCAAAACGTTTGAGAACCATTGCTATGGGGGCTATAATCAGGCTGGGACTCTACCCTGTGGTGTACTTAGCATCATGATTAATTCATCTAGCCTCAGATGCCGGAAAATGTGAATACCTGCAGTGCAATCCTGGGCAAGGACAAGGAAAGAGCTTTAGCACCAGACACCAACGCCCACATGCATGTGGGTACACATGTGCATGCACACATTCATAAGCAACATAAACCACCATATACACAGAGACAATCTATATCTATATATAAAATGCCTTTTTGAATGGGGGGGGGGACTAACATGACTCCCCTCCCATATACAAGCAACTTGTTCCCAGCACAGGTGGCACAGCTATTGTTACAACTCATGGCTGGAGCTATTTATACCCCAGTTCTCCATGTGCTCCTGCCTATTGCGGTGTCCTTCCGCCTACTCAGAGAAAAGTAGACTGTCTGAGAGTGCAGCTCAGGGGAGCAGTTGCTATTGGTGGGCTGGGGTGTGGGTGTGCTGGAGAAGAGTACACATGCCAGAGCACTGGGGCAGATCCAGTTCAGCGGAGGGAGGGAGAGAGGGAGGAATTGCCGTTGCAGCAAGGAGGGAACAGTGGTGGGATTCATGGCGGGGGGGAGAGGTGTGACACATTGCACATGTGAATGAGGACAGACATCCGTGAGCAAAAAGGGATAGATGATGAAAGGCCCAATCCTATCCTTGGGAAGCACCAGTGTACCGCCACCTAAGCCAACACAATGACAGCCTTGCAGGTGCAGAAGTCCTGCCCACAGGCATGCCGTAGATGCTGGTGCAATGTTGGAAAAATGCCATGCCACCGTAACTCTGGTGTCGGCGCAATTCTTCTAGCAAAGAAGCCAAAAGAGGGAAGCGATGCAGGCATGACATGAGAAGGTTGTGGGAGGGATGCGGATGGACACCCTCCTAACCTTCCTTCAGCCAATGAACATGTCCCCGATGCCACTCTGCCAGTAAGAGAGCTGATGTAGGTATCCCCATGAGGATCAATGGAGAAGGGGGAAACAGCAGAAGATTGCACCACCGCCTGCCACCCCAACCCTACCACCCTCTTTCCTACTGCTTGGGGTGGGGCTTGGGATACAAAGATACAGGGGAATGGAGCCCATTTGGCCCCTCCTTCCCACCCTTTGGCCAAATCAGACAGGCTTGGCTGCCCAATCAGTAAATACCTGCCAATCTTGACAGGAGGCTCGACTAGTCCAGACATTCACAGCACAAAGATGGCTGCAGGAACATGACTCAGCATTTTCAAACTGACCTGAACCAGCATGGAAGCTTCTGGAGGGTGAAATGTGGCCAAATAAATAAAGGAAAAAAATAGCGAGGGAAGTAGAGCATTCATCAGAACTTCCTCTTATAGTAAATGCTGTACTGAATCTTACGAAGGTTGTATTGTGTATAGTTTTCTATTTTGTTAGATGCTTCAGTTGACCTACATGAAAACTGGCATATACATTTGCATCAAAACTGAAATAGGCACAAAGATAAACAAGAGTGCCCTTTACTCTCAGCCCAACTAGTTCATATTTACTGCCATGATGAAAGGTTTAGGCTGCAATTCTAAACACTGTTACAAGAGAGTAAACCCCTTTGATCATAGTGAGACTTACATCTGAGTAAATGTGCATAGGATTGCATTTAGGAAGCCCAATCCTATCTGACACCTCACCTGCCAACGCAGCCACACTCCTGGAGCATGTGCTGCATCCTGGGGGTGGGGAGTCCTAGAGGTCCCTCCTCTGGGCAATGGAAAATTTGTTTCCTTTCCTGGGGGGAAGCCTCTGTTGCCTGAGTGGATCTACTCTGACCTGTACCAGCAATTTTGCGTGGACCCAGGAAGACAGATTGAAGCCATAAAGGAGGATAGGATAGCAGTGGAGCTGCTGCCACCAATACCAATCCTTCTCTGGCCTTAACACACACTGCTCCCTACACCAATCTCCACCCTATTCCTCCCATTCCCTGCCCCATACTGCCCACCCCACCATTTCCTGCACTGACTTACCAGCACCGGGGCTGCACACAGCTTGCGGCAGTGGCCTGGCTACATGGAATGGAGCATCACATTTTGTGATCACCATAAAGAATACTGCACTGCCAAAACCCCAGTTCCACCAGTGCAGCATGCCTGTCGAATTGGGCTCTTGGTTGATTAATCTACTGATTAAACTGATCAACGCTTGCATCCTTAGTAATCATGTCTCAAGCCCTACACACTTTTTATTTTTAAAGACAACATCTTGAACAATACTTGAAAGCAGTAAACCAGAGGAGGCTATAAATATAATGTAACTCAGAATGTAGCTAGTAAAGGACTGGAGGGAAGAAAACATGCATGCAGTTAAATTAGTATAGACACCTGGTACTCTGTCAGGAGATTCTTGGGAAAGGAGCTATCCAAGGTCCTGAATGCCTTCGTTCTCTTGTGCAAGGCCATGTGCTTTTGAGCTGAGGGTTGCTTTAATGGAAGAGGCCTTGGCCAAGGTTTTCTTGCTTCACTTTTCCAGACATACAGTAGTTCCTTTACAAAGAGTCTCTTTCTTTTACACAACATTTAAAAAGAAAATACCAGTCCCCTATTGGCAATTGTGAGGCTGACTTCTCGATAAATTAAGTGCAAGTTCTTTCAGCTCAAACTGTTTCTAACTGTGTCATGCTGGAAAAATGTAGCTAATCCACGCATCTGCTCATAGAGCACACATACAGCACAATGCAACTGAAGGATGACATAACACATGTCAAAATATATTACATGGACACCACAGACACAGGCAGGGAGGTCACACAGTTGCGTGCACCTAATAATGCATGCGGTTTATATAAGTCTGTAATAACAATGAATGGCAAAATGTTTTCATGTACATCAAATACAGTACTAGACATGCACCTCCAATAGTCCCACTAAGCCCTTACAGCCACTGCAGTCAGGAAGAAGCTTGAGGTGGGAGTTGTGCTTAGACCTGTGGCTTGGAGGAGATGAAATCCGGCTTCCTGTAACTGTTGCCTGCGGCCAGGTTTTCTGAGAGGCCATTTGTGATGTGGAACAAGGGGGCTAATGCGAGGAGGAGGAGACCCAGTTGTCATAATTGAAGGAGACTTCAGTGAAAGGTTTAATTCATATATTTCAAAAATTGGGTGCTAATTGGTAGTGCTAGCACTCATCTCTCAAAACATAGATGGCCTAGGAGAGTACCGAAGAGCACCACTTCCCACCTGAACTTGCTTGAGCAATTGTAACACCACAGGAGGCCCTGCTTCATGTTCCCTTGCAGGCATTCTCTGCATAGGGCAGGTGAAAGAGAAAGGCCTTTTCTGTGGTGGCCCCCAGGCTTTGGCACTCTTCCTCCCAGAAGATTTGCCTTGACTTCCTTCCTTGTTTCAGACAGCCTTTGGCACCATGGCAATTGAATTCCCTATTTGTTGCTGACATTGAGAGTGCAATCCTAACCTGGAGTTAGGCCAGCACAGTTAGGTCTGCAAAGTTTGGCCGGCACAAGGGCCACCATAAAGCGCGTTTGGACCACTCTTGGAATCAGAGAGGCCAGCACACAGATGTGCACTATCCCCCCCCCCGACTCCAAGAGTGGTCCAAACGCTCTTTACGGTGGCAATTTAGGCCGGCCAAACTTTGCTGGCCTAACTGTACCGGCCTAACTCCAGGTTAGGATTGCATTCTTATTTTGCTCCTACTTACCTGTTTGTTTATGTATTGTTTGTAATAGCCTTTAGTTTTTAATGCCTTGTTGTGTTTTAACTTGCATTTGTAATGAACTGTGGTTACATTTATTATGTCTCTTTATTAGACTTCTTCAGAGCTGTTTTGAAGACCCACAAGGACAGAAAAACAGAATAGTAATGTATTCCATTGACAGGATGTATTCCAATCCTAACCTGCACCGGAACAAGCAGGCCAACTGGCCTGTGCTGTATCTAGCATAGGTTAGGAGGCAGCCGGAGGTGACCCAGTGATGGGATCTGCAAATTGAGAAGGGGAATGCTGGGCAGGACTTAGGCGGGACTTACACATGATTAGCAGCCCGTCCACAGCGTTCCGCGGCTGCCCTGGCCTTGGGGGGAGGGTCTCCTGCTCGCTGCAGAGGATGGGTTGGGGGCGCGCTGGGTGCCTGGGCGAGCAGCGGTGGGGCGCGCCAACCGGGGGCAACCCCCCGTGAGGCCAGGGCAGCCGCGGAACTCTGCAGATGGGCAGCCAATCACGTGTAAGTCCCGCCTAAGTCCCGCCCAGCGTTCCCCTTCTCAATTTGCAGATCCCATCGCTGAGGTGACCTCAGGATAAGGGAATATTTTCTCCTTACCCTGGGTAAAACCCCAGCCACCCCTATGGAGCTATTTGGATCTGCACCAGGGAAATAGCTGGTGCAAATCCAAGCCCCCCATGTAAGGGCACACAGAGCTGCCCTTTCCCTGCCTCCACCATCCTGTTCTGCCCTCCCACACCTTCCCCCCACTTTCTCAAGCCCCCGCTCTGGTTGAACTTGGCCAGAACTTCCCCACTTCCTTGTGGTGGCGTGGAGGCTGGATACGGCCTCTGTGGGCGGGCAATCCTCCTTGCACCGGCCAGCCAACTCCTGGATTGATGTAAACATACCTTTTGGCACGTTTGCAATGGTATATGGTATAAGGTACTGTAAGGGACTTATGCCAGCCCAGTACAGCACAATCTTAGGATTGCACCCTAAAATAAATAATTCAAACAAGTTTTCTTGAATCAAGCTGGTGTAGTACTGGATCTGCTACGAGTAATATTTATTTTATTTTTCTACTTATATGTTGCACTCCAGCTAAATGATCCTCTACTCAGTTAACAGCTGAAATCATTATTATGAATATGTATTGTTCGGGCATTGTTTTTAATAGCTTAATGTTTTTAATGGCTCGTGTGTTTTAACTGCAATTTGTAATGAATTATTGTCATGTTATTAATAAAGACTTCTTCAGAGCGGTACGAGGACCCACATGGACACCTAAAACATCTGTTGTAATTACAAGCATATGTTTTAAGTCAACAGCAATTGAACATACATAAACAGAGTTATTTACCCCAGCCATAGAAATGTATCAGGTGCACATTTGGATCTGAAGTTCTGCACATAAACTATAAACTGCTAGAGGTGCACGCAGACACCCACATCATGACTTTGCTGAGGATATTTTTATTTATCCTACACACCCTCTGTTTCTCTGCTATACGAATACAGACACCAGCCAGTGTGCGCACTGCCTGTGGGCTGCGAGTGTCATCCGGCAGTAAGTGGCTGATCTACTCTGATGTCGGAGTAGGTCTTGGCAGAGCCTCTCCAGCTTCCATCGGCATTGCTGTACTGATAAGGCAGGCAATCCATGAGCTGGGCAGCTATGGGGAACAGGGGAGCAGCTGGACTTAACAGGTATGAAACTGGTAGGTTGAAATAAGGGAATGGGCTGTGGATCAGCAGCAGAACACACACTCTGCATGCAGAAGGTCCCAAGCTCAAAGCTTGGGATCACTGGATACGGATAGGGAAGATTCCAGTCTTAAGTCCTGGGGAGATGCTGATAGTCAGTGTAATTAATGGTCAGTGCAGTTAGTGCAGTTAATGTAGTGTAGTTAGTGTAATTAGTGTTAATTTGTACAGTATAGTTAATGTAGTAGTTAATCCTGAGCAAATGAGACCAATAGTATGGAAGCCCAATTCTAACCAGGGCTAGTATTGGCAGGCTGACTGGCCTGTGCCACCTCCATCCCCAGCTAGGAGGCAGCTATGCCGTAATTCAAAGTATGTCCCCCTTGCCCTGAGTAATGCCCCAGCCATTTCTATTGGCTGGCGCAGACCCAAATAGGACACGTAAGGTCCACTGGGCTTGGGCCAGGGGTTAGGATCTGGTCTAAGGGCCAGAGATCATTCCCACCCTCTCCCCAGTCCAGTCTGCTCATGGGCCCAACCTTCCCCTATCTTCGCCCTACCCTGATCCACACCAGCCTCCATCAGCCAACCTTACCTTTGATTGGGATGTGGCATGGGGTGGCCTGTGCACATCCATGTGTTGGCCTCCCCGACTAGAATAGAGGTACAAATGCACCTTTATGGCACGTTTGCAACACTCCTAGGCTGCCAGCCCAACTCCTGGTTTGGATTGTGCTCTAAGACTGCAAATTCTTGTCAAAATGCTTGGCCTAAGTATTTCAAACTTCTATGGGCTGTCAACTGATGCCTTGGTCACATGCAATCAGCAGCATTAGAACTGCTTGAAATTGCAAGCCATTTGTGTGACCAGCTGTCCACATTCTTCCAGAAATATGTACCACAAATTGTGTTTTGTGTTGAAAGGAAGATCTACAATACCATGGTGGAAAGCCACCAGAAAAACAACACACCCAGCATCCTGTTCAAACTGGGCCAACACAATAGACTCTATAAGCAGAGAGAAGCGGGGAGGGGGGCGTACTGAAAGATGATAACTGTGGAATAAATAGCTTCAGGTTACTCAAGGAAATGAGCTCAAACCATATACCACAGGGGAAGACAAAACCAGAAAAACCCAGGAGCATTTATCCGGCTTGAGGAAATATTCTGTTCCATATCTAAATATGGTGATGATCCCGAACATGATGAAGGGGGGGGGAAGAGTAATTGCTCAAGCCTAGGTCTCAAGGACTACAGATGAGCAAGCATACCTATGTCTGGACTGTACCACTTCAGACTGCAGGTGAGAACTCACATGATTGAGTTCTCTTCCATATGAAATAATTTCCTGCACCTACAAAACTGACACTTCTAGTTTAGCCTGCTCTTGAACACGCCAGTTTTCAATGTGCAGGGATTTTGGAGAGGGGATGGAAGAGCTTCTCTTTAAGTTCTCATTCATTTGGTCCTGGGGACTTAAGTCCATTTACAGTAACTAGAAATTCCCTTAGCATCTCCTTATGGCCTCATCTGTCCTACATTGTGGTGCCCCCAGTTCTTCATTATTACAAATATTAATGCAGTGACATTTCTATGGCGGGAGGGTAAAACACTAATGGCGCCTTCAGACCCATTCACAGCTTCAAGAGCATACCTTCGAGCCATGTCTCTAAGCTGTGAATGGCTTTGATGGCAAGGGGGCACTTTACTCAGCTCAAGCTCCTGCAAAACTTAGCATTCCCACCCCCTAGGGACACCACCGGCTCAATGCTCACCTGGCCCAATTTATTCAGGCTTGGTACATCACTTTGCTGTGAACAGCAATCCCCAATGAAGACCACTAATTGAGGAGGTGACTCTCTCTCTCTCTCTCTCTCTCTCTCTCTCTCTCTCTCTCTCTCTCTCTCT
>JAJKFI010000094.1:2060724-2079723 GCA_029204185.1 Lerista edwardsae
TCTCTCTCTCTCTCTCTCTCTCTCTCTCTCTCTCTCTCTCTCTCTCTGTGTGTGTGTGTGTGTGTGTGTGTGTGTGTGTGTGTGTGTGTGTGTGTGTGTGATTAGAGCTGGATTGGAGCCACTGTGTTTTACCCCTTGGTTGCTACAGCAGACTGTTGCTGTATCTCTCTGGTAGAGCCATCCTATCACATTTCAACAGCAACAGGAGAAGATACTTCATTAGAAGTGACTGACAATCTGCTCTGGTTTACCTGCATCTCCACTCATAAAAATGAGAAGAGAGAGACAGAAGTATTTATTTCTACTCTATATATCATTAGGGTGACACCTAAAATAGTGCATAACCAGATTTTTTTTAAATAATGTAGTTAATCACAACAGTAAGCAAATCAAACCTTAATCCTCCCCCCAGCTTGGAGACATCATATCTACCATCCAAAACAGACAAAGCACAATTAGACTGGCAAATGCATTCCAGCAGGAGAATAGTGGCTGATAATCTGACGGCCACTATCAGCCAGTGGAAAAAAAAACAACTTTCAGAAGACACATGCTTTAATGAAATAATGTAACACCGGTGACCAAGGGCCAAATCCTATCCAACCTTCCAGTACTCGTGTAACTGTGCTAATGTGGTGTGCACTGCATCCCATGGTAGGAGGGCAGTCATGGAGGCCACCCCCCAGGTAAGGGAACATTTGTTCCTTTTTCTCAAGGCTGCATTGCAGCTGTACCGGCACTGGAAAATTGGATAGGATCGGGCCCCAAGTGGCCAAACATGCCCTCATTCAGAAAGTGATCTAGAGTGTGGACAGAGATGGCGCAATTCTGTGCCCACACTGTTCTCTCTTCTTTAAGAAATAGGACATGGAGAAATGCCTCCCCCACACGTCTGAGAGAGCAGGGTGGGGGGACATCGATGGTGATGTACCCCCAAATGGACAGAGATCTGAGACCATGTAGGGCAGTGATGGCGAACCTTTTGGGCTCGGCGTGTCAAAACTTCGGAAAATGCTTAACTTGAGTCTGCTGGTGTGTCAACCCCCCCTCCCAAACAAAAGTGAAACGATTCTTAATATTATTTATTTAAACAAAATACAGTCCAATCGTATGTGTATTATGTATTACATATAAAGAATATTATATAAAGAAACAACAAATAATTACAAAAAGGAAAAATGAGTTAAATAAATTTAGTTTTTGTCAGGTATTGGTGAATGCTGGTGTGTCACCCCAAACGCTGTGGTGTGTCACCTTTGACACGCATACGCCATAGGTTCGCCATCACTGATGTAGGGCAACCGGCAGGATAAATACTGAAAGGAGTTAATGTATGTCTCAGCTCTCAGGGCGTGTGAACTTGTGGCATTTTTTAGTGTTCAGCACCAGGGTAGATGGATTTTATGCCAGGGTGGTCATCCTCCCTCTATGTTCCCCTACATGAAGGGCGCAGCTACCCTCAGGTATATTACTCCTAGGGTGTTCTCTCCATCCAGTGCTCAGAGGTGCCTTTGAAACCATCTAGGGATTAACACAACTGCTAGCCTCTTAGCGCAGCAACCAAATAATTTCACCTGTGATATATGTGTGTTTGGGGAGAACGCTAAAGAAAGCCAAGCCTCACTAGAAGCAAAGGAAATATTGTGCAAGAGGTTAATTGCACCCCACCTATGCAGCAATATATGGGAAAGAAGTAGCAACTACTTCCATCCATTTTGTCTAATAGCTCTGTGTGTGTGTGTGTGTGTGTGTGCGCGCGCACGCATGCACGCACATGTGCGCATATGCACACACACACACATTTATACAGCAGCACCAGTTAATCCGATACAAAGCTGTGGTAACTATCTAAGGACAAGTCTTACAAAAATCTGACTAAATCATCCAATGATCAGGAAGAAAAAGTGTGAGCGAATATCAGCTCATTTAAAACTGAAACAGATTTGCAATAGCAGCTAATGAGGGGGTCATCCTTTTGCAACTAGCAAAGAATTTAACCTTTGCAGTAATGATATGTGGCAAGCGGGAAGGAGGAGGGGGAAAAAAAAACTAAGCCTCTCCTGGCTATTTTTTTTTCTTTTTCCACCTCTGATCTTCCTAAGGTTTCCAAATATATCAACAGGTTTGGCATGCTCCCTTCTCATTCAAGACTATTTCTTAAAACAACAACAAAACCCAGAAAGATCATTAAACACAAACAACACCATTCACAGTGGGCAGAAGACATCAGAGTTCACTTGAATGTACATGTCACTGTGCTGTAGTTCTAATTGCACCCAAAATAACAGGCAAGGGTGCAGAGCGAGAGCAAGAGAGAGCGAGAGAGAGCGAGAGCGAGAGCGAGAGAGAGAGAGAGAGAGAGATGGGCCCAGATTGGTTTAGATAATGCTCAAATTACACAGCAGCCCAACTGCGGAGATATTACTAAGTACTACATGGAGGGATCATTTATTTATAGATTGATGCAGGCATTGCGCCCCCCCTTCCACTCCCCCAAACCCAGCCTTGAGACATTTGCAAATGTATTTCCCTCAAGGCCTGTCTGTTAAAATGCCCCAATTGATTTGAATCAAATACATGTGCTAGAGATGTGCTCTGATGTTTTAATACAAGAGAGTCGGATTATTTATTCTTCTTATTTTATTTTAGGAATGTCTTCAATTATTGGGGGGGGGGGCAAAGAGAAGAGAGTGTGCGTGAGCTATTTTTAGTACCAGGATGTTCAAACCAGCAACAGGCAGGATGCAAGTAGGGTAACTTCCTTTTTTTCCTGACAGAGGAAAAAGGCAGAAGTCCAATAGACAGAAATCCTTCTGGCCAGCTTTCCTTACCACTATATTTCTGGGCTAGGATACATCACAAGCAGAGGTGGGAGAAAACGGTTTTATTTTTTAGCTGATTTTGGTGTTTTCCAAAGGTAGAAGTGCAGAAAGCACTTCTGATTTTAGTCAAAATTTACCTTATAATTATAAATTATAATTGCTTTAAAAGTGTTCTAGGTAGGCAGTATAGGTGGTATAGTGTCAGCAGATGTAGCCACATTCATTATCGCGCACACACCCCGTTAAATAAGAAATACAAGTAAAACAATTTTATGGACTTCTTTGCAATTTCAGGGTGGTGGTGGTTTAAAAAACAAGGAGTGCAGAAAGGGATGTTGTGTGTTTTTAGTTTGTTATCACTGTTTTCTCCCACCTCAAGTCACAGGTTCTGTATTTTTACCTAATATGTGGTCTGTTATGGACACAAAGCTTTTCACAATAAATGGGAGAGGTCAACCCTCAACATACACTGACCAATCTGGAATCCAGACAGTTTCACAGAAATCCTGGGTGGCTCTACATTTACTTTGCTTCATCGAAACACACAGCAAGGAAGGAAGGAAGGAGACACAAAATAGTGCTTCTGCTAATCCATCTAGTTTAGCTGCCAATTTCCCACAGTGGCCAGCAAATGCCTCCAAGATCTCCACTTCCAGGGCATGAAGGCAACATTTCTCTGCTGTTGCTCGCCTCTCAGTAACTTGGAAGTACACAGCCTTTGAACACTGGGGCCCTGTTTAAAAATCATGGCTAGTAATGATCGACAGACCTATCCTCCATTAATGTGCCCAATTCCCATTTCAAGACAAGTAAGTCAGGAGCCATCACCACATTTTGTGGCAGAAAATCCATACAGTAACGATCAGGACATGCCCACGGACTTGAAGGATTAGACCAGGGGTGTTTAATGTAAGGCCCGCCGTGCCAGATCTGACCTTCAGAAACTCTTTATCCAGCCCATGTGATAATTGGGCTCTCCCAGCACCAACGTATTTGGAGCGCTGCATCTGCTCAGGCTCTGGAAGGGAGAGATGGAAAGAAGCTTCAGAAGCTCCTTGAACACTAAAGGGGGAAGAGGCAGACCACAAGGGGTGAGAGAAGGAGATGCTGCCAAGGTGCTGGGTGAACCAGGCGTGTATCTTACCTGTGGCCCGGGATGGCGCGAGCCATGGGGTGCTGGGCAGTGGTGGGGCACCATTGCGCGCGGTCCGAGCAAGACTGTGTGGTTTTCGGCCCTCCCTCCTGCCCACATTTCCCTTACACTTGGAAATGGAGCGTTTCCGGGGTAAGGGAGGCGTGTCTGAGCGATGCGCGGGGGCGGGGCGACGTCCGGAGGGGCGCAGTTTCAGCGCCAGCCATGGGGCGCGCTCGGGCCTCTGTGCGCGCCTGGGGTGAACCCAATTACTCTGCGGGCTGCCCTTTCAGCAACGGCACTTCTGCTGCAGCATCACCTTGCAGAGCATCTCTCAGCTGCTAAGTGACATCTCAGCAGAAGCAGCGCAGCTGAAAGGGCAGCCACCACCGTAATAATTGGGCTCTCCCTTGAAATTACATCTTCTCTTCCGTCATTCACAGCTGAGTTCCTATGAGATAGCAAAGTGCTTATTTCTAGTCATTATCTGCTTAATGACATCCATTCTTGCTTAATGATGTCACTTCTGGCACTTAGCAGGTACCGTGGTATGAACGCAGCCAGAGGAGAGAACCACACTGCAAAGGCTACATCTGGGACTGAGGATTTGGTGGATTACAGAATACTATATTGTTGAAAAGAAAAGAAAAAACCTAATGAAAAATGGTGGTTTAGACTAGCCTGCCCATGTGAGCTGCCTTGGCCATTTGCTTCGGCATGGGAAAGGCAGGATATAAATGCTTCAAATAAAAATAAAATAAATATGTTGCCCACTGTATGAAATGAATTTGATGCCCCTGGATTAGATTAATACTAGGGTATTTGCATCCTGGACTGTTGTGTCTCAGTTGTGCCCCAGTCAAATGCATCCCAGTCATGGGTGTCCCTCGACATTCATGTCCATTTTTATAATGTCCCATTTATTTGCTTCCCACTATAACTGAATAATGAAGAAACTAGAACTGGGCAATAAACCCCATTTTATATAGCTAAGCATCTTATCCCAGCTCAAACTCTAACTCTAGACCTACTTTTTTGTTTTAAAAATTAAAAAAAACAAATATATTATAGGTAAAGGTTAAGGTTTCCCCACGACCGAATGGTCTAGTTGTGACCGACTGTAGGGGGCGGTGCTCATCTCCATTTCAAAGCCTGTAGAGCCGGCGTTTTGTCCGAGGACAAGCTTCCGTGGTCATGTGGCCAGCATGACTCTACACCGTAGCGCACGCAACGCCATTCCCTTCCCACCAAAGCGGTCCCTATTTATCTACTTGCATTTTTTAGGTGCTTTCAAACTGCTAGGTTGGCAGGAGCTGGGACAAGCAACAGGAGCTCACTCCGTCACGCAGTCTTGAACTCCCAACCTTCCGGTTGGAAAGCCCAGCAGCAGCAGTTTAACTCACTGTGCCACATATATTATAAATATACATAAATTAGGGCACAAATGTCCAGTATGCAAAAAAAAAAAAAAAACTGGGTACAAGTGTCCAGGGATGACAATGACCGTGACACATTTGGCTGGAACACAGTTGTCCAGGATGCAGTGGTCCTCTCACCAGTGGTGCAGCCATCCTTTTAGATCCTTTTGTAGGCACCTGGGAAAAAAAGTGCCTGGACCACTTCAGACTGTGCAATCTCTCCCCAGAGTTTTTAATGACGATGAACCTGGGAGACGCAAAAGACATCTTGCGTCAGAAGTTGGTGGATCTTGAATTGAGATCTGCGAGAGTCAGACTCCCCGCCCATGTTTTTCTTGGGGATCAAGCATTTGTACTTTCTCCTGCGAGATACTTTTTTAAATATTGCTATTCCCAAATTCAGGATCACTTTTACAAAAGCCAGGCTTAATGCACTTTTATCATCAGTACTTTTGGGACATTATGCAAGGTGTCCCTATTCAGAGAGACTATGTCCCTCTCCTCATAATGTGGTGGAGACAACTGCCCATATTATCTTACAGTGCCCAAACTATGACGATCTGAGAGTCAAATTTATCTCTCCAATTCTCGGCACTGTAACGGGGATGCAGGAGGAAGAGCAAATTGCTTTTCTGTTAGCCGACATTCATTCTGACATATCACTCAGGGTTGCCCGTTTTTGCCATGCTGCACAGTTGACTAGAAGGAAATTTGAGAGTACTAATTCTTGATCATTGATTTATGATTTATGGTTATGATTTATGATCATTGATTTATGTTTTTAATGACTTTTGATTCTTTTGTGTTAATGAATACAGGGGATAGGGGTGATGTTTTTATTTTTGTGTATTCTGTTTAGTTGTTTGTGTTTTGCTGGTCGGAAGACCGTAAATAAAGAATCTGATCTCTGATCAGTGGTGCAGCTAAGGAGGTGCAGAGAGGAACAGGGCCCTGAATGCCACACCTTGAGGGATGTCAAGACTCGTCCGCTCCACTCTCAGTGCCAGCAAGGAGGAGCCGGTGGCCAAAGCCGGCTGTGGACTTTGTTGCAGGTTGCAGACATCCCCACGTTAGTTATTTGTGTTATTTAATTATTTGTGTTAATTTTTCCTTCCTCCAGCATGGCTGGTGGAAGAGACGGGTTGCAGCTGGCCCAATCCTCTTCACATTCACTCTCCCTGAGCAGGAAAAGGATTTGAGAACCAACCAAAGTGGCTTGGAGGGTGGTGAAGCAGAGGAGTGGGTGGGCAGACACAGGGCACTCCTCATCAGTTTGCCAGCTTGCTGGCCGATGTGAGCCTTTCAGTGGCCCAGCCATGATCTGATCAGGGATTCTAGGAACTGGATCTGGGACCTTCCGCATGCAAAGCCTGTGCTCCACCACCAGTTGTGGTCCCTCCCATTACTCATGAAGAGGCCATTACCCATGGCCTCTTCACACTTACACTGGAACTGTTTCTGCATTAGAGGGACCTGCTGTGACCAACTCTGCAGGGACACTGAACAGAATACGTTTCCTGCTAGTCAGCCCTTACCCAGAGGAACAGAAGCTCATCTAAACATATCCTCCAGGGATGTTTATGTGACCAAATTGCTATTGTAGTGAGAAGGGGGAAGGGGGGGGGAGAAAAAACCAGTTGGTACACCGCATCCCACGTGCAAATCTGTTCCACAATCTGGTGCTGAGCCCTGTAACCCAGGTCTCCTAAGACAACCTTTCTCCACAAAAGCAGGCTGAATGTAGACGAAAACACAGAATATGCTCAGAGGCATTTCCTTCTACTCCCAGCCTACTTGGGCTTCTGCTTTCACTACGTTAGCTGCCAGTTCCTGACTCAGAGATCACGAGCACTGATTTGAGAATAGTTTCTCCCAAACCTGTGTTGCACAAATGCTTATCTTCCTCGGAAACTGTGGGTGCAATCCTAAACTGAGTTAAGTCAGCATAGGCTAAGCCAGCAAAGTTTGGCCAACATAAGGGACACCGTAAAGTATGTTTGGAACACTCTCAAAGTCAGAGAGGCCGGCACACAGATGTGTGCCATCCTTCCTGACTCAGAGAGTGGTCCAAACGTGCTTGAGAGTCCCCTGGACTGCAAGGAGATCCAATCGGTCAATCCTCCAGGAAGTCAAGCCTGATTGCTCCCTGGAAGGACAAACCCTGAAGCTGAAGCTCAAATCCTTTGGCCACCTCCTGAGAAGAGAGGACTCTTTAGAAAAGACTCCCATGCTGGGAAAGATGGGAGGCAAAAGGAGAAGGGGGCGGCAGAGGATGAGATGGTTAGACAGTGTCACCGAAGCGATGAACATGAAATTGGGCCAACTCCGGAAGCTAGTGGAGGACAGGGAGGCCTGGTGTGCTATGGGCCATGGGGTCGCGAAGAGTCGGACACGACTTAGCGACTGAACAACAATTCTAGGTACTTTGCCTACTTTGCCACAGTGGGTACTGTGCCGGCTTAACTTTGCCTGGTGGGTCCCGACCCACAGTTTAGGAACCACTGCTATTAACACAAACATGCTTGTATCTCTTCCATGTCATTTTTTTTAAGATTGTAAGCTCTTTGGGGCCAAGGAACCATTTATTTGTTTGTTTAGATATAAAAACTGCATTATGAACTACTTTTTGTTGAAAAACAGTATATAAATATTTTTCTTAACAACAGCTAGCTGAATGTGGGGCATAGAAGTTACCTTTTGTTACTGGAGGAAATTGAGGGCCAAAACCCATCCAGTTTTCCAACCTTGATGTAGCTGTCCCAACGGGGTGTGTGTGGTGGAGGGCGAGTCAGGGAGGCCTCCTCAAGGTAAGGGAACGTTTGTTTAGTTACCTTGGGGCTGCATTGCAGCTGCATCGGCACCAGAAACTCAGATAGGATTGGGCCCTGAGTGGTGGATGGGAAGAGGATAATGGAAGATATAGGCCAGCTCTACAGATTACGGAGACAGGCCACGATGCCCGTGTCCACTGGGGTATGGAAATACAGCCATGTGGATCCCTTGGGGGACTGTTAGGATCTCTCCCAGGAACACCATAAAGGCTGCTACGGTGTCATGGAAGCTTCTCTAAGGGAATAAGACATGAGAGCTTCTTCAGAACTGGAAGATCAAGCTTGACTGAAGAAGGAAGAAGCTTCCTGGAAGTGCGTACAGTATATAGATTCCTGAGTTCATAGAAACAGGGCACAATCCTAACCTGGAGTTAGGCCAGCACAGTTAGGCCAGCACAGTTTGGCCGGCACAAGGGCCACAGTAAAGCACGTTTAGGCCACTCTCAGTGAGGATGGTGAGCATCTGTGTGCTGGCCTCTCTGACTCCAAGAGTGGTCCAAACATATTTTATGATGTCGCTTGTGCCAGCCAAACTTTGCTGGTCTAACTGTGCCGGCTTAACTCCAGGTGAGGATTGCGCCCACACTCTCTCCCCTTCTGACTTACAAAGATTTCTGTACCAGAATCTCCTGGTTAACTTCAAGAGGGGTAGCCATGTTGGTTTTTTGCATCCAGACCACAGTTGTTGAGGCTAGACAGGGAAAACCCACACAGCACCTCAGGCTAAGTGGGCCTCTACCTTTAACCCAGTGGTGTCATCTACTCTCGCGGAGATGGAACGCTGGGTGGGACTTACGTTTGATTGGCTGCCTGCCCGTTCGCTTCCGCTGTCCTTCCTGCTCACCCAGGCACCCAGCGCGCCCCCCACCCATCCCCCCCGCGTCCATCACAGAGCTGGGCGAGCAGCGGTGGGGTGCGGCGACCGAGGGCAGCCCACGTGGTGGAGGGAAGGTGGTGGAACCGCACGGATTGGGCTGCCAATCAAACGTACGTCCCACCCAGCGTTCCGTCTCTGCGAGAGTAGATGACACCACTGCTTTAACCATTGTATAGAAGAGAGAGGGAGTTTTGGCAGGTGCAGCTTTTAAAGTCCTTCCATGATGAGCTGCACCTGCCCACATTCTCGCTTCTATACCATGGCTAAAGGTATAAGCAGTTTCTCCCAGTTTGTTTCTGGTAACCCTACCTCTGGCCTCCTGAATTACGCTGTGTTTCATCTACCAGAAATTATCAGTCCCTGAATGGAAGGCATCATCTGAAGGTGCACAATGCTGCCACCTTACTGATGTGGAGCAGTTTGGACTTGGAGAGAGCCCAGGTGGGGAGCCACCTGAGAGCCATGTACAAACTCCTTGGATCTCCGTCCTAAGGTAGGATAGAAGAGCAACAAATGAACAAAGAAGATGCATGTATTGACGTTTGGAAGCCTTATGGGTAGAGTTACCAGATTCAACCTGGGACAGAATGCCTATCCTTTTAACCATTGTCTAGAAGTGAGGAAATTTGGACAGGTGCAGCTTCTGAAACCCTTCCATGATGGGCTGCACCTGTCCAAATTCCCTCTTCTACACAATGGTTAAAGGTAAAGACACTCTGTCCCGGTTTGCATCTGGTAACCCTACTTACAGGGAATGCTTTAAAGAGAACGGAACACAGTTTTGGAGTGGGGCTTATTTTGTTTCACTCTCTGTGTGGGCTTCCCCTATATTTTTCTGAATATAGATACCTATTTGAATATAAGCACCTATGGCACAGGTGACCAACCTTTCAACTTTAGGGCTCCTGGACCTTTAACAATTGTTTTGAGGGGAAAATTTCAGCAGGTACAGTTTGACTTCTGAAGACTGAGAAGCTGCATCTTCTGAAATTCCCTCCTCTACACAACTGTTAAAGGTCCAGGAGCCCTAAAGTTGAAAGGTTGGCCACCACTGACATATGGGCAAATGTTGCTTCTTTTCTGAGTGAGGGTTGAGTGGGAAGGACCTTGGCTGGGGCATTATTTGACATTACAAGGGCCTAATCCTATTGGGCAACTGCACTACCAGAATACTGCAATACCAGAATACCAGGTAGTACGGAGTGCTTCATGGCTATCGCAAAAGGCAATGTGCCACTCAGTGTGGCCAGGCTGCCGCCACAAGTGGCAAGCCAGCAGCCTACCAAGGACCCTCTGCACTGATAAGTCAGGGACCCTCTGCACTGGTAAGTCAGCATGAAGGGTGGGTGGTGGGTAGGACAGGGAGGGCCATGTATAGGGCAGGAAGGGGGCTGACTGAGGCCAGGAAGGGGGTGGTAGCAGCAGCGATGACATCATCAATATCCTGTCCTCCTTCCTTGCCTTGATCCACCTTCCTGGGCCCACTCAGACTTGTGCCAGTAAAACAATGGGTGTTAGGTCCCAGTAAACCCATTTGGGCAATGAAGGCTTACCCCCAAGCAAGCCTGCCAGGATTGCCCCCCACTGCATGATGCAGCGAATCCATAGCAGGGCTGCATCAGCAGGAGGGGGATTTAGTTAGGATTGGGCTGTAAGTGTTTGCAAATAGGATACCACTCAGAAATATTCTTGCAGGGGTGGGGGAGTCACTCTGGTTTGGAAAATGTCTCTATCAATAATCCTCACAAAAATGGGGCATAGTCCACACGTTTCACTGAAACAAAGGACGCTCTTGCACAGCTAGCATTTGTTTGAATAGAGTGTATGCAGGAAACCTTCCCAGTGGGATGTGGCCTGTGAGTTGATTTCCCATCGGTTGCCCTTGAGGGCACCCAACACCTCCTGCCTACCTGGAACCTGACCTTGCCTTCAGACTGCTCCCAACACTCAATTAGCCACCATCTGAATAATCTGACTATTCTCTTTGGCTGTGGCATGGGAGGCAGGTAAGACAATGAATTGGCGAGGGAACAGGCTGCATGGCTGGGACTCCCTAGAGGCTCCCGCAGTGTATTGGTACCTCCCTGGGCAGAATGAAAAGCTCTCCAGGGTGGGAAACAAAGAATGCGTGAGAGTGGTTGAAAGGCTGGAGGAAAGGAGAGAAATGGGAAAGTGCACAAGGCTTATTTAGGGACAGCAAAATGAGGCCCATATTTGGACCAGACAACATTCTGTGCATGGTATGAGCACCTGCAGGTCGCACAGAACTCTTTCCTGGGTCCAGTGTTTCAAGGAAGAGTGCCATGTAACTTGAAAGCTTACCAGCCATCGTGAGAAGGTTGGCTGGTTCTAATAAAAACATTCTTCTCCTGTCCCTATAAATGTTGTTCCAAGGGACCAAAACAGTCACCTGTTCTTTTAAAAGAAAGTTTACTCTGGAATCATTAGGTGAGAACAGTGGTATTCAAACTTTTAGGACCGGGACCCACTTACTAGAACAGCACATGTGTCAGGACCCACCAGAAGTGATGCCACTGACCTGGAAATGATGTTGTGGCAGGAAGTTACATCATCAAGCAGGCAGTGTTGTCATTCTAATGTAATAAAATGACACTCCTGAAATATAAATTGGCATTCTTGGACTGCAGCAATTGTACATCCATGAAACATCCCTGACAGAAAGCAGGATTGGGACAAAATATTATGCAAAAGCACTGTACTAAAAAGCCGTTTAAAAAAAAACCTCATTTGAAAATTCAAACTGTTAACACTCACAAGAGGAATATAACACGAGTAAGGTCTGCAGCTTCGAAGATGGCTGCTCCCAGCTTTCCGCGATCCACCTGACTTCATGTCGCCACCCACCAAGTGGGTCCTGACCCACAGTTTGAATAACACTCAGTTAGAACAATCTCTACTATGCAAACTTTATTATCCAATATCCCTCATTCGTCCAGAAGTCCATGGGATGGGAGAAGGTTGCCTCCATCTCACACAAATCTAACTTGATGCAAAAAGCCAACAAAGACGCAGGTAATAATGGTTGGGTTTGAATCTTCTCTAGAGACCTTCACTTTAAAAAGCTGAATTCTGTTCACATCACAGGCTGACGCTGCCGTTAAAGCAATGCCGTTTGTTTTTGAAGGTGACACAGTGTTCCAAACCGCACACTGTAGAAAGAAAAATTACAGAGAAAACAAACCTTCTCTTGCCACCACACTGGAGCCTGTGTATCCCTCACAGAGACTGAACCTACTCAGCCTTCAGATTCCAGCAGTGGATCACAGCCCTAAGTTTTGCAAGCAACCCTCCCTCTCCTTTTTGGAGCCATTCCCAGTGACTAGAGCAAAATAGAGACTATCTTGGTTCTGAACGGCTCCGAAGAGGAGGAGGAAGTGCTTCTTGCAAAACTTAGTGCTATGATCCCCCCTAGGTACACCACTGCATTCCAGAGACACTCTGCAGACTTCCATCACCCTAAACAAACAAGTAAACAAATCTGCACCCTCTGAAGGGCCATGCCTGAACATCCATAGGGAGGTGTTTCCTTCCTTCTTTTCAAGCCTGACCTGCAAAGGACCACTCAATGGAAAGATCCCATTCCTAGATAAGACTTTGTTGCTTTCGTCAGTGAGTTTCCTATCCAGTGTTCAGATACACCTTTGAAGTCACTTGTCTGCGATCCCTACTTTCCCCCTCTTTCACGTGCCAGTTCCAACGAAGGCTAGCCAAACCCCGTGCCAACAATGGCTACATTCAAAAGAGGTTGCAACGGTATTGCTGTGCTTCTTTCCTTCTGACTCATGGCTGAAGGAAATCTAACTGCTCTTACAGAGAAAGTTCAATTGGGGACACAACAAAAAAGATGGGGAGATGAGCTGGGGTAGCAGTGTCTGTGTGCTGGTGAAAGCTTATTTTCAGCCCATGTTGGCTTTTTGGCCCCTTTGTCTCCAAACCTGGTTTGAGTCACCGCCAGTGGTGAAATTCAGCCAGTTCTCACCTATTCTGCAGAACCGGTTGCTAATTTTAGGTTGGGAGAGGGAAGAAAGGCAGCGGATGGCCCTGAAGGCCGCCCTGAAGGACATAGAACCAGTTGTTATTTTATTTGAATCCCACCATGGTCACCGCGCCTGGTAAGCAAGGATGGCAAGCCTTGCCAAAAAGTATGTTCTGCATGGAAACAAATAAACCAACCAATGACATGTTCAGTGCATGCCCGGTGACAGCTTGCCCATGAGGGGTGGGGGTACTTGACCCATGACCAGATTCCTATGCAGAAGGCACTGCCATGGAAGACATAATATGTAAGACATAACAGGGATATAGATGGTCCTACATGAAGAGTCTAGGCACAAATCCGTCACTAGCATACGGTCATGCTCCATGTTAAGCACATGCTACGCAGCTGTATGCATTTTGGGGGTATAAAATAGTGTGCAGAGGCCCTGGCCGGATTGGGACCATGACAGAAGGAGGGGGGAAAGTGCTTAAACCCTTTGCCCCCACCATAGTTTCAATCCATATCCCTTTCTGTATGTGTCATTGCACTGAGAAAAAAAAAATAAAGTGCATAGCTGCATGTCTCATGCTTAAAGTAACATATCCTTTATCTTTGGTTGGCTTTAAAAGGGCATTCAATACAGTCATAGAGTTGGCAAAGCTGTCAATGGCTACTAGTCATGATGGCTATATGGAACCTCCAGGCTCAGACGCAGTCTACCACTGAATGCATGGGGAAGGGGAAATGCCTCCATATGTGTCCTGATTGTGAACTTCCCAGAGGCATCTGGTTAGTCACTTTGGAAAGTGGGATCCAGGGCAAGCTGCATCTCTGGTCTGATCTAGCAGGTCTCTTTTTCTATTCTTCCTGAGTGCAAAGTCATGGCCAAGCTAGGACATTTGTCCTAGCAGCATGTCCATGCAGCATACAACCCAAGACATGCCATCTCCAAGCTGCATGTTATTGACCTCACAGAGGTAGCTGCTATGTCAGAATTTGGTACAAAGCAAAGCAGCATTTCATTGTGGTCAACCCTCAAGGCTGACGTTGGCACCTGGACATTGACATCATGAACATAATCAGATGATCTCCCACCACATGGTGATTCAAATTTGGTTAACAGAGATCAACACTATTCCAGCATTGGGGTAGGCGAAAGCCTACCTGTAAAGGGTGCGTATAAAGGTTCGCATAGTCAAAGCTATGGTTTTCCCAGTAGCAATGTATGGATATGAGAGCTTGGACCATAAGACAGGCAGAGCGCCGAAGAATAGATGCTTTTGAATTATGGTGTTGGAGAAGACTCTTGAGAGTCCCCTGGACTGCAAGGAGATCCAATCGGTTAATCCTATAAGAAGTCAAGCCTGATTGCTCCCTGGAAGGACAAATCCTGAAGCTGAAGCTCAAGTACTTTGGCCACCTCATGAGAAGAGAGGACTCTTTAGAAAAGACCTTCATGCTGGGAAAGACTGAAGGCAAAAGGAGAAGGGGGCGGCAGAGGATGAGATGGTTAGCGAGTGTCACCGAAGCGATGAACATGAAATTGGGCGAACTCAGGAAGCTAGTGGAGGACAGGGAGGCCTGGCGTGCTGTGGTCCATGGGGTCGCAAAGAGTCGGACACGACTTAGCGACTGAACAACAACAAAGGGTGCGTAAGTTCACCTTATGAACAAGTTTACCTTGTACCTTATGAAGTAATCAGCTACCTCCCCAAAGCTTAGACTGGGGGGGGGTTGTTAATGGACCCTTAATTAAGTGGACCCTTAATGAAATCCACCCGCTTCACCCTCTAATGCCCCCACCTACAGCCAAATCACACTCAAAGCCTTCTAAAACCAGTAGGTAGGGGCTCCCCTGACCCTCCCGTGACCTTCCTGCAAATCAAGTGCGGTGTCCACAAGGATCTCCTGCTCCTCATCTAGCCCTCACACACTCAGACAATCCAGGTATGATCATTTTACATTGTGCCTAATCATTTGAAAATACCACTTGTTTGAGTGCATTCCTTCCTGGCTGACTAGACCTCTCTATTTCCATAAACGAGTCCTGCGGACAATACACCGTTTCAACTTCAAGTCCTTTCCAAGTCTAGTTACACACAAAGACATTTCGTCCAGCTCTTCCGAAAGCCTCATTTCATCTCATTGTTGAGAGAAAGCCAGCTGCCCCTCACTTCAGGGTGTTCGGTCCCCAAGCAGGCATCGCTCATTAGAGCGCACATCTAGTTCCTCATTGAGATTCATGTCATGCATTCCATGGTGGATGTACCCAGGTTTTATTGCTGCCCAGTGTGGTAGATTTGCCATGGAGCTCTGACCTGTAAGGGACGTGTCTCTGCTAACACTGAATGTGACATTCATGTGTTTTAGGTGTACACACAAAATACCCCATGCCCATTGCACATGCAATATTACATAACCCAAGTTTGATATCAAGTGAGCACTTGGCAGGGAGCCATTGTCAAATCAGTGTACCCGATGAACTCTTGTTCGTGGCACCCACAAACTTTACATTTTTAGGTGCACAGATAAAACTAGAACCACCCAATGATGGTGTGTGTGTGTGTGTGTGTGTGTGTGTGTGTGTGTGTGTGCGCGCGCGCGCAGGGTTCACCTTTAAGGGTGCCAGATTCCAGTTCTGTGGCAACTCCTCTATTTATGGCTTAGGGTGGTTCTTTTAGATGCCAGTCACTGGTGTGGCTCTGGGCAGAGGCTGTTGTACACTACCCAGAAAGCAGAATTTCACAGGTGCAGCTTTTCTCCGTCAGAATGTTAGAGTGATGGAAAATTATTGTTTATTAGTTACACACCAATATGCCACTCAACATCTCAGGAGCTCAGAATGGCAAACATGGACCTCTCTCCACCTTAATCTTCTCCACCGCGACTGGTCAGGTTGAGAAATGGTGACTGGCCCAAGGCTGCCCAGTGAGCTTCACCTCTGAGCAGGAACTTGAACCTGTTTCTCAGACTCCCCAGTCTTAGGCTGCAGTCCTGTGCACACTTTCCCCAACCCCAATGGCCACCATGAGACTTATTCCTGCTTGTGCTGCCTGCCACTATCAAAACTATACCACTTGAGTGGCATAGAGCCCCAGCTGCACCTGGTGAAATTCTGCCTTTGATGGATGCCAGGTGCAGTATCCCTGACTCATGATCCTCTCTGAGTCTGCAGCTGGCAATTGCCTAGGGGTAAAATATCCAAACGTGCTTTCCTAGTTTAGAAGGTTTTGGAGACAATCTGGCTGAATTTGCAAAGCACCTGGGAATGGACTGTTACATGTGATCAATGCACATGTGTGAAGTTCGTTTTTCTGAGGGGCTGATTCCCTGTGCATACAGGCACATGCACATACATGTCATCAACAAGCATGACAAGCTACCTGCAGGTTTCATGTTATTGCCTACCCAGAGAAACACTTTTCTCTTAGGAATTGTGTCAGGCATCTGAAGCAGACCTTAAGCTTGAACAGGTGTAAACCAACATTGCCGTGAGAAATTTTGAAGATCTGGAGGCTGAAGATCACTGGGATGAAATCATGGGCGACAGACAGACGAAGAAAGTTGGGAGGGGGCAGACACAGGGAGGGAGGGGGCCTCTATAGGGATGGAGGGACAGAATGGTGGTGGGGGGGCGTTCTGCATAGAGAACCGCCAGGAGGTCACAGCCTTCGAATATTCTCCTGGAGGCCCAGAAAGGTGACGGACGGAGGACTGGAAAAGAGTGGAAGAAAACTCACGCGTGCCATCAAAGCGGGTTGCTATGGTATCCAGGAAGGTGTTTTGGGGAGCCAGGAGGCCCCTCATCACCGGCATTTTAGGACTTGCTCGAGGACTTCTCCATCGTTCAGTGGGGGAAAAGCAGATCCAAAAGTCCCGGAGGCCGGGCGGGCAACCTCCGTCTGTCTGCCCAAGTCGTCGGAGAAGTGGGGAGACCTCGGAAGAGGCGGAGTTGGGGTGCTGCAGGCGGGAGCCAAGTCCTCCCTGCCCCGATCTCCGGCGCTCGCTCCTGCCCAGACGGCAGGACGGTGGCAGCCACGAGCGGAGAGGAACGGGCACGGAAGCGGGCGGGGGGGGGGGGGAGGCGGGCGTCGAAAGAAGAGTCTCAACTCCAGAGGCGAGAGGCCGTTCGCGCCCTGGCGCGCAGTACAGGAGGGTCTGGCCCGGCCTGGCCCGAAGTCCGACGGAAGAGGCTCAGCCCTCGGAGCGCTGCAGGAAGGAAGCCCCGTTCGTCGCCCGCGGCAGGGCCCGAGTGAAAGCCCCCCACGGCCGCCTGCTGCTTAGGAGACGTAGCCATCCCCCAAGCCGCGGGGGCTCAGGGCTTCGCCCCCGGCCGCGCGCTCCCCGCGCCCCCAGTGGGAATCCGGCGGTCCCCGCGGCGCCGCCGCCAACATCTTCGCCCGGCTCCGGTCAATTCTTCTCGCCCTTCGCAACTCCGACGGCAAGTGCCAGCAGCCGGCAGTGGTCGCGATCGCCACCCAGCTTCGGGCGCCCGGGGCATAATGCCTCGTTCAGCGGAGAGCCGGCGCCGTCCTCCTCCGGCTGCGGCTTCTGCAGCCCGGATCGCCGGCCCTGAGCCGAAAGTTGCTCCGATTTGTCATTGGCGTGACTTGGCGGCGACTCGGCGAGCGGTTCCGCGGATGCTCGGAAGGAAGAAACTGCGAAGAAGAGTCCCCTCCTGGACCAGCAGCCTTCGTCAATTTCAGCCCGCCCGAGCCTTGCACAGCATCCTCAACTTGGAAGTTGCCATAGCTACTCAAGACACACCCTGTGGCTCTCCCTTAAAGAAACAGCCAACAGGCAGCGAGGTGTTCTTCGTCCTTGCGCGGGAGTTTTCCCATTTGTTCCCTTTCCTGTGCAGGCAAGAAGTTACCTGGATCAAACCGAAACGCCCACCAAGAGGACGCGCAACCCTGGCGGTGTATGCAAAAAGAGGAGTGACGCGGATTCAGGTTAAGGACCACATGCCTCATCCGAACTAAGCCCGTTCAAGGATTGGGCCCTCCAAGTGGAAATGGCCAATTCCAGAACCTGATTCCATTATGAGAGTCCAGCCAGAGGCCATCGCATGTGCCGCAGCTCCGGCCAAGTATCAGGTTCTGTGCGGGTGGTATGGAGGCTCCCCCTGCAAGCAGTTTTCATATGTTACTGGAGCACCATCCCACATCAGGGGGTTTAGGAGCCTCTAATGGGAGCCATGTTTCCATTGGGCTTAAGTGGTTTAAGAGGAGTCCAGTCTCCAAGCCCCTTGCAATTTTTATGTCATTGATGGCGATTCATTCTCTAGAAGCCTGCGCTGACCTGCACAGTCTTCCTGCAGTTGCCTGTGAGTACAACTGTTGCCTGGGCACAGAAATGAGGCACACACCTACCTTTCCCTGTCTGAATACAGCTTCTCATACTCCAGTATGGCAGGCAGGCAGGCAGGATGGTCTTCGGCTTGGACGTGACACTGCAGAGGATGCAAACTTTGTACAGCAAACTTGGCAAATGGGAACTTCGCTAACTGGGTAAAAGGCGCTTTTTTCAGGGGGTCCTCTTAGATTGAGCAGGGGGAGAGTAACTATCTCTCTTCACTGCAGTCTTTTCTAGTGGCTGTTGCTAGTGGTGGTCTGCATTTTTTTTAGATTGTGAGCCCTTTTGGAATAAGGAACCATTTAACATTAATAATAATAAAAGTAGTAGTAGTAGTAGTACATTTTTGCACAGTCATGTTATTTTTGACTGGATTCCATATGTATCCACCTATTGAGTTCCTCCTGAGGACCTAGGATGAGCAGCTATTTTTCTATTTTATGTTGTTTG
Organism: Lerista edwardsae; assembly: GCA_029204185.1. NCBI lineage: Eukaryota > Metazoa > Chordata > Lepidosauria > Squamata > Scincidae > Lerista > Lerista edwardsae. The sequence continues at coordinate 2,079,610 of JAJKFI010000094.1, forward strand.
CATTACGAATATAATATATACACTGTTCCTAATAAAGCTGCCTTCTGTAATTGACTGATATTTGTGCTCATCCCTATTCTTCTTGTTCTTGTTCTTGTTCTTGTTCTTGTTCTT
>JAJKFI010000094.1:2089337-2101837 GCA_029204185.1 Lerista edwardsae
CACACACACACACACACACACACACACACACACACACACACACACACCCCTTCTTCTTTATATAGATAGATAGTTAGAAGATAACTCTTGGGTGAATGCCATCTGGGCCTGGTGACATTCATTTGCTTATTCATTGGGCCTGGTTTATTCATTTGTTCTCATTTGTGATAACTCAGCTTGTAAGGTCAACCCAACTAGACATAAATGTGCTTCCTGTATAGTCCATCGAGTAACTTCACACACACACACACACACACACACACACACACACACACACACCATGATACAAAATTATTTGCATGACACAGTAATTTACATTTGCTACTAAAAATAAAGGACAAAGTGTTGAAACTTGTTTCCAATTTGAATTAGAGCGCAATCCTAACCTGAAGTTAGGCAGGCACAATTAGGCCAGCAAAGTTTGGCCAGCACAAGGGCCACTGTAAAATGCATTTGGACCACTTTCGGAGTCAGGGAGGATGGTGCACATCTGTGTGCTGGCCTTTCTGACTCTGAGAGTGATCCAATCATACTTTACGGTGTCCCTTGTATGGGCCAAACTTTGCTGGCCTAACTGTGCCCGCCTAACTCCAGGTTAGGATTGGGTCCTTATATACTTTAATTTGGCCACTATGCCACAGTACTAATGCATATGTTATTTCAAACATTCTGTAAATATTATGCTTTTAAATTGTTGAACAAATCAACGTCATTAATGTGGAGCACATTTCAATTTTTTATTAAAATACTGAACGGTTATTTCAAAATAGGTATATCTAAGCAGTACAAAACAGAAGACTAGTTTTAATACGGAACAGTCATTAGGTCACATACAACGTAAAGGCACATGGCCAACTAATTATAATAAATGTTACATGTCGGCAAGCAAAGCTACGTTTATGTGTACAGTGAGAGGCACAGGCTTTTTAAAGAATGAGACATGCCAAGTTTCAAGACCCTCCTCCACCTGTGCTTGCTCAAGGTGACCCCCACAGGGTCCGGTCGGCTGGGGAGGCTGAGGCTCACAGGCACACGGCAGCAGGGAGAGCCCGAGCTGGCATAGCCGCATCTGGTTGCGTATCTACTCCTGCCACTGGCAGAGACCCCGTTGCCAATGCTGAAGGAGGCACAGCTGCCACAGCCAACACTGCAGAGGGGCAGAGGTGGCACAGCCACAGCTGCAAAGGGCAGAAGCAGAGGTCAATTGCCTCAGGTACCACACCTGAGGCCCAGGAAGGCCATACATGGTCTGAGGCCCAGGAAGGCCCTTCTGAGGCCCAGGAAGGCCATACATGGCCTCCAATCTTGGAATGAGGAGGGGCAGCCGCTCATGGCCTTCTACTTGCCCCTCAGCGGCCCCACTGAGTTCCAGCCCTATGGTGGTTCATAGCCAGGCCCACAACCTCCCAAGCACCATGGCTGGGGTTACATTGCCACAAGGGCTGACGGTGGGGTGAGAAGGGGAAGGAACAGGAGGATTTCTGGGAGGGTAGGGGGCAGGCAGGGGGCAGAATGGGAGAGGGCAGAAGTGGTACACAGTGGCACCAGCATGTGACAGGTCCAAACCAGTGATGGGATCAGCTAACGACTCGGGGGAACGCTGGGCGGGCAGCAGGAAGGCTGGGCGGGACTTCCGGGTGAATGACAGCCCGTCCGTCCAGGTCTGCCGCCCGCCCGCCCACTGCACGGGCTGCCCCGGGTGGGGCACCCTGCCGCTGCGTGCCCTGGCACCCGGGGGCACCCGGGGGGCACCCGTCCCCCCCGTCCCCCCCGGTGAGCGGGCGCCCCCTCCGAGGCCAGGGCAGCCCGTGCGGTGGGCAGGCAGGTGGCGGACCCGGACGGATGGGCTGTCAATCACACGGAAGTCCCGCCCAGCCTTCCTGCTGCCCGCCCAGCATTCCCCCGAGTCGTTAGCTGATCCCATCACTGGTCCAAACCCTGTTCTCTGTCTTCTGTCTCCCTTACTCTCCTCAGACTTTCGGCGGCAGAATAACTGGCGCAGGTCCAAGGAGACCCATGAGGGGAGCAGAGCCTTTCTCGGGGGCAAGGAAACAACAGCCCCCTCACCTCAAGGAGGCCTCTGAACCCTCTCCCGCTTGCAGGATACAGAGCGTGCACCATTGCATTGGTGGTGGGGATTGTGTTCAGAATGGGCTGCTAGTTTACCATTTCCCCAAAGTTTTTTTCTCTCCATGTTTTCTGACTAATGTTTTTGGTTTTGGTTTCCCAGGAAACCTTTCGCAGTTTCCTGGAAAAGGTTTTCACCTTTCTACCTCAATCTCAACTGAGACTGGCTAGAATATTTTTTTGCCCTCAGGCCATTATTGTACAACACAGCATAGAATCTAACCCAGATACAGTAGTACACACAATAGCGGAAAACTGATCCATTCCTTAACACCAGCGCTGCTTATGTTTGGCCTCCACAGCGGTGGGGTTTTCTCTGTGCAACCAGATCAGTGCATGTGGTAAGAGGATTAGAAACACGACAGCTACTTGCAGAAGCCATGCAGTAATTTATGGACTGGTCCTGGGTGTTAATAGTACATTGTGCCTCTCCTGTCTAGATGGCCTCCTCAACTCTGAAGACTAGAAATGGACAGATTTTTTTTAAAACAAACGCACAGCATTCACAAGATTTCTGTGGTCTACCAGCTGCTACTTTCAGCGGGGGTGGGGGCACACATCCCCAAAGCCCCCACTGATAAATTACCCTCTCCCAACCTCCAGCAGCATACCTGTGGACATTTGTGGCACACCGGTTGAAAATAGCTGGTTTAAAGGGCAGGGAGAATGCTGACTTCTTGACCAAGGCAGCCCACATTTTACACCCAGAACAAATTGATTTCTGTGGTTCACGTGAATGACAAACATTAAGCAGGGCTGCATATAGGAACTTAATTTGCAACATTTAGAGCACAATCCTAACCTGGAGTTAGGCCGGCTGAGTTAGGCCAGCAAACTTTGGCTGGCACAAGGGCCACTGTGAAGTATGTTTGGACCACCCTTGGAGTCAGAGAGGCCAACACACAGACGTGTGCCAACGTCCCTGACTCCAAGAGCGGTCTAAACATACTTTACAGTGTCCTTTGGTGTCCAGCCAAACTTTGCTGGCCTAACTGGCCTAACTCCAGGTTAGGACTGCACCCTTATTCTGTAATTCATGAAGAAAGGTGAGACACTACCTAGCTCACTGAAGCCCCCTTCCCTTCCTCTCCCCTCCCCTCCTCACCCTACTTATCTCACTACTAGAAACACTATTTTGCCTCCTGTTAGGCATTGCATACTTGCAAGCATGTCTTTTTTACAGAAATAAAGGAAGCTAAGCCTCTTAGGATGATGAATTCTTCAGTGCCAATGCAGGATACACATACAGCCCTGGTCAACAGTCAATACTGTGACATGAGTCCTCGGCCCATTTCCCACAGCACTTCTTTCATATTGCCCAGTTTCATATTGCCCAGTTGCAGGTGGCCCCAAGCACTCCACAACCCTAAAATAACCTGAGGACACTTTCACAGTAACAGACTTCAAGGCATGTTTTCATCTCCCCATCAGCAAAGGATGACAGAGTGACAGGGTTGGGGGTGTTATCTCACCGTGTACCTGCTTCTCCAGTGCCATCTCCCATGCTTGTGTGGGCGAACACCCGACCTATTAAGCAGAGCCTTTGTCTCCAGCACAGCATGTGTGGGATGGCCTGTGAACATGCAATCTGGGTATAATGGGAACTGAGAGGGGGGGGAGGCAATGGAGAAAGTAGGTGGAATACAGTGCAGAGACTTTAGGGTAACAGGAGGTGCCCAAGACATTTGCTTATCCTGCACAGTCTGCTGAGAATTTGGAGGAGCTCAGCTTTCATTTTAGAACAGCATGGTTTCTAGCTCTCGTCATAAGAAACACGACTGAAAAAGTGGTGCTAAGAGCTCAGCAAGCAGGAGGCACGTAAAAAAGCAGCTCATAAATCACAGAAGCTGAAAGGCAATTCAAGTACTGTCAAGGATTTCCAATGCCTGGGTCAGGTTTTTTTCTATGTTTGTGGGTAATGATTTCAGAATAAGATTTGCAGCTCTTCCAGACAAGACAGTTTATCTTTTTTTTAAAAAAAAATTATTTATTTCAAACAAACACACAAAACACACACATATCACATACGTAACAGAGAGACATACGTAACAAATCAACACTACTATTTTAAAAAGTAAAAATTCTTACACATAAAAAAATTACTTCTGAAGTATATCATTATTTCATCAAATCGCCTAAGCATCTAATCCCATTTTCATAATATTTAATACCCATCTCTGTAGGTTTTTCGCTTTCTTTTTAAAATCATCTATCTATCCTTTCTTTAATTTCTTCATATTAATATATTACGATTGCCTTTATTCTTTGACTCCACAAATCATTATACCTTTTCTTTTCTCTCTTGCAGAAAAAGAGAGTGGCTTCCAATTGTTCATAAGTGTATTTACTGACTTCTCCTTAAGCAAAATGGTTCATTTGTAGATAAGTCAGTTTATCAAGCAACAAAGGTACAGTTGTTGCTCAGCAGTTGTGTTGGAGGCCTGCACCTTTGCCCAAGGAAGACCTTCTGTTCACAGATAGGGCTGGCCACTTAGGTGGGACTACCGTTTGATTGGCAGCCCGTCCGCTCCGTTCCGATGCCCCCCCACTCACCGCACGGGTTGCCTTGGCCTCGGAGGGGGCGCCTGCTTGCCCGGCGTTCCACGTCTTCATTTGCAGGTCCCACTACTGGGGCTGGCCCATCCATGAGGCCAACTGAAGCAGTTGTACCAGGCAGCAGATTGGTGGGGAGAGCTCACCTTCGTCTGGCTACTTGCCTCCACTGCTCCTCCTTCTCCTTCCATAGCATCCATTGATTAGAAAAGGAAGTGGGGGGTGGAGAGGAAATGTGGAGGGGAGGAGAGTCAGGTGCAAGGGAGTGGCATCAGGATGAAGGCATCTTGTTGTCTACTGAGCTCCCTGAGGCACCTGGTGGGCCACTGTGAGATACCGGAAGCTGGACTAGATGGGCCCTTGGCCTGATCCAGCGGGGCTCTTCTGAGCTAGAACATTGGAGAATAAGAGAGCAAGGCTGGCACATAATCAGATAAGCAGGGGCAGCATTTGGCTTGCCACCTTGGACATCAGGAGGTCCTGGGCCAGCTCTGTACAGAGATATTGCATTTGCCCAGCATTCATACTGGAGTGTTTCCTTGCTGGGGAAATGTGAGTCTTTCCTCTCCTAGCATGCCACATCACTGTCACAGCATGGAAGAAAGGGCTTTGTCCGTGCTCAAACTGAGCTGGGGCTCTGGCATCAATTCCTCTCATTGCAGTTTCACTAAGGGCTGACCTGGCCCAAATCCTCCACCTGAATGTGAACAGATGCCTCTCTCCTGCATCTCCTGTTCCCCTGGCACACAAAGTACAGACATGCCCCAGTACCTGTTGGGGTTCCTTTCCGGACCTTACCATGGATACCTGAAACTGTGGATACTGAGGACGCCTTTTTAAAGATAGGAGAACATCAGTGGCTTTGCTGCAACAAGGTAAAAAGGAGATTTGATTAATGTTCCCCTATCTTCTTAGGGACGTGGTGGCGCCGCGAGTTAATTCGCTGTTGCTGGGCTTTCAACCACAAGGTTGGGAGTTCAAGACTGCGTGACGGAGTGAGCTCCTGTTGCTTGTCCCAGCTCCTGGCAACCTAGCAGTTCAAAAGCACGTAAAAATGCAAGTAGATAAATAGGGACCACTTCGGTGGGAAGGTCACAGCGTTCTTAGAGTCATGCCGGCCACATGACCACGGAAGCTTGTCCTTGGACAAACGCTGGTTCTACAGGCTTTGAAACGGAGATGAGCACCGCCCCCTACAGTCGGTCACGACTAGACCATTCGGTCGTGGGGAAACCTTTACCTTCTTAATGGGCTTCCCAGTATCCAGGGTATCCATGGATAACTGAAACCATGGATACCAAATCAGTGGATACCGGGCACACCTGTATGTTGCAACCAGGTGCCCCATCTCCTCCTCTTCAGAGATCCGGGCTGAGAGAGCTCTCTTGGCCCAGTGTGTGCTGGTTCTTTTGAATGGTCAGGAGAGGCAGCTAGAGGAGATGGCAGGGTACAAGAAGGGGCACTCCCTGCCTGCCCATTACTCCCCACTGCCCACAGCTTGTAGGAAGGCCCACTATAAATTACAATTAATGCACTATTAAGAGATGTACGGTACTGAAGTCTGGCAATTTCTCCCCCCCCCTTCTAAGCCACTGTGAGGTTGGGGTCAGGAATAGTGCTTTTGGATTTTTGCTAATCAGTTCAAGTCCTAGTATCACAGTAGTGGGAGAAAAATATAACTTTCCCTGCATTCCCCCTCCCCAATGTTGCTTTTCCACCCAAAATTATGCAAGGTCGGGAGAAGGCAGCCAGAGGAAAGCGTTTTCTCCTCATACTAGAAATCAGGGTTGCCCAACTGAGGACACAATCCTAACCAATTCCCCAGCACCAGGGTAAGAGCAGTGCAGCTCCAAGGTAAGAGAACAAACTTTCCCTTACTTTGAAGAGGCCGCCATGGCTGCTGCTCCATTGCAGAATATAGAATATGCCCATTGCCACAGCTACGTCAGTGCTGGAAAGTTGGTTAGGGTTGCTCCCTAAACTGTTTGGCAAGAGATTCAGGGGCAGAGGAAAAGGCAGTGTTCCTTCACCCACACCATGTGTTCCATTCATTGATGGCATTCACTGCCACATTGCAAAGTGGCCAACAGCACTGGTTTTGCTAGTATAGCTCAAAAAGAGGATCAGACAAACTTATGGCTGACTATTCATCCTGGTTGCTACATAGAGCCTCTCACTGTTCAGAACTAGAATGCCACTGAATCCCAGTTCCTCGGGGGCAGCTGCAGAAGTACAGCAACTGCCTTCACTTCTTGAAGGAATCGAGCTGGCCTCTTGGGACGCTGGAGTAAGTGGGTCGTGCTTCTGATCCAGCTCTGCTTTTCTCATTCATAGGTCCCTGGGTTTCTCTGCAGAACTACAAATTGCACCCACCTGAGATAAATAGCTGTGCTGTCTTTTTCTCTAGGTGTGCAAAATCCTAGACATGTTGGTTTATTACTTAGAAGCAAGACCTGCTGATTTCAGTAGGACTTACTCCCACACCTGTCTGTATAGGATGGCATAATTCTGAGATCACATAGAGAGGGGTGTAAAAAAAAAAGTTGGATCTTGGCAGTGGCTGCTGCATCACTTTAAACTACAGTACCTCTAACCTAGAAGGGAAAGTGGGGTTGGAGAGGAAGGTTCAGAGAAAGAGAAAAGAAAGAGAAAGAGTGATATGAAAACTAACTTTCCATTTTTCTTAGTTTAGGATACCCGATTATGCCAGCAGACCATGAAAGGAATTGTTTTCAAATGTGCCATATATCACCTCAGATACATTTACTGAGAAGTGTGTCGTTGACTTAATAGATCTCACTCAGGGTTATTGTATGTAGGACTGCACCAACAGTTATATCCAGGTGGAGGGGTCTCTGGCTCCTTGGGTATGCAAAGCAAATGCTATTCACCTCTGTGAAGCATGTCAAGACTTGTAACTATGCGCTCCTGTAGTACATAAGCTTCATTAGCATAGGATTTTTTTGTGGGGAGGGAAAGGAGACTTAATCTGTGCTGCTTTTTATAGTTCCACCACCCCTTCCGCCCACAGTGAGAGTGAGTTTGGGGAGAAAAGAGACAGAAAACTCCCAGAGTATTGGGGGTACTTGAAATGCATTGATGAGCTTTCATTATCCATGTGAACAAAACATGGCTTAAAAGCCTGATGCACTGGCAATTATTGTTGTGCTTAGAGGAGGGCTGTGAAAAGAGATCAGAAAAAAAAATATTGCCGCAAAGACAAAAAAAAGCCACCTGCACTTAAAAGCATATTTATTTAGCATAACATATTTAGCAATTGGAGGTGGCAGGAGAAGAGGTGTATTTGTATTCAAAAGTGCTCAAAAGAAGAAAAGGGCTCTCCTGTTCATTCTGAAGATGACAGATTTTTTTTTCCCAAGGACTCTTTCCTTCTTATTCCAGTTATTGGGAACAACTGCCTGACTATTTCTAGTGGACGTAAAACACCACACAGTGCAATATGTACAAAGTGGCACATCCAGCCCAGTCCCAACCAAGTCTACTTGTAAAGAAATTATTTCCATAGCATCATCTCTGTACATGCATTACAGAGTAACATCAGCACAAAGAATATACCTGTCCCAAAGAATACACAACCAACATTTTGACAGTGAGGGAGGTTAGGATTGGGCTGTCAGTTCCAGAGTGTTTTAGTTTTCCCAATAACATTTTCTTGGTTTTGCTTCTAAATGTTCCCTGGTTTATCTGTAAAGAGTTTAAAAAACAATAATACATTCCTTTGGCATATTCCTTGATAATGTATGTATGTAATTTACATTCATTGATATAGGGAGACATTCACTAGTTCCAAAAAGTTGTATAGACTATAGTCCTATAAGTTATGTGGGAGAGTCCCATTGAATTTAATAGAATTTACTTCTAAGTAAATATGTATAGACTTCACTGCAAGACAGGTAAACATTTAGGGTGCAATCCTAACCTGGAGTTTGGCCGGCACATTTAGGCCAGCAAAGGTTGGCCAGCGCAGGGGACACCGTAAAATATGTTTGAACCACTCTTGGAGTCAGATAGGCCAGCACACAGACGTGTGCCATTCTCCCTGACTTCGAGAGTGGTCCAAAAGCGCTTTATGGTGGCCCTTGCGCCGGCCTAACTCCTGGTTAGGATTGTGCCCTTAATTAAGGCAGATATATCTACAACAGGTACAACCCATGGTTTGAATGCCGGCAGATGCAATCCTTGGTTAGCAAAAACAACAGCATCCTAAACCAGGCAATAATGGTGCCCTCTGCAATTGGCAACCTTGCAAGTTGTTGGCAAATGCCAAATGCTTGGCTTCTCCTATCTGTAAATAACTGGAAACCTTTTGATAGAAAAAGAACATCTGTGAGGGGAAAAACTGAAGACACTCCACTAGATTACCAGGGCCCAAACATACCCAACTTTCCAGTGCTGGTGTAGCCACAATGAATCCTCAAGGTAAGGGAACAAATGCTCCCTTACCTTCAGGAGATCTTCTTGACTGCACCCCCACTGCAGGATGCAGTGCATGCCCTGTTGGCATGGCTACATCAGTGCTGGAAAGTTGGATAGGACTGGGCTCCAGAAGTAGTTTAACATTTGGCTAACAACTTGTCTTCTCTTACTTTTGAACCAGTAACTTTATTGGCATGTAGACTCTTAAAAAGAGTATCTTTTGAGATTATGGCAAACTAGTACAGTACCTGAGTTTGAATGGCACCTATTAAAAGATGCAATGCTGAAGGAACTGCAGTAGTTCCCACAGTTTGGGAACCCCTGGTGTACGCACAATTCCATCCCTCCCACTTTTAGTGATGGGGTTAAATGCTGAAGAAAGAGCTTAGCATTCCTTCCCCACTCCCCATCTGGCATTTGGACTCTAGAAAAGTTTCTCTCTACCGATGACTTCCAGTTCTTTGTTCTCACATAAGAGGGAGAAATAAGAGGAGAAATAAGAGGAAGAGTTCTATTCCAGACACTTTGCACTGGAGGGTTTTGCCTGAAGGCCTTTTGTGTCACACTGAGATACAAGTCAGAAGCAACTGAACTGAGATGTCAGCAATTCTTGTTGCCAGCTCACCAGAAAAAATGCCACCCTGCTCTGCTCTCGTGCCTTTATCTGCAGTTTGGTATGAGGAAATCACCAGGTGAAGTGTCTCATAGCATGGCAATATTATCCCCTGCTCATTGCCGCAGATCACACAACACAGCTTGAATCACAGCTACAGAGTGACCTGCAAAAATGTCTAGGGTCTGCAGTAAGTGCTTGCGGGGACGGGGTTTGAGGGGGAAGGACCCAGTGGTGCCACAGTGATCACAGTGCCGTGGGCGTTGAGAGGCATGTGCCCTACCTGGGGGGGGGGTGTCCTGGAGGAGTCCAGAAGGGTTGGGGAAGCATTCTGCCACCCCCGGGGGCCTTCCCAATGCTGAAAATAGATCCTTTGTGAAATCGGAGCTCACTTCCTGTTTTGTGTCAAACAGGAAGTAAGCTCCGACTTTAACCTGCACCTGCCAAAATTCCCTCTTCTATACAATGGTTAAAATTATAGGCACTCTGTCCCAGTTTGTATCTGCTAACCCTAGCTATTGCCCTTTCAGCAACTCTACCAACATTTTGGGGAAGGAGAGGTGCAAATGAGGATTTCAGGAAGGCTCTTATGTACAAGTGGGAGAGCTATGGGCTCACTGTCTATCTGAGGCACAGCTTACAGAATGTGGCAGGGTTTTTAATACTATTGGGCCCTTTCATATGTATGTGTCACCCAAAACTTTCTTGGCTCAACTCACAAGCAAGTGCATCGGTCCAGTCATTCCTTATCTACAGTAGTGGCTTTAGTGTTGCCACTTTCAAAATTGGCCCTGCTTCTGTGCTGCCCAACAACAACTGACAAGCAGGCACAGAGCACACAAAGGCAGGTGCGGTCTCAGTAAAGTGTTCTGTGGGAGTAAGAGGCCACAGCACCCTTGACATGTACTGAACTTGGATCCTGTATCCCAGGATATAGAGATGGGGTTTCTCGCAGTTGTTCTCTCTCAGCAATTCCTTGATGTCAAACACCTGTGTAAAGTTGCCACCTTCTTTTACTGACTCTGTTCCTATACTTTTAACAGCAGGCTACCAGACAGACATTTCTTGTTTCTTAATTTAGGAGAAAAGATTCTTGGAGACCTTTGAATGTATGCATTTAAAAAATCTTTAGTGAAAAAAGCAAATCCGTAAAATTAACACCACAATGTACAACTTGCAGCAGGCAAAACCATTCCAAAAAAAAAAGGAAACAAAAAGCAAGATAGTCCAGCTTGATGAAATAGTGGTGTTTTCAAAGGAACATCAGTAAAGACTGGGGTAGGGAATTCTGCAGCCTGGGCATCACAAGTCTGTCTTACATGTCACCAGTGTGTGTGTGTGTGTGTGTGTGTGTGTGTTGCAAGGGTCTCTGCAGGCTACCTTAGTGAATAGGCCAATTCAAGGCAGTGGGGCGGGCCTTTAGCTATTGATCAGGTCACAGCTTTCCTGGTCTAAAAAGAAAATGATGAGGGAAATTCACCTGTTTGATTTCTGGAAGCCTATGTCAGGCAGCTTTTCAAACAGGCCAGTGAAACTTGTGGTTCACCATCTCTCTCTCTCTCTCTCTCTCTCTCTCTCTCTCTCTCACACACACACACACACACACACACACGTATTGTGGCCTGCTAGATGCTTGACACAATGCCAGTTGTTGTTGTTTCCCCCCCCCCCCTAAGTCTAAGATATGCAGCAAAACCAGCAAATGTCTCATGGTAGAATGGCACACCTGGCCAGTGAATTGTGTTTGGCTTGGTGACTCAGCATTGGTCACCATTGGTGACTCACCATTCACCAAGCTGTGCAGGTGAATATAACAATAACAATAACAATAACAATACAGACATGCCCCGGTATCTGCTGGGGTTTGGTTCCGGACCACCCTGTGGATACTTGAAGCCGTGGATACTGGGGACGCCTTTTTAAAGATAAGGGAACATCAGTGGTTGTTTAACAAAGTTAACTTTAACAAAGTTAAAATAAAAGAGAAATTTGTTTAATGTTAACCCTGCCTTTTTAATAGGCGTCCCAGTATCCGTGGTATCTGTGGATACCAAATCAGTGGGTGCTGGGGCATGCATGTAGTTATACAATGCTTTCCAACAAAAAGTAGCTCACAAAGCGGTTTAAGGGAACAGAGCTAGTTAAAAATAAACCAGTCTGAAACTTGCTGCAACTATAGTAAGGTGAGGTTTCGTTTTGCCCATAAAGCTGTTCTCACTTAAGCAGGGCTGGCTCCAGGAGCAGTGGGGTCCAAGGTGGGACATTCCCGCAGGACCCCCCCGTCCCGTCCCGTCCCCTTTCCCAGGGGCTCCCCATTCACAAAGCACTTGTGGCGCCGCATGCAGCCCCTGTAAACAGTTGGCGGTGACATTATGACATCACCACCAACTGCTTCCAGGGGGCCCATTTTGGGCCGTTTGGAGGCAGGGCAGGTGGGAGAGTCCATTGTAAAGCTGCTCTACTCGCTCCACTGACTTCCAGCCTATAGAGATCCAAGCTGAAGCAGCAGGCGATATGCTCACTGTGCTGTTGTGGGGGGCCCTGAGGTGCGGGGCCCAATGTTACGACATTGGTCACACTGGCTTAAGGCCGGCCCTGTGTGCAAGGAAGCACAAAACACTGCCTAGCCTTCGTGGCCTGCCTGGTATCCTTGTGGGTTCACTCCAGGGCTGATTTCTTTCCAGTGTCAGCATTGCAACATGACACCCCTGTCTGCTTTAGCCCTGACTTTCTTGCCTCAGTGCACTGAGTGGGAGTGACGGGTCGAACT
>JAJKFI010000094.1:2106837-2197892 GCA_029204185.1 Lerista edwardsae
CATCAACACATGACCAGGAAAGGGAGATTCCTTCCATTCACTGTGGAAATTACAAATGTATTAAGCCATTCAACCACTCTGGGCCATCATATTGGAGGTGGGAAGACATTCCAGTCATGTCAGATACTTTCATTGAACAAGCAAACATGCTTTGGTTTGATTTGTCCAGTACCTTGTTATTAACTGACCATAATTATCACCAGGAATACCTGGGTCTGAGAGGTGATCCTTGTACGAGATGGCTTGGAGCTCTACAGCGAGGACAGTGGAAGGGAAAATTGTTATACAGCACTGTCTAAGCCTGCGTATAGATTAGTTACTTACACACACTTAAACTAGGTTACTTATTAATATGTTTTAAAATCTTAGCCAAGCAATGGCTTCTCAAATAGCCTGAAGGCAAGGTTGAAGTTTTAGGAACCCAGAGTTATTTAAGCATAAAAATGTCACAACTTTTAAAGCTCAAAAGTAGGCTTCCTGGGGAGGAAAGAAAAAATAAAACTGCCTGACTTGAGAGTTTCATTAAACACACATCCCAGGCTGAAAATACTTTCCCTTTAGAAAGAACATGCTTGAGGCTGGGAGGAAAGGTGCAAAGATGCTGAATGTGAGGCTTATAATTTAAATCGTACAATGGGAGGGAGATGGGCAGAGCAATTGTAATGCACACCGTTCTTTACCAGGAGTGAAGAGAGACAAATTGGCAATCGCAGTGGAGTCTAATGAATTTGTACAATGTCGCTTTAGCTTATAGATTAAACACAGTTAACAGAGCCAATTAACTAACAAGCGAAACAATGAAGGTGCTCGGCTGTCTGAAAAGCAAAGTAAAAAATGCTTAAAATCCAATAATAAGTAGTAACAACATACAATTCCTTTGCACTCAACTGAGTGATGTAGCACAGTGTCCATTCACTATTGTAGCGTAGCCCTTTCAATCCAGTTCTTTCCATCTGTCAGTTTTTCAGCTACGTAGCAAAACTCTCCCTCTGCAATATCCTGTGCCCCTCTTTCTCAGGTCTCTTTTTGACTCCTGCTTTGTGCTAATCTCTGCTGCTTCTCTCTTCCACTTGCTCTTGCCCCAGTAGCATTCGTAGAGGGGGGAGCAAAATGCTGTTTTTTGGGCTCCTGAACACCTGTGTAAAGCATCTCCTCCCCATCAGAGCCATTCTAGGCTCTGAGAGTTGGCTCAGAGGTTTTGCGTTCATAGCCACAAATGGCTCTGGAGGCAAGGGGGAGGGGCTGCTTTACACCGGTGTTCAGGAGCCTGAACAACTTAGCATTGCCCCCTTCATGGGATGCCACTGGCTTCCCACCATTCACAAGCCCAACAGTCTCATAACAGTCAGTATCAAACAATCCTACTTTGAGGCATGTCAAACCGCCTCTCACCCTGCCCACTATCTTTGTGGGGTCCTTGCTCTCTCTGTGGGAGTGGAAGTTCCAGTGGGGCGCTGTGGATGCCTCATGGGGTTTGTGAGAGCCCCTTTCTGATCATCCTAATTACCGCAGCACAAAGCTGAATGCAGCCCACACTCTTACTGAACAGCATTAGTAGCAGAGTTCTGCAAGCAACTCGGAAGAATGCAGTACACATCTTTACATTCTGGCAGGGCCGCTGTGCCTTTAAGAGCTCCGTGATGGACAGCTAAGTGAGAGGCACAGTTTCCACCTCACCACATCCCCCTGCTGGAAAAGGCAGCACCAGTGACACCATTGCCAGGCAGATCTCAAAGGCAGCTCTGCTAGAAAATGAACAGAGCAGCCCCCCTCCCAACAAAACCAAACAGGTTTACCTGTTGGTCACTGCTAGCAAATGGGTGGCCCAGAACAAGGAAGGCAAAGAGCATCTCATTTGCCTCTGGGCATGTTGAAGGTTGCCTGCTTGACAACAGGGGAGGGAAGAGGGGCATAGCTAATGAAAGTGTAGCCCAGTGCCGAGGGCAAAATGTTGCCCTGGAAGTGACATCACAACAGGAACTGACATCACCGTTCTAGTTTCATTCCCTCTGGTTTTTTGGCCATAACTTTTGATAAAGATATTACACTCTGATTTGTTTCATTGCATTCTGAATTAAATTACCTTCCCAATGATATATACATACCAAAGACTCACAATTTTGGCCACTAGTGTCAAGCTCACCATGTTGCCCCCACTAAAGCTTGTTGCCCGGTGCAACTGCACCCCCTGCACTGCTTTAGCTATGCCCCTGAGAGGGAGAGTCCTGGGTAATCAGCAGCAGCTGTCAGAGATGCAGAGGGAGAAACCCAAGAAGGGTGTCATCAGCCAGGGGCTTTCCTGTTCGCATCTCTCAACCTAGTTCCCCGCTCCCCCATCAGGTGTTTTTGCCTAGTACTGTGTTCCCACTGGTATCTGCAAAATGCCTGCTAGGGGAGAAGTCATCACTGTCAGGACATCTCCCATTGACGTCAGAGGGAGTTGCAAGCAGCTCCATCTTCCCTTCCTGCGTGTTCCCTTGCATGTTTCCTGGCTCACATCCCAAGTGGAAGAAATGGATGTTTGACTAGCAGGACAGTTAAGAGTACTTGGCATTCATCAGCCAAAGTGAGTGGGCCTGCCCTGGCCTTCCCCAATTGTAGGGTGTGGCTTACCTCTTTAGTGGCCTCTCTTGGAGGCCTGCTTGTTGGCAGAAAGCACAGCACAGCCAGCTGTACTTCTCTGCACCAAACATTTGAAGTGTTAACAAAGGCTGACTTTTTAAAAAATACAGGCATGCCCTGGTATCGACTGGGGTTCCGTTCTGGACCTCACCTTGGTACCTGAAACGGTGGGTACGGGTGGTGCCTTTTGAAAGATAAGGGAACCTCAGTGGTTTTGCTGCAACAAGGTTAGACAAAAGAGATTGGTTTCATGTTCCCCTCTCTTTTTAATAGGCATCACGGTGTCCATGGATACCTCAAATCGTGGATACTGGCACACACCTGTACTGTAAAAACTATGCTCAAGACAAAGAGTGCTATATACAAAATAGCATTAAGGAAGCAGTGCTGTGAGAGGTGCTACTGTTGTGTGTCAAGTGCACAAACATCATTTCAGTAAGCCTTACCACCTCCCTGTAAGGCAGGCTAGCTATTACTGCTCATGTCGCAGGTGGGTGTGGAGCAGACTAAGGCAGTGAGAGCAATTGGTGTACCACTCCTAGCAAGTTCAACACTTCCTGGCTCATGTTATTTGCCACTACCCAACATCAGCTCTCATGAATCACAGTGAATTTATGCAGTCTTTCCTCCTTCTAAGCAGCAATGCTGTAGCCTTCCCCTTCTGCAATTTAACGATGGGAGACCTCACATCTGCTCTCTCGCTCTCTCTCAATGGGATGGTCCAGAAGTAAGTAGAGGAAGGGAGTTTAGTAATTCATATGGGTTATTGGTTGGAGGTCTATTATCCATACAATTGTGTGTATGCTCCTTCATTGCAAACCATCACCATGTGGTGGACCACTACAGGAAAGGATGTTCAAAACATTTTCAAATTAACCAACTCCTGCTGCACGTCTTCTGCTGCCCCAGCTCAAGGTTTATAGGGGCACACAGGGGAGAAGCTGGCACAGAGACAAGCTGCTCTATCAGGTTAAACTGAAATGGGAGTTGCTTCTACAGAACACGGTGCGAACTTGCAAGAAACCTTCGGCTTCCCAGCATTTTTCCTCATGCCTTTGAAAATTACCTGGAAGTACACCAAGGACATCATGTAAGATGTTAATGCCAGCATTTCCTGCTCAGGACCTCCAGATCGGATAGGCTGAAAATAAACTGACAATAAATTGGCGTGATGTAAGTCCAAGACGTACCCACAACTTTATAACTCAGCAGCTTTTCCTGTAATTATCATTCTAAGATGAACAGTTGCCTGATCCTGGCCAGTATAGTTTTTAGTGTCACAATGAGAACCTCTTCTGAAGCTTTCAAGCTGGCTACGGCTGTAGTTCCTCATTCCTACTGCTGTGGAGTTTAATCTCTGAAGACCAGAGAAAGAAACAACAGCACTACTGCTACTCCACAAATTAGCTCCTGGTTCTTAAAAGGCAACCTGAACTCAGATGTCTGGTCACTTTAATGAGGACTTTGTAGGAAGGATTATCCAAATCTCTTATAAATACAGGCTTTGTTTATGGATAGAGTCTCTGCAAGTAGCTCATTTTCATTTCAGCTGAAGCATGTTCACTAATTATACCAAGCTAAACCAAAACAAGTCTCTTCAGGGGATTATATTCAAGATGGAAAATACCTCACCTTTTCTCTTGGCACCTTCCTAATAAATGAATCAGTTGATATCTTCTACTTCCAATGTTGTAGCTCATGTACCATCCATTGGGATAAAACAGGGAAAATGTGTATGAGTTCCTTTGTGACTTTCCTGGACTCATAAAGCAAACTTTTTTCTGTGGACTATTACCTGCTCTTAGCTCGTTTGTAAAAGTCAAATCTCACCTCAACAATGGGAGGAGGGCCAGAAGCCTGGGAAACTAGTTGCTGTATTTTCAGCTTGCTTGAAGCTGCAGGCAGTAAGCGGATTCAGTGTTCCTTGACAAGTCTCTTTGTGGGTATAACTACCGCTGAGTGCTAGCAACAGGAAGCCAACAACAATGAACCTGTTTGGTCCCAGAGGAATGGGCATGTATTAATTGGGACACCACACAGAAATGTTGAAGCCAACACAATGATATACAACAATGGGTGGTTCTCAGACATCATTGGCAGCAGTGGTCGCACTGTGCCTCAGAATCCCTTGGGGCCTCTGGATCATACCCAGAATTCAAGGACACAAGGCCTTCTGGGGTGCGACATGGCCCAGAATGCCTAATGGCTTCCAGGAAGCACCAGCCCTGCAACCCACCAACAATCGCAACCCAGCTTGAGAATTGCTGATTACACAACAGTTTTAAAGTTGGTGGTGGATGATCCTGAGAAGACACTAACCCATGTCTTAAATCTTTTTAGACTGGTACAGTATTTGAGGTGGCTGGATTAGGCATGAAGGCAAGGAACATGACCCACACCTCTCTAATCAATGCAATGTGCCAAGATGTGCGTATTCCTCCCTGGTACCTCAGCTCCCGCTCATGCCTCTGTCATATACCTGTCTCTTTGTTGTGCTTAACATTCCATCATTTGCAAATTGCATCATCTGGGATATCGGGGTACACTTTGTTGTCATACCCACAATCTAGTAAGACTTCAGTTTTCTTAGATACATATACCTTTCAAACAGTTGTGACTTTATTGACTTGCTTACCCTCCTGCTTAACTAACTGCGTCTCCATGCTACCTAAGCTTGTGGGCATGCTAAAGCCTCAACTCTATCTTATGCTACCATCAACAGTGCTATGGCTGTACAATAGCCAAATATCACATACAATAGTTGCATGTGAAAGATGTCTGGCAAGCATGTTGTCTCCCACTGAATAGGCATCCTAAAAATTTCCACAATGCATTTGTGTTGCAGGGCTATTAACATCACACAACTTTTAAAATGTCATCACTCATAAAATATGGAACATAACAGTGAGTATGGCATTGAATTCCATGTTTTCAAGGTAAAGAAGCCATTGATCATGTTATCATGACCATCAAATAGACGGAATTAATCAGCACACATAAATATGGGGTTTTACACTTTATTTCCTCATTTATATATAATAACTATACAATGCAAATTTAGATACATTAAAAAAGATTGTTCTACATTTCAAGAAAGAATTTTAAAAATTGCACCGTATGATTCTCCTGCAACTGCATTGAGGAAATCCTTTGAAAGCTTACTCAATAAGGACAATTTACTTGCCAAAGATCAATGGGAATAGTCACACAAAACCCTTTATTCATCACATTTAGCATAAATGGCTAGCCACCTATGAGATGCACATTTACAAGTGCTAGTTCTACAAAAACTAGTGTTGTATAGTGGCTGTGAATGAGACTGAGATCTGAACCAGGAAGTTTCTATATTAAATCCCACATCTGTCATGAACTCACTGGATGCTTAGGTGGCTGAGCCTGAGAGATGGCGGTATACCTTCTTGCAAAATGGGGTTAATAATGCTGGCCCACCTTATGTGGGGATTGCACACATTTCTAAAATCAGGTGAAACACTTTGAATAAAGCACTACATAAATGTTACATATCTAACAACTGTGCACCTTCCCAAAGCCTCTGATCTTTCTTCCTGTCTTGCCAGCCCCAGCCTGAAGACAAGACTGAGGACTGCCACCTCAACTAATCTGTCTTTGAGAGTATAACAAACCATTTGCCATCTTTGATTATGAGTCACAATTGCACTATGCCCAAGAACCATTCGCATATACGACCCAAATTGGACCAGTTTCAACCTCTCCAATGTGTAGAAATAAAGGCACGGTGGAGGCGGCCATCTTTTAAACATGTACGTCATTTTTATTTATATAAGGATAGAGAAAGACTAGCAATTTTTGTTTTTACTTGAGATCACCTAGGATTAGCACTGCTAATTAAAATTGCTAGAAATTTAGTTTAGGATCAGATGGTGGGATCATGGCTGGAAGGTAAACAAACGAAGCCTCCCATCCTTTACCAAACATTAAAAGTAGGGAACATCTATATTATATGTATACATGACGTACAGACAGAACATTGCTTCTTTCAGGAGGATTCCCATCCTCTGGTGGAAGAAGCATACAAGCCCAGTTACCCCAATAGTAGTATTTAGAGAAGATGTAAAAAGACAAAAAAACCATCCCAGCAATTGCTCTTATGGCTCCTCCCATTTGGATTTTGCATCCCAGTCTCACAGTTCACAGCAATTTGTTTCATTGCCAGCATGAATAGCTTTGCTGTTAGAAGTAAGGCCTGGCTAGCAGCATTCAGGAAGGGGGAAGGACAGAGGCTGTAGGGTTGGGGCTCCTGGAAGACATCCCCCCCACCCTTTTGCTCGTCGGCTGAGAGACTCTGCCAATGTTTAAGGATGGCACCAGTACAAGAGGAGCCACAGAGTGCAAAGGAGGCGGCAGCAGTGAAGTTTGCCAAGGCCACGCCTTACAGCATAAGTGTGCATTTTTCCACTAAAGCCTAACCCATGTCACATGGCAGGAAGCAAGGACAGGGAAAGCAAGACAAAGCTGCTTTCCCAGAAAGGAATGACTGGGGAAAAGAAGTGGCACAGGAACAGCAAGTGTAAACTTTCCTTATTAACATCTCTAGCTAGGTGTGTCCTACAATCCTGTTATCCAGTTTTGGAAGGTGCCGGAGTTCATGGTCCTCAGGAATTGGCTACCTCGCACTGGTTTGACCTAGGTTTCCGCTGTGGGAGAGCCTTGGTTTCTTTGCTGAGAGTACCCAAATGCGCATGTGCAGTTTGGGCTGGCGGACCTGGCTCAGGACCAGTGCCAGTTCCATTCGGTCCTGTGGCACACGTCTGGCTGAGGTTGTTGGTGTTTCCAAGAGGAGGACGGGACCTGGAGTTGGACTGGTACCAAGGCCCATTTCGGTACCGGTTTGAATTGGGATGCAAGGGTCCATTCTGGCGTTGTCCTTGGGGCCTATAACCTTGACCAGGTCTTCTGTTACCCTGAAATCCCTGAAATAGAATGAATGGGAGGATCAATGTGAGAAGTATCTACTATGCTTGCTCGCACATTTTCTTCTAATCCGTCAGCTCTACAAGCAAATGGGACACATGTTCCAAGTACAGGACCTCTATGGGAAAGCAGGCAGGCTTTTATGGTAGTCTCCATGTCCCCACATAGTTAAGAAGTAGCTCGGCTAGGAGTATAAGGCGCCTAAGAGTGCCAGAAGGCTCAGGGTGCCACAAGAAGTTGAGATCTAGCAAGAAGGGCATATGCACACACAGTCCACCACTTTAGGCATTCCTAGCCCATCCCCAGGCCACACTATCAACAGCAGCAGGCAGAGTTAGGCAGTTACCTCACGATAGGGTTGAAATGGGCGGCTTGTTGCACTGGCAGGGGTTTCTGCTGGGGACGGTGGCTTCTTATTGGCTGTTGCAAGGCTTGGAACAGAAGCAGAGGCACATTCTGTGGTAGCTGCATCGTCTGGGTTGTTTACAGACACAGAGGTGACAGAACTGCACCGTGACCTGGTAGAGTAACTGTTCTTTGGATGCGAAACTGAAATGGGAACACAGAGTGAACTTTCATAAAGTAGCCAATGGTTATCCAAGGCCACTCAACATACCCTTTGTAACAATGTCAACATTGAATTTATGCCCTCTTGAAGGTGGCAGGAGGTTGAAAAAGTCATCCGAGTCCAGTTACTAAATTTTTTAAAATAAAGCTTGTCTTCAGTCTTTTATTCCAATCCCCATTTGAAAGAGTATTACAATTCTCATTTTCTTAGTAAAAGAAAAGTCCACGTAAAGAAAAATCGGTCTTCTGGTTTTTCCTAATCTTACAGAACTGGGCTATGACGAGTCTCACAGGTCAAATGGTTCCACTGGTTCCAGCTGAGCCATCAAAGAAAGCCCTCTTCCATAGCCTCTTTTGAGCAGACATTTGACAGTTACTTTTGAGAGGACAATGAATGGGGCTTTTCTGGCAAGGGCCCTGTGGACACCCCTGACCCTGGGGGGTTATCCCAAGGGGAGAAGGGCCCTATCATAGAGGTTAGGATATGACATCTGAGGTGCAGGGAGGAGCCCAGGCCCCAAAGTACAACGAACAACTGGACTGATGCTGCTCAGACTTCTTGTCTGAGCAAGACAACTTGTGCCACCAAGTCCCTCCACACCTCTTACAGTATATCCCCTAGGCCTCTTTCTGCTGGTCAGGATGCACTGGCACTTCCCTTGATCATACAGACCCTCTTTGGACTAGATGCGCCGTGTATGCTTGTGGGTGTTTGGGTGCTATCATGGCAAACTTTCCTGGAGTAGTCAGCCCAGCACTGGCCGGGACACTCCAAGGGGCACTTCCTCTCTCTCTCCCCAATTAAGGGGGGTTATCCTATTCTGGGATGCCCCCTGCCTGTGGGGGTTAGTCCCAGCCTGACAGCCCAGTGGGGTTCTTGGGGGAAGATTCCTCTACCCATGTCCTGTGTTGCCTCAGTCTAGTTTGGCTTCAGTTTCCCGTCTCTTCCCTCAATCATTTTCTTCCCCCTGCTTTGCTTCAGTCCCTCCACAGCTTCCCTCTCCTTTTCTGGGCTACTCCTCCCACCCCCTCCTCTTCTCATCACCTCTGTCCAGCCGATTCTCATGCCAGTCCCCTCTCCTTGTTCTTCTGCTCCACCCTCCTCCCCTGCCACTCTCATCTTCCTTTCCTGCACTCCATGCCATCCCACCTTTTAAACCCTCACACTTCCTTGCTGCTTTGCTCCTGCCAAAGCTGCCATCAGCTATGCAGTCAACAATCTCCCTGTAGGTTCTAGAGGCTGCCGATGACTGTGTCATCATCTTGCCATCAGCCCCATAGTGGGCCACTTGCTCTTCTTAGGGTCCTCTAGACTAGAGGCTGGCACTGGAAGATGGATGCCACAGGCTCACAAAGAAAATCCACCCATTTTTCATTGGAAATGCCATGCCATGCCTCGATTGCTCTATTCATGGCCATTGTTTCATCCAATTCAGCTATATCACCACATTAAATGTGGTAGCTGTCAATAGGAGGCAGGTTTAGTTCACCTGATAACTACCAGTTTAACTAGCCATGCAAAGCTGCCCCTAAGGCACTCCGATAATTGCCAGACCAAGAACACGATCCCTTCTGCGGGTTTCCAGTTTTACCTTGCGTTTTGGGCTGTCTTACCTTGTCCAAAGGATTCAATACTCTTCTTTAGCACATCTAGGTCACAAGTGAAGCGAGCCACCCTTCCAAGATCTTCGTCATATTTGCGCTCACTAACAAAGTGCTGAATAGGGAGAAAAGGCTGAAACTTTAGAATGGTGTTAACATGGTCTCTTATGAGATAAATTCATAATCTGAGAATAGAAGCTGAAGTGCAGATTTCCTAACATCAACCAAGATGCTTGGAGTAGGACAACAAGGTGTATGTTCCCTTCCCTGTGCAACCTATGCAATTACCCCCCACACACACACACACACACTTTTTAAGGGAATCCTATTGTTTGCACAAGTCTAATTTAGATGCCATCTAAAGTTAGGAAAGATAAAAATCAGGTCATCTAGAAATGGAACTCCACCTAGCAGAATGGCAGTTACAGAAACAGACCAGGTTCAATGGGATTCTATCAGATTTCTACCTAACTTTGTTCTGCCTCTGGTAGTGAAAGTACCTACAAGAGATGTAGAGACAAATGAAGTCACTTTTGTGATCCTATTAAGATGAAAGGATGCAAGGGAACATTTAATTAATGCCAAGAAACAGTTCAGATAAAGGCTCTTGCTTTCTTGGAAGGTTCCTGTCTACACAAAAATTTGACATGTATTGGTAAAACATTTCCCTATGAATGAGACTGCTGAATAACACTGAAGTGCAATACACACACACACAATTTGAATAATTTACTTCATCTGTGCATTTTATTTTGGTTGCACAATTGATGTACCTTGTTGGCACACAGTTAGGACTGAGTGATGGCAGGGGCCTGTGTAGAGCTAGAAAGGCAGGGATGTTTAGCAATAACATATCACTGCTCCGATTTCTAACACTTCACCAGAACCACCCATCTTTCATCAAAAACCTCTCTTACTTAGTCAAGTTTTTTCTGCAACCAAGTGAGGTTCCGAAGTATGCTCTTTAAAAAATACACACACTTCTGACAATTCTGATTTTTAAGAGTTGGTCGCAAGAGTAGATGCCCAGTGGGTCCTAGACTTTCTTCATGCATATTTTTACAATAGGGATAGCAGCGAGTTTCTTGCATATTGCATCCAAAGAATTCTTATAGATCTAAAGATTCAGTTAGCTAATTACTATCAATCCTGGAATGTTGTTCTCCAAAGCTTGGAAATAAGGTCTTCTCAGTTGCCCTTCTTAATCTAAGATGTTAGAGGTGAAACCTCGTACATTCCAAGTCCATACGCTGCTACGATCTTCTGATGGAAAGAATACAAGGGGATTGAAACAAACCCATACAGGGTGCTAAGGGACTGTATTTAAAACCAGGACGGTATCTGTATTGAATCCGCTCCAATTCAATTTTGACTTTGCCTCAGCATCTCATACATCAGAGCCAATAGAAATGCGGCTTACATAACCCACATAAGGTTCACCTTTATGTCAGCTCTAAGCTCTACCAACTGTTCCTCTGACATGCGGACTGCGACGTCAGTTAGCTTCTTCAGTGCCTCTGCCTTCTTTTGTCGGCTGCCGAGGATTTCCACTGAAACATAAAAGAAGCCAAGAGTCAAATGTTGTGCCACTTGTGGCATCTGCCTCCTGAGATTTTCTTTGCTTGTTAATTTATTACTGGCAATGAGTCTTTACGATAGGCGAGAGAAAAATGTATCTGTATACATGCTGGTACAACAAAGTGGCTAGAGATTGGGTTGCAAATCAGCCCTTCTTGTCTCTGTCTCTTGTTGGCTGCCATGGACTCTTACAGTGTAGCCACAGGTAAGCTACTCTCTCTTTCCCCCCATTTGCACTACGGGGATAAGAATGCTTATGGCCCAATCCTATCCACTGCTGGCGCAGCAGGTCCACTGGCCCACACTGTATCCAGCACAGGAATTGAGCAGGCAAGAGGTCTGCTTAGGGGAAGGGAATATCTGCTGTCTTACCTCATGTAGCGCTCCAGCCTGCTCAATGGGGTGACTCGAATCTGTGACAGTTAACTCACAGGAGCAGAACCAAGTAGCGCCATGTAGGACTTTCAGGGGTGGGAATGGGTTTAGGATATGTAAGAGGCCTCCTCTGCCATTCTCACCCAGGTCTGAACCATCCCCTTCCCGCCCCTCCTGCCCCCAAACTCCCTTCTCTACCTCCATTCTGCACCTCTCCATCACCCAGTGCAGCATTTACCCACCCCAGCAGCCACCTAGTGGGATCCAGCACCTGCAGGACAGTGCAGGCCCTTCCGACACTGCTTACTCCCTGGGTGTCAAAAAGCACTTTACAGCAGTTACTCACTTAATTGGGTTATTGTAAGGACCACATTAAGTCTATGAGATGAAGCACTTTGCACATTCAGAAAGGGCTACAAAAATGGGAAATACTTTATCTGGACTGCTGGGGAGGGGAAGCTGTCCAGATTTAGGATTTTGGAATAATTGCATAAATCTAATGAGAAATGTTTTCTCTTGCTCTTTTCAGTGTCTGCTGGCCTCTTTTGATATTTTTCAACAATGGCACACACCACAGAGCAGAGAATAGAACTTACACGCTATATGTGAGAAAGAGCACAATACCTTCTTTCTACAGAAAGTTTTAAAAACAAGTATTGGACAAAGATGTCTGGATTTCAGATGTCTGGATAAGGGACAATCTACCTGTAGTATTAAGTGTGAGGGCACAGAATAACTGGATGGGGCATGAGGGAGAAGAGTACAAGACCTCACTTGAATTCCCACGTAGACAGCCTGTTTAGACTTTTTTAAAATGCAATTGTCTTATATTGTTTTAATACAAAAGTGTTTTTGACAAGGAAAAAAATGTCAGCGACTTACTTGCTTCTGCTTTCACTTTGTCCATTTCACCCAGAAGGGCTACTTCGCGATCCATTAGGCTAAGGGAAAGACAGAGGTATGAATGAAACACTACACTCAGCATGTACACAGTCTAGGCAACAACAAAAAACCAAACCAGTTACTACTCAAAGTAAGCAGACAGAAGATGCTCTGCTCCTAGGAAAAGAAAGGTCCATGCTGTTCAGTGTGCTTTCAAACTGAGAGGACCAATCTCAGCAAAGGAAGAGCCAACAGATGGCAGCAGAAAGCTGAAAAATCTTTCCATGTCTAGCGAAGCTTCTTTCTCAAATGAACAATCAGAAACCCAACATGTGCCTTCAGCTGAGAACCTTGGTATTGGGGATTTTAAGTTCTGACTCTTAAAATTACTCAACTCTTTTTAAGGATGCAATTCCATAATATAGGTCCCTGCTTTACAATGGACTCTTAATGCAATCAAACCACTTTACAATTGACTTTTTGTGGGCAAAACAAGGCTCACTGTATGATTGGTTATTTGCTGTACGATTGGCTTACGATTACAACAGGGTAGTTTTAGTATATATGGATAATATATATACACCAATCAGTGATTGCGTGCTTCATAGCGTCTCAGCCAATAGCAGCATGTTTACCATTGTGGCTCAGTGTGTTTCAAGAGAGGGAAGGCAAAGCTTTTGAAGTAGTGTCTCAGCCCCAGTAGTATTGTAAAGCATAGCAATGGCCCCTAAGGAGTACTGCAGGCTCCTTAGTGTTTCTGCCTGGTAGCAGCATCATTGCTGTATGTGTGTTTTGAAGGAAGGATTTTAGCTGAAGTGAAAGCCTGCAAGCATTTAGTAGGTGGGAATGTTTTTAACATAACTATGGCCCCTAATGCTCATAGTAGACACTTTTAAAATAATGTTTTAGAAATAGCTTAGTTCTGTGGCAGATGTTGAGGGGGAAAACTGCCAAAAAAAACCCCACAGTGACTGGATTCACACAACAATATTTTCACAATATAACAGTGACTCGGAAACAGATTACCATTGTAAAGTGAAGGTCCACTGTATATACCTTTCTGGAAGCTAGTCCCACTGAACTCAACTCTGAGTAGACATACATCAGATGTTTAGGCTACCTCAGAATGCCAGATGCAGGGGAGTGGCAACGAGATGCAAGTATCTTGTTGTCATGTGTGCTCCCTGAGGCATCTGGTAAGCCACTCTGAGATAGAAGAAGCTGAATTAGATGGGCCTTTGGCCTGATCCAGCGGGGCTCTTCTTATGTTATGTTGTTTTAGAGATGAGTAATTCATGCAGGATGGAAAAAACCTTTCCCTAAATTACCTCAGACAACAAAGAGCACTCACCACCACCCCTAAACAGTTCTCCAGGGAGGAAGCCAGTGGAAGACATTTATATATTTTTTGTATTATCTCACCTCTACACACAGCTTTGGGTGGCATATAGAACAAACAATATAAAGAACAAGTGAAATTGCCAAAGCACTAAGGAAGAATGTGAAACATCCTGCCAGTTTACCTTTACATGCCCCCCAAAATCAAAACTGTAGTCTCCAAGATTCTTATAGGCACTGAATACTTTTGCAGTACTGTAAAAGACACTGCCTACTGGGACTCAACCAGTGCCCTAAACAAATTCAACTAGGGTTCACAAATCCTTTGCATTAGTGGAGCCCCTGAGCATTACACTCAGAAACACTGCCTCAGGAACAGCTCTCTGCCCTTCCATAGCACCCTGTAGCCAAGTCAAAGCACTTCAGAATTTCATTATGTGAACATATTGGCATAGCACTCATCCTGCTTTTTGTGTTCTCACAACAATTTTTGAATGGGGCTGAAAAGAGGCACAGAATTTTTAAAAAAAAAACACAGTAAAAGCTGTGGTTTCCAGTACTTGGTTAAGTGGCAGACTTGGTCTTTGCCTGCTGCCTCAGGCAGGCACACATGCCTGATAAACTAGTCTGCTGCTTATCAAAGGCCTTGTGAGGAAGGAATTGGAATACCTCTATTTCCTAGAGAGGCCTCATGAAGAAAGACAGAGAGTACAGCAGCACTGTAGAGAGAGCTCTGTTTGAGAGAGCCCTGGTGGGGTGGGAGTGGGCTTATAAGTCATGTGAAAGCTCTGTTAATCAGCACATTTGGGTAACCAGCAACCCGTTTCCCACATGTTCCAGAAAACACTTGGAGACAACTATTCAACAACTTCTCACATGTATGCAACTCAAGAATGTCTAGTACTTTCTCCAATGACCCATAACTGAAAAACAGTGACTCTCCTGTGTGGAATTTTTTTGAAATTACCACAGTAGTATGAAATATTTGAGCAAGATATGCTAACAAAGAGGGCTCATATAGAATAGATCCTCAATCTAACATGGAACGAAGTATTTTTGAAACCACTCTGAGGGGAAGATGGCAAAAAAAAATTACGGCTCTCTTGTACAGAATGTAGCACCTGAAACCAAAACACTTCCAAAATCTGCTATTACTTGACACCCTTCTATAGACAGAGACTATGTTGTACCCATGTGCTGACATGGACTGCTTTTCCAGAAGCAAATGGAAGAGGATTTCATTTGTATGCACCAACTTGAACATACACCACAACTGTTCCTTGAATCCAGCTACCCGTAAGAAAAGCTGGAGAGACTTCTCTTTTGTAGACTGGCAACCACACCACTTTTATGAAAGGGTAAATAATCCTGGCCACAACAGCAAGCTGACCTGACCACAGGCCCAATGCTTTATCAGTCCTGTGTACAAAGCCTCACTGCAGGAACCCTTTTTTCATCTGGCATTTATTGAAGGAGGTTCCACTGGCTTCGTTCCAAACAGGCACTTCATATCCCTGTGTCACGGAACTGCACTTCCTGGTTTCTGCGGATTCTGCCCTCGCCCCGTCCCAGAGTGACTTGGACGCAGGGAGGCATTTATCTGAGCAAGGCTTCTGAGCCACACTTAGGTCTTTAACCTTTTTAAATTATGACGCAGGTATTCCAGGGATGATAACACAAGCCAAAGTGCAAAGAATTTATATGTACAGAAGGAGATATTTTTAAGCCAACCAAGTCCAGCTTTTGTGGCCTTCTGCAGAAATTATAACTGCAGAGGAAATGCTGAACCACTGATGGAAAGTGGCCGGATGAATACTGAACTATAATCTACAGGCAAAATCCATTAACTGAAATCAGCCCCAATTCAAAGCCACAGGGAGTCTCAAGGAGACTTCTTGAAAACTACCACCATGCTTCCCCACAGCACAGCAGTGTGCCAAAACAAATCTCCATGTGAGTTTCCTTGAGGCACATCTAAGGCTCAAGCAGTCCCAAAACAGAATCTATGGTAACAGGAGGTGACCTAGAATCAAATCAAGATTTAAAAAAATGGGGAACAGAAGTTTTGGCTGTACTGCCAGATGTCTAATTCTGCAGCAGCATTCAACGTCATTCTGCAAAGCAACATTCAAAATCCTTTTCTTGGAGTATATAGGGCACAGATCTACAAATAAATCTATGTTCACACTGCTGAACTCTAAAGTTTTTTTTTTCCTCTTTGACTTGTGTGAAGGAAAGTCCCCTACGTCTATTTTTTTAAAAACTGACTCTTATTTTGAACCGTTTTCAAAAACATTAAATATGCATCCATGGCTGTAAAAACACTTAGAGACTAAGATGCCTGTACAGCTTTAATATATGCACGCATGTAAAGTTACTCAATGATGAGAATAAGTGGCAGTAAATCTGTTAAACCTATATCTATCTATCCACATACACCTTCTCCCCACTGTCTCAAAAATCAGAAGATGATTTCTAAACTTACAAAAACAACTTGCAACTTGCTAAAGTTAAAAAACAACTTGCAGATGTGGGACTGCAGCATTTAGCAGGAATTAAAAGGTGATACCTATTAGGCCTTTTGCTTTATAGACTCAATACTGCAAAATGCTAGAGAAACCACAACATTACCACATAGATCTACACATTACTGCAACTTACCTGGGATCCAATCCCATTGAACTCAATGGCATTTACTTCTGAATTAACATCAATTAGGTCAAGCTATTAAAATAGTTCAGAATTTACATGGATTGACTTGTAATCAGTCCTATAACATCTAACCAGACTATACATTAACTTATGCGGCCTGTAAATTCCACATGTATAAAACTGCAAGGGACCTCCCTAGCAAAGATTCTACGAAGACTATCCATGTTGCTCAGGAGGGACAAAATTCAATGCTTGTATATGATGCTGGAGACTTCAAACACCAACATTCAAAAATGAATGAGAAAATGCTTTTCTTGCAGCTGTAGGAATTCTAAGACACACATTTCAGTGGCTATACAGAGACAACTGTGATTACCTTATGACCAAAGTGTCTTATACATGTTCCAGAGTTCAACAGCAAGAATTTGGATTCCTCCAGCCACATTTTTCTAAGAAATGATCACAACTACCATGCAAAAGGCTGGTCCATTTGCAGCTTTCCATCATTTCCAAGCAGCATTCACCAAGGAGGAGAGATGTTTGACCGTGTGTGCTACTCGCATGACTGCACCACAGAGTAAATGTGCCCTGAGGCAATGTGACTGGAGTTGTGCTGGGGGGGGGAGACGGAGACCAGCAAAACACCTGAAACTTATTCATGGCCAAATACTTCAGCCCCTTCAAGTGTTAGCATACCAACTCTGCAGCTCAGCAAAGACCTGCTTCATCTTCTTAATGGAGGCATCCATTTCTTCTTTAACTACAACCCGATACCGAGCCAGCGAGACGGTGCATCGTTGGAGGTCTTTCACGGACTTTTCAATATTGGAACCTACACAGACAGACACACATTAAATAATGTGTAAGTTTCCAAACTGTAATAAATACTTTAGGGATTTTCTATTTCAACACCACAGACAGTTTGCCACAAAGCATCCATTAACCAGGAATCAAGAGAATTATGGCAATTCCTAATGCTATTTCTTGCCAAGTAAAGACCAAATATTCACCAAAAGGAAATACTTTAGATAATTTTTTTTTTAAGCAGTGGTTTACACAGGGGGAAACTGTGAATTCAGTTTCAAGATTATTGATAATCTTGTACCCAAAGATATGTACCCAAAGCTAACTCACAACCTATACCAGTGAACCATTTTCTCTAAGAAATAAAAAGGGATGCAAGGCTTAGCTGCTAGTTTCAGAGGTTAGCCTCTCTGCTCAGATCTATAACAGAGCATTTTTCATGCTTATTTCTGTCACCAGGGCTTGCTACAGCATTCACCCGCTGCTTAGCCAAACTACCAGCTGCTTGTTATGGCCCTTGTTATAATGAGGTGAACCACCACTGTTAGGAGCCGGATGTTCATATCTCCCCAAAGCTGCAGATAATGACCACGTTTAGAATTAAGGTCTTGGAGGTCCTTCTTACTGACAGGTGGAGATGGGAACAGAGACGACTAAAAGGAAACAACCGCAAGAGGTTGTCACTTCTCATTAACCCCTGACGCGCTCTGAAATTTTGGCTCAGGATCAAACTTGCATTAAGGAAAAAAATGTATCAACAGCTACGGTTTTATGATGAGGGAATATAGCAAGTATTACAAATGCTCTCCATTAGAGAGTGGATGTCAACTCTTTAAGAATAGTCAACCAACTCTTGTTTTAATTTTATAGCAGCAAGAGGAAGGCAGGGTGTCATCCACAGCCTGCCCAACAGAGATGTAACATTCCTATTAAAGTATTCATAATCCTCCCATCACTAGGCAATCTAATTAAATTCAATTTTAGCTGACTTTGTCTGCCTAATGTGCTCTGCAAATTAATCCCCAGCTTACCCAATACACTCTGCACAAGAGTTCTCTACAGCCTAAACAGAAGCTGAGAGGGAACTCAAATGGAACTGGAGACATTCTGCCTAGTGGCATCCTTTGTTGTCAGAGCAGTCAGGGGACAACTTCTCATGTCATTTTTCCACTTAAGTTTTGGGTTCCTGCTGGGCCACCAAAAAGCAAAAGTGGCAGCACCAGTTTGACATTAGGTATAGGAGCTTATGATTAAGGAGGAGAAGGGGAATCGGATGCAGTCTCTCTGAGGCAGATCACAAGCCATGAGCTGGCAGGTACTAGACCCTTGTCAAGTATACCACTCATGTTATTTCATGTTTAAAAGGCACTGGCAATAATATTGGGAAGTGTTCCAATTGCACTTCGAGTTTTATAAACAGATATAAAATGTTCACAGAAACAAAAGCTAGGAATATAAATGCCTATTGGCCAAAACAAATCAAGGAACTTCATGCAGAGGTCCCCTAAACCCAAGTTACTCTTTA
Organism: Lerista edwardsae; assembly: GCA_029204185.1. Taxonomy (NCBI): domain Eukaryota; kingdom Metazoa; phylum Chordata; class Lepidosauria; order Squamata; family Scincidae; genus Lerista; species Lerista edwardsae. The sequence continues at coordinate 2,125,736 of JAJKFI010000094.1, forward strand.
TGAAGCAGAGCATCCCTCTACTGCCTTGTATGCTTCCCTTGAAAGGAGCCAGAACAACTTTAGCTTTAGCTTTTTAATTTTTCTTGTCATTCAAGATTCCAGTGTTGTGGATACATCACTGGATATTTATCACATTTTACCTAGTCCTTTTGGCAAGGAGTTTAGGGTGCACATTGGTTAGGCTCTCGCTGTTGTATCTTCAAAAGGCTAAGCAGACAGAGTGGATGGACAACATTGCTTATGGCTGAGATGGGATCCAAACCTAGGTTTCCCTGAGCAGTAGCTCAAAGCGAAACACACTCTGAAATATTACCAGCATGATACCATGGTTCTCATTGTCTTGCATTGTGGTCTTAAGTTCCAAACTTACATCTCCTACTTTGGCAGCCACTATCATCTGGCCAGCAAAGACAGAAGATGACCAACAGAATCATGCAGCCAGCCCACGTGACCCACCTAGCTTTTTGTTGCCAGAGGACACAGGGACCTCATCTAGCACCAACAGAGACGAAGGAACAGGTGGCTGATTGCTCGATCCAGGCCTGGAGAGTGGCTTGCCAGGGCTCCTCAGCTCAGGCTGCCCTCTGAGGGATTGGGTGCTCTGGGAAGATCTCATGGCAGCAGACTTTGGACTGAAGTCGCCTAGGCTGTTTTCTAACTCAAATGTTGCTAAGGAGAAAAAAAAGTTTCCATGTCAAAACATCAAAGTGACAACATAAAGACAGCAGAGAACAGAGCAAGGGAAATTATTTAAGCCAGGCACGCCCAAACTTCTCAGGTCCATCTTTGGAGGTCTGACCCTTGCTCTCCAGTTAGGGAATGGCAGCAAACAGCACACTGCACTGTGAAAATGCCCAACAAGCCTACTTGGTAATTTCATCTCCATGTCATTGCTGCCTATTTAATCCATACAGTTTCAAGCAAGGCATTAAGCTATAGGTGCAAAGGCTACGTATATACAGTATCCTCTAATCAGCACCTGCTCCTCTCTGAAAACTATCTCAAAAATAGTTTCAAAAATAGTTTCAATATTTCAAAAGGACCGGGTGACCTCCGTTCTGATAAAGTGGAAAACAAAACTCTTAGTTGTTTTGCTATTTGAGTATAGAAAACTGGCAGCCCGAAAAGACAGCCCTCTAACACACCTGTGCAGTTGTTCTGCTTCTTGCAAGAAGCTGACAGAGAACTAACCTGCTCCCTCAGGAACCTCAGGCACAGCAGGTTCACTCTCCTCCAACTCTCTGGCATCTATGGAAAGAGTATCCAAGCCTTCGCTGAGCGAGTCCACAGACTCTGTGTCATTGGCTGAGCCATTGACATGGTAACCGTTGATCCCGCCCTTCTCCGATGAAGCTGCAGACTGTTCCTCTTCAGTGGCTGTTGGCTTGCTGGGGTCAGGGAGGCTGGCACTTGATTCTGCAGCAGGCTTTGGTTTAGTTTTCTTCTTTTTGTTCTAAGCGTTAATATATCAACACCACCGAGAAAAGAAAAAACAAAAAGCCCTGCTTAATTCCTGAAAAAACCTTAGGAACATTCTTATCACTTAGACACAGGAGAATCAAATACTTTAGCAGTTGAGTCCTAGCCGTTACACCCTTATAAGTGGGTTTGATTTATTCAACTATAAAACAAGCTGAGATTAATAAGATTTAAGTGCAAGGCAAACAAGCAGAGGAGGGGCAGGCTACAGTGCAGGAGAGAGGCTCAATCATCTATTCGTCTAAAGGATGTGTGCATTTCACAAAAATGTGAAAGCAGAACACACAGATGTGACATGGGGTTTGGAATCCAGCTTTCTGAAAATGGCAGCTTTCAAGCCCTGACAGCTGCAAAGATATGCTCAGCCGTGGGAGAGAAAATGCCTTGTGAAAACTTAGAAACCAGAGATGTGGCTGGAAAAAAAATTCCAGTAGTCAAGGTTGGGGCTTCACTACTTAACACACCTTCTTAACCCTTTCAGCACCATGACCTGGAGAAGCAGAATTATTCTTAATTTGCATCCTTCACTTAGGCCATAAGTGTCAGCTTTTCTTAGGCAGAATTCACGTTACATTGGCATGTAAGTCCAGAATATTTACAGCTTGTGCTATACCTGCATTCTAGTCCAACTGCATGGAACATACTGCAGGGTATCTGACTTTTCTAAGTATACAGTCTCTGCACGATTGTTGCTTTTCTTTGCTACTAAAGGACAGATACTTTTCATTGTTTAAAGCAATGCCTTCCAAGGGCATTACTAAGGGGACAGTCTAACTACTCACGGTTCTTCTGTCTCTGGCTTAGCAGGTCACAACTCCTACATCCCTGCCCTCGACACTTACTGCCCACAAGCCTTCCAAAGGACCCTTTCTCTGTATCATAGGAAAATATGTGTGACCTGCTCTAAAGGGCAAATTACATTGTAATACACAAAGTGATTTTGTGGTAACAGTGGCAACGAAGCCACTAGCAACCATTAACTGAGCTGCCCTGATGTTACAAAATGTGCAAAGCAGGCAGAAGGTGTTCTAGCTGCCACAAGCTGAGCTGTTCTGTTTCTCGAGCGGGGCAGGGCACACAAGAGCTTGGGGAGAGAGAGAGGAAAGGAGATGGGCTGGAGAAGAAAGCAGGCTGGAAAGGAGAAAATAAGGAAAGAGAAGAAACCCAGGGACAGGTAGAAAAGAGGCACATTTGTACGTAAGGAAAACTGCTTCACATATCTATATACAATAAAGTAACTAATCTCTGGATGCAGACCTCTCGTCTACTTTAATCCAGTGAGTCCCAGAGATCCACAGATAAATCATTTTAATTTTATATCCCCAGATACAGTCCAACCTCAGCAACTGAGGGGGTTCCATTCCCAGAATCCCCACAGATGCAGAAATCCATGGATAATGGGGTGTGCGGTGGGACTCTTACAGGACCTCTAACCACGACCGGAAGTGCATCTTAGAAGCCTCAGACAGGCCCTCTAAGACTCAGGGAGGCGGCACACATTTCCCTGCGTCTCAGAAAGCCTCCCAGACATGACAAGAATGTGCTTCCCATTGCATCCAGGAGGTCAGGTTGGTCCTGCACCGCAGGTTTGGGACCTGCGGTTCGTCAAATCCACAGGTTCCAAACCTGTGGATTAAGAAGACAGATCTGTAATTGATTAACTGTCCCTGTTAATCAAACAGCAAACCATACCAAACTAAAGTTCCGTAGCCCTACTTAATTCAAAAGCAGTTACAGAGAAAGGTACAGGAAATTGGAATGAAAACTTGAACTTTAACCGAAGAAAGGCCACAGTCTCCCTAGCTTGCCAGTTAATCACATTGGATAACAGGGCTAGCTGTTTGGGGCAGGAAGAAGAGATGGTCACTTCAGTGGCACTCAAAAAAGGCAGCTATTGTCTGTGAGAAAGGCAACAGAAATGAGAGGAATGAAGAATCGAATGATAGCCTGCTTGAAGCACAAGGATTGTGGCTGATTAAGCAGACACAACTGTGCATAGGCCAGGCAACCCTCAGAAGAAAGGTTTAGATGAGCAATTTTCAACCTGTTTCATTTCATGGCTAGGGATGTGGTTTTTTGGTGACATTTTTTTCCAAGATTTCTTGATTAAAATAGCAAATTGTGGTGTTATGTATCGTTTCTCATTCCAAGTTCTTTTTTTTATTCATTTTAGATGCCTTAAAAGTGTACTAGGTAGATAGGTGATATAGTATCAGCAGATGCAGCCACAGTATTATTTCTAAATTGGAAAAATAATATATTTTAATATCTGGAAAATATTTTAACACCCAAAAGGTGGGGTTTAGTGGGTTTTTTTGCAGCATTTAACAAGACTCGCCCTGCAGAGCAGCTCAGCCAGCTCCAGTTCCATGACACTCTCCAAAATGCAACTCCCAGTTCGGAAACCTCATAAGAACATAAGAGCCGCCCTGCTGAATCAGGCCAAAGGCCCAGCTACTCCAGCTTCCTGTATCTCACAGTGGCCCACCAGGTGCCTCAGGGAACGCACGAGACAACAAGATGCTTGCATCCTGTTGCCACTCCCTTACACCCGGAACTCTGAAGTAGCCTACTACTAATGTAAGGAGGTTGCACAACCCATCATGGTCTATAGCCCACGATGAACTTTTCTTCCAGAAATCTGTCTAATCCCCTTTTAAAGGCATCTAGGCCAAATGCCATCACCACCTCCTGTGGCAAAGAGTTCCACAGATTAATAACCCGCTGGGTAAAAAAGTATTTCCTTTCATCTGTTTTAACTCTCCCAACACTCAGTTTTAGCAGATTCCCCCTGGTTCTGGTGTTGTGAGAGAGGGAAAAGAACATCCCTCTATCAACTATCCTTTCCGTGCATAATTTTGTATGTCTCAATCATGTCCCCACTTAGGTGCCTTTTTTCTAGACTGAAGAGCCCCGAACGCTGCAGTCTTTCTTCATAAGGGAGGTGCCCCAGCCCCGTAATCATTTTTATCGCTCTCTTCTGCACCTTTTCCAGCTCCACTATGTCCCTTTTGAGATGCGGTGACCAGAACTGTACACAACATTCCAGATGTGACCTTACCATCTATTTGTACAATTGCATAATAATGTTGGCTGTTTTATTCTCAACCCCTTTTTTAATTACCCCAAGCATGGAATTGGCCTTCTTCACCGCCGCCACATACTGGGTCGACACCTTCATTGAGTTGTCTACAAGCACCCCAAGATCTCTCTCCTGAGCTGTCACAGACAGCTCAGAACCCATTAACCTATAGGTGAAGTTTTGGGTTTTTGCCCCAATGTGCATCATTTTACATTTATCTGGTTTCAGCAACCAATGATACTTCATATATCAATATACAATATAGTCACCAAATAATCTCTGGATGCTCTGCTCTTATATAGCAAGTGTGAATTGTGGTTCTTTATTTCAAGAGCAATGAAGTATTGGAGACCAGCATCAGCACTCTCTCATATCAGTGACCTGGTAAGTAGTGGTACAGTCACTCCAGGATGTGGACTCTCTCACTGGCTCATTTACTATATCCTTGCAATATCGTGGGAACTGCACAAGAAGATGGGCTTAACAGGGTCCAGGAACTTTAAAGAAAGTCCAAATCAAGGGCATTTATACCTTCTCAAAGTGAGTTAAAGCCCACCTCAAGGCGTACCTTTTTCTTGCCAGTTACCGTCCATTCTTTCAGCACTGCACTAGCACTGCCTGAAAAAAAAAATTTCATTAGTAGCAGTAGTTGACAATGGCTCATGTTCTTTTTACATATCTCTGATGTATACACAAGCATGACAGACAAGACAAGCAAAGCCAGTTTGAGAAGCAGTGGCAGGAGACATCTCAGGTCTACCATAAGGCAACAATTTATTTTCTCTTCGGGAACATCCTACAGAAAGAACCAACTTAGTGCTGCCAACAGTTTGCAGGCTGCTTCTATTTAGATAGCACTAACATGACAGCCTTATATGTGGCTGAAGAGGTTATATTATATTCGTTTCCTATTGTACACAAAGGGAGGATTTCATTTGTGCTCCTCTCCTCATGATGCCAAAGGGTCATTACATTGGATATGCCACGGATTTCAAACCTAGTCTGAATATAGAGGGAATTTTTAAAAACAGGTTAGTTAGATGTGGGTCGTTAAGTGAATTAAGTAAAATATGTCAAGTTGCCAGCCTTAGAAGACTGATTATTAAAACTGTTATCACTTACAAAACAACCCAATGCTTAGTTTACAAGTCCCATTTAATTCAATGGGGCTTGTTCTCAGGTACATGTGCATAAGATTATAGCCTTAAACTCCCCCCCCCCCGAAGTTTCTAGCCCATATGATTATCAGGAAGATTCTGAAAACATGAATCAACTCTGCATCCTAAGCAATCTGTCCCCCCAAACTAATATAGTTACAGTGGTTCCCAAACTTTTAGTACCAGGACCCTCTACTGGGAACCATCTAGCTTCACAAGACTAAAAATAGTTTCACTTTACTAGGCTTTCAAACCTTGGTTTCTATCCTTTTTACTAGGGGCGGGTGCCTTCTGGAATGTTTGTCAAGTTCCATGTTCATCAGATTGGGACCATTCTGGTGGCAATGCATTCCTCTTTGCCTGGTCTTCAATAAGAGCTGAGGCATGTTTGCCTAGTCACAAGTAAATGTGTACGTTGCTCAGTGTCATTTTCCATAGGGCTCACTGTCCATAAGCGTTTTCTTTTCAGCTTGCAGGAGACCTTCCATAGCTAGAATTTTTTTTTGGGGGGGGGGCCTGCATTCAGAATTGTCCCAATCAAATGGTTGTGCTATGTTCCCTCTTGTCCTGCAGCATGTATGCCTACTCAAGAATAAATATGTACGTCAATTTCACTTTCCATAGGGGACAAAGCATTTTCCTTGATATGCTAACTATCAGCTTGTCAGTTTCACGACCCTCCAAGGAGCGGGTCTCAACCCACTGGGGAAAATTGCTATAGTAGTTTAAACCCATCAAGACACACTCCAGTAGTGCAGGCATGCTGAGCTCTAGGGGTAGAACCTGAACTGCAGAAAAATAGGGCCTACACAGTCAAAATGGCAGATGCTTGCCTGGAGATGCTACAAAGGATGAAGGAAGTAGGAAATGAAAGTTGTTTACAACAAAAACAAGGCCTAGGAACACCAGGGTTATCCAACTGACTAGTGGGGGAGGACAGAATGCGATGAGAAAGAAAACATTTCAGGGCCTCTTCCCATTGGAGTGGTGTTACCAAGACTGTCTAACTAGTCCCAAATGGTCAGTTAACGATTTTAACCCTCAAAAAATGAGGAAGAAGATTCTGGGTGTGCAGAAAATGCTGCAGGTAAGACCAGGGATCAGTAGAAAGGATGGGCATTTGCAAAGGAATTTCATGGCACTGGGAAGTATGACCTACTCTATTTTGAGTGGGCTAAATCAGTATTTCTAGGCCGTTGCATAACTGGTTTAGACACCATTTATTTTGTTAACAGTAGTGTGGTGACAACACTAAACGTTAAGACCTCGATCCTACAATTTTAGGCTCATTCATGTACAGGAAAACAGCCTTTTAGCTCATAAGGCTTAAAATAGATTGCGATAGAGACTATGTGAAGAAAACTATATTTAGGAGCAATTCTACTTTCTTGGTTTTTCTGAGGAAAGCTGCAAGAAAGGCCTTCAAATATGATTTACTGACAGGTGCACCTGGGACTGCTTCTTAAAATGTAATGACTCAGAATGCAATCCAAAGTAGAAGATCTGCAGGCACAATGGTCGCTGCACTGGCAGAGGGTGTTGCAACACTCAGAGTAGTGCATGGGCAGGGACAGGGCGTTGGGAGGGTGGTTCGGAAGCCAGGAGGGGGTATTTTAGGGCAGAGAGAGGGTGGAATGGGGGCAGATCAAGCCTAGGAGGGGACAGAACTGATAGATAAGCAGTTTTGAGTGGGGAGAAGGTGGGAGGGAGTAGAGGGTGGAATAGGGTGGAGAGAGGATGTTCCTGCGGGCAGAGCAGCATGGGGAGGGAGTGGAGCTGGGAGCCAGCAGTTGTGCAGAATCCCCAGCCGGGCCACTATGGGCTCATTCGACTCTGGCATAGATAGCAGGCACAGATCTGAGGAGCCCCATTGGCCAAGCTGGGGCTTACCCGATGGGAAGGAGGGGAAAAAATCCTTTTCCGCAGTGAGTTGCAGCTACCTTCTTACCTTCTGATAGATTGTCCCCCTTCACCCCTGCGCAGTGTCTTTCTAGTGGCTGTTGCTGCTGGTGTCCTGCATTTTATTAGATTGTGAGCCCTTTGGGGAGAGGGAGCCATTTAACTTCATTATTACTATTTGCCTGTAAACTGCTTTGTGAACTTTTGTGTTGAAAAGCAGTATATAAGTACCTGATTGACTGATTGATTGATAATCCTGGGCCTCCTGATTACATGGGGTTTCTTAGACTCACACCTGCTATTTAGCAGGCGCAAATCCGAGTAGCTCAATAGGGCAGGCTGTGGTATTAGTCAGTGCGATGGGAAAAATATCTCATCCCAAGGAGACCTCCAGATTGCTCCAAAGCTATGCTGGATGCAGAGCAGTTTAGGATTGGGCTGCCCATCTCGTGTTGAATGAATATGCAATGAATATTTAAATTTCCATGAATTTTTCATAAGCTTATAGAATGACCTAAAGCAGAAAGTCAGGGAATTTATATTGCCACGATCACGCTACATAGTGCAGAATGTAGATTGCAACCACTTTTCTCTCTTAGCATGTTTCTAGATCTCATGATGGAAAAAAAAAACACAGAAATGCACTATTCTGCAATATGAACCCTTTGCCCAAGAAGTCAGAGACCTGCAAGAATCATCCCCTCCCTTGCATAAGGAAATTGCAAGCCAAATCACTTCTAACTGCACAAATTATGGAGAGACTTCAAATTGAGGAAACACCAGAAAGTTTGCCCATTTCATGCTGCTTATTCCAGAACCTGAAGCCTGCCAAACAGCATACCAGTCGGAACATTGTTATTGAAGAACTCACCTTCCATGAAAGCCTGCACTGTTCGGTCGACACAGTTATCAAAGTGCTGCAGCACCAGGATGATTTCGTTGTTGCTGCGGTTGGGGACTATCGCTCGGACTGCACTGATCTACAACACGAGATATGCTGATCAGCAAGATTAACCAGTTGTTCCCTGTTGGCAAATATTGTCTTACTTCTTATACAGGAAAGGAATTAAGTTTCTGTTCTCTTAGCTGATATTAGTTTCGTTTTTGCTTTGGGAAGAGTGTTTTCTCTGGTCTTGTTTTTTTAAGCCTATCCCATGGCAGCAAACCTGTCAGTGACATCACAGCTGGAAGCAACATGAATCCATGGTGGCAATCGAACCACTTGGCTTTTTTTCCTTGCTCTCTGTGTCAAGCCTATCTCAACGCTTGGTCAGCTGCCACATGACCAGCAATGCCCCTTTCCCAAATCAACAAATGGCTCAAATAGGAGCATTATGTTCCAAACCCAGCCAGGGAAGCTGGGGAGGGAATAGTGTTGCTGAATTCCAGCTGCACTGGAGTCAAGGGTAGCAGCAAAGGACCCAAGAGACATGCCTATAGCAAGCATGCATCCTAGATTTCTGTTTACAAGTACTCAACCTTCCTACCTGCAAGATGTAACATGCCATTTCAAACCTTGGCTAAGGAACTACTTAGGAATTACTTACCTTCTCTTTCATGTTTTCAAAGGTACCTCCTTGGGCCATCACAGTATTGGACTGCATATCAAAAATATACCCTGATGAATCTGAAAAGGGCAGAAAGGTTAATGTTCAGAATGGGAGGCACCAACAGGAATCAAATTAAGGTCACAGGCTGCTTCTAGGTATGGGCTGTGTTGTGCTGAAAGAGCATAAAAAGCAGGCTAAAGATCATGCTAAAAGAACTCATCTGATCCCTGCAGACAACACCACAGAGACACACCTCACAAAGGAGACAGAGGACACAGGTTCTAGCTGATGAACCTGACAGCATTTATGCGCATTGCCTCAACACCAAACCCTGCAGAGAAATGGCCGTGGCAATAAGACAGACCAAACCTAGATCAAAGCCTGCCTGGGTAGCATTTGCCACCAGAGAATTCTGAAGAGAACCTAATATAGCCCCAGTTATATTGAACTTTACCATCTTCTATATACTTTCAATGAGAAGAAGAGAATCTTCAGGTCTGTTTTCACAGGCTACATTACAAAATTGGAAAAAGTTTGTAGAAGCAAAAAAGAAAGGAAAAGTAAACCAACGTCCTGAGAGTCTGTCCACTCAACTATCTCAGTTCATGGCTGCTCTTGTTCAGCAATACCATTCTGTACCTGATCATGGCAAGGTAGTTTCATACATGTAACTTGAAGTTAAAATTCACTGAGAACACAATCCTAACCTGGAGTTAGGTGCAAAGTTTATCCGGCACAAGGGCCATAGTAAAATGCTGTATGTTTGGACCACTCTTGAAATCAGAGAGGCCAGCACATAGACATGTACCATCCTCACGGAGAGTGGTCCAAACGCACCTTACAGCAGCCCTTGTGCCGGCCAAACTTTGCTGGCCTAACTGTGCCGGCCGAACTCCAGGTTAGGACTGCACTCTGAATGTCGCTCAGATAATAGTATCACTTTTGCCTATGTGGGCTGAGTTAGAACATGGTTGAAGCAGGCACACATTTTGCCATATGGACTGAGAAAACCAGTAAATCCACCACAGGATGGATGAAACTTAAAACATTGGGGGTGGGGGTGTTAAACAAGTATAATAGTTATTTATGATGTGCTACATCTGTTCCATTTTGAGAGGCTCCTAACAAGTTAGTAAAATTCTGCTTCATTAGGCAATTTAAGCAAAAAGACACACACACACAGAGAGAGAGAGAGAGAGAGAGAGAGAGAGAGAGAGAGAGAGACTGACTCAGTTGATACTGTGATTCTTCTGAGTTCTAGATTAATTCCCATTAAGATTAACCGAAGCAGTTCCAATGCTGTTCTTGTCGTTCTGAAGCTAAATGCAATTACCAAATTACGCAGAGGAATCCACCTCAGGACCAATCCTTTATTCAATATTTAATGTTGTCTCACCTTCCTGCATATGCAAACCTCATAAGCTGTGCAACTCATTTATAAAGATCTGCCAACTGCTAATTCTGTTTAACACCATAACTTCCAAGGGAACATTTATTTGTTCTGCCTTAAAGCCTCACGCACAACAAACAGGTGCTCCACGGCTTTCCAATTATTATAGTTTCCAGACCCAAAAGGACTGAAACTGCAAGCAGCTCCATTATCTGACTGCCCCTATAAATGCATGAGCTGGGAGCATGGATGTGAAATCTCCTTCTGCTCTGGCGATTCTGCCAGCCACCAAAAGACTCCCAGCTTTTCCTATTTTGGCTTGGAGAGGTTCGCTACTGTTTGATATAAATGAAGTTCATTGTCATTTGGAGGTGCAGAGGACCACTTAAGTCTTACTTTTGGTAGCTGCTATGCAAAGGTTCATTTGGTACATGGTTTGCAAGCCAAGGCCACCAATATAGCCACATTTTGTGAATGAGCCAGGAGTGGAAACATGCCCAATATCAACACCCTGCTTTGAATGCACGTCAAGTCAATTACATAACAAATACCTTTTCAACATCACCTCTGCAATTCATTATCAGCCATTATGGAATACTATCTTATTTTTTAAAAAGCCAGAAACCTAGCTGCTAAGTACACAGGGCACAGCCCCAGGTTGAGATCCTATCTACATGAACTTCACTAGGAGCCAGAGTATGTTTTCACAGACCAAATTTGCCTTCTATTCCTTATAGCATTTTTTTTAGTTTCTGTATCTTGTCATTATGCCTAAAATTCAAAGTCCACAGGAAGAAAAAAACAACATTCATCCCTTTCAAAGTCCACTCAAAGTGATCAAAGTGCTAACTCTTATGTATTCCAGTACAGTAACCTTGTCTGCGTACAACTTGAACCATCCAGGATCTGTTATTGGTAAGAAATATGTACATGTGGGACGTGGTGGCGCAGCGAGTTAATCCGTTGTTGCTGGGCTTTCGACCGCAAGGTTGGGAGTTCAGGATTGCGCGAAGGAGTGAGCTCCCGTTGCTTGTCCCAGCTCCTGCCAACCTAGCAGTTCGAAAGCACCTAAATGCAAGTAGATAAATAGGGACCACTTCGGTGGGAAGGGAACGGCGTTCCGTGCGCTACAGCGTAGAGTCATGCCGGCCACATGACCACGGAAGCTTGTCCTCAGACAAAACGCTGGCTCTACAGGCTTTGAAACGGAGATGAACACCGCCCCCTACAGTCGGTCACGACTAGACCATCCGGTTGTGGGGAAACCTTTACCTTATATTACCTTTTTATGAACATGGAGCAAAAGTGCTCAAGCAAAACTGTGGATTCTCTTTTTTCCTTTGTTAGGAAATGACTGAGAAAGCAAGTTAAGATCGCAGTTTGCTCCTCTTCAGGTTCTTCTCATTCAGCTTGCCCGATCACAATGACATAGCACTGAAAACAGAGTATGCTGTTCCAGAACTTGAGTACCAAGTATGCACTCACAGGATAGCCAATCCACTTAAAGCCAAGAAATAAAGAATGTCTTTTGTGGCTTTAAAAGAGCGTGGCACACAAGAGCCCTTCCTTGGATTGCACAAAACTAATTCCAGAGAAAGAGATAATGACCACAATTGCTTCACAGCTCACAACCTTCTCCCTTTCTCAGAGAGTCAAAAAGCAGGGGCAAGATGTAGCTATAAATCATGCTAATCCAGGTTTCTATGCTAGTATGTTTTTCAGACTAAATGAAATCACTCCTTTAAACAGCTGCAATCCATCCAACATAGCAACCTAACATACTCATAGTCTGCTGCCTTGTTTCTTGGGAAAATGTTGGTAGCTTTCTTTTGGAATGCTATGTTTCGTGGTGTGTTTTTATTCTAAGTTTTCATTCCAAGTTCTCATTTTATTAATTTTAAACGCTTTAAACGTGTATTAGATAGGTGATACAGGATCAGCACATACAACCACAATAGTTACTGGAAAAGTAAATACTGTTCTAATTTCTAAGAAGAGTAATCTGTTTTAATTTCTGGAAAATATCTTATCAGCACCAAAATGCTGTGTCTTTATGTTATTAGCAAAAACAAACACCTCTAACTATAAGTAAAGGTGTTTGTTTCCGGTGAGTAAGGCAGATTTACAGTATACATCTTACTGAACACAATGGGTTTGCTTTTGAGTAAGGTAAACACCTCAACCTATAAGTGCAATACAATACTTTGTGCCCCTCTGCACCCATTCCATTTTCTTCACTAACAAGCAGGCAGGTTTCTTGCTTTCACAGATGCTACAAAAGAAATGTGAAATGAAGGCAGGCAGCCTGCATGCTAGAGGGACACAATAACTACATTAACAGGAAGCTTATTGCGTTCCTCTTTTAGCATCTGCAAAAGCAAGAAACATGCCTGCCTGTTAGTGAAGAAAATAAAAGATAATAGCCATGGTGAGCCAAAACTGCAGATACTGGGGGCGGGGGGGGGGAGCGCCTCTACTTCATAATATACACCTAGCTTGAACACAGTGAAATGATCAAGAGCAGTGGTTCCCAACCTTTAGGGGTGGCAGATCACTGAAGCAAAAGTTGGAATTGTCATGGACCACATGCAAGCCCCCACTCACACTGCACAAAAAAAATACAATTAAATTTGGTAATCCGAGGGATTATGCTTGGCGAGATGCTGGAAGTGCCAGCTGACGCTTCAGGCAGTCCACTCTCTGCCCTTTCTGGTGGTTCATGGGGGAGCACTTGCTCAGGGAGAAGCTGGAATTGACTGAAAGTGGTTTTTCCCCCCTAAGGCCTAGCGGACTACTTCTCAGGGTCTCGCAGACTACCTGTGGTTTGCAGACCACAGGTTGGGAACCACTGATCAAGAGCAAGCATCTGACACTGAAAAGAGCTCAGATAGGGGGTCCTTTTGCTAACCCCCCTACCATATTTCAGTCTAGTCTAAGTTCCAGAAGAAAAAGAAGTTCAGAACCTCAACAGAATATTGATCTTCCTGTGCCACTCTCAGCACAGAGGTCAAGCTAGACACTAAGGTGACATAGACATGTTTCTTTTCATGCAACCCCATTCAAATGTAAAGTATGTGTGCCTTTATCACTGAAGGGGCTTTCCAGGAAGAAGACACTGAACACTTCTGCTTGCCTGCTGTACCTCTCCTCAGCCTGTTGCTACAGCCATTTTTCTCTGTTGCTGCTCAATTCTAAGTCTGAATGAAGAAAAATGGCTGCAGCAACTAACTGTGAGGAGAAAAGTGGGGAATCAGCATCCCTCTCCCACATGTTCCTTTCATATTTAGGCACATACAATTTTAATGTGAATGATGATCTCCCCACATCTAGTTTGACCTTTGGTCCTCTCGCTTGTATCCAGAATTCTGCTTTCAAAACCATTCACCTCTCTCATCATTCCAACAGTGTAGCAACCCTCTACAAATCATTACACTTGCTAATAACTTTTGTTCATTATCCCGTTCTCTCTTTCATTGCCTACACTGCAATTCCTATCTCAAGATCAGAATTCCTGCCACTCCTATTCTCTTAAAGGGTGCTACTTATTTTGTATTAAATACAAATCAGTTACTGGATAAGCTGGCAAACTGTATTTGCAATTTAGCTGAAAAGTTGCCCGTTCAAACTCATTCCATCCACCCCTGAAACACTGGGTGTGTACAGTGCATGCTAGAGGGGTGGGGCAGAAAAAAAAGGCAATGGCTTGGACAAGAACAATGGCAGATTCTTCCTCACAACAGCTAATGACAAAATTATTGCTAAAGCCATCTCTGAAGTATAGGAATAACATTCCACCCCGTGAAGCTCCAGTTAACTGTGAAAAAATCATATGCTCAGTGCCTTTTCAGGTCAGCAGTGACTGCTCATGCTCTGCCAAAGACAGATAATGGAGACCTTAACAGAAAATAAAAGCCATTTAAGAAACATTAAGTGCATCCAGCCAAGAGTAGCATGAATCTGCTCCAATTACAAGCATCTTCAGGTGCTCCTACAGTACAAGGGTCACTAGAAACATCTGTGGCTAACAGCAACAGCAAAATATGACCAAAGTTCTCCCCACAAGTTCTCAACTTTTGACTGAACAAGCCACTAAGTTGCTTGTCTTTTGTTAGCACAGAAATATCTTAAAGCGGGGGAGAGGTGGGGGAGAATAAGGGTTTACAGGGATTGGGGAGAAATGCCACTGCAGGAGTGGGGAAACAAGCGGTTTCCAGGCCAGCCGAGCTGCTGCAGTTCACAGTAACCTCTTATATCTGTGATAAGACCTCATAGGAGTTTCAGGTGAAATATTAACTTTGAAATCTGGTTTGATCTAGGAAGATCACGTGATCATTGCGTATGTACAGGTGCCCCCCCCATTTCCATGGGGAATGTGTTCTTGGCCCCTCTGGAGATATAATACAGGAAACTGCAGATATGGGTACCCCTGTTCCACAGCCCCCGTACCTACCTCCATGCCGATTCACTTCATTTATGTTGTTTGTAGGCACATGAAGGAATTGTGTATTTGCTTTCATCAGATGCTAGAAGCAGAAAGTTTATTTATAGCAAGACAAGCAGGCAGGCAGCCTACGACTAGAGGGGATGACTCAACAAGCATGCTTCCTGTTAACATTTGCCAAGTCATCCCCTCTAACTGCAGGCTGCCTGCCTGTTTATCTTACTATAAGCTTTCTGCTTATAGCGTCCTAAAGTAAGTAGTGTATATATTCATGAATAAGTCAAAAATTATGCCTTAAAATTGACTCTGAGAACATGGATCAACTTACACACAGGTCGATATAAATAAAACTTGTAAAAGCAGCTGCTTGGTTGGGGGTGGGGGACTGGGCTGCGAAGCAGGACATGGGGAAGGGGGGAAATGGAGGAGTTTTACTTACCAGTAATTGTTTTGGAGCTGCAACGGACAGCAAACAAAAAAGGTAGCCATCTTTACTTCTCCAAACAGGAAGAGGTGAAGGAGCTTGTGGAAATTGTTGTTGTTATAAGGGCCACTACTACGGAAGTACTGTACTGTATTCCTCACAAAGCCTACAAATCCCATAAAAGCCTTCGTCTTCCTTCCTGTTTGAAGAATAGGTCCATTTCTGTGCTGCCTCAGAACAAGGAGAAATGGATTTGTTGTTTGGTTTGCTTTCTGTTGCTGCCTCAGAATGATGACTAGTAAGTTGTTTTCAAAGAATTCCATACACTCCCAAGTTTTACCCTCAACCTATCCACATATCGTCAATTCTATGATTTTTGACATAAAACTTGCCCTTGACTTATCCATGAGATGGACCTATACTGTAGAGGTATATGCGGTACATTATTCCTTTGCGTTTACTATAAACATTTGGTAAATTGTCCCCTCCAGCTGCAGACTGCCTGCCTTGCTATAAACCTTCTGCTTACAGCGTTCAAAAGCAAGTACCCAATTCTTTGCGTGACTGTAAACAAAGGGCACTGGGGGCCACCGATACCAGATTGGTGGATACCAGGGGACACCTGTATTACCACCTATGGAAGTCATGTTAGCTGAAACAATAGTGTGGATAGAGGAGAAACAAGCAGGCAGTTTCTCGTCGCTTGGTGCCCCACTGAAGTATAAGAAGGGCAGAGCAGCCCCCTTATCTTCTGTTCCAAAGCTTGAGGGCAGCAACACCAGGAAGGGCAAGACTTGGTATCTTAGCACCAAATTCCCAGCTAAAGCACTGTTTTGTAAGGAATAAAAAAGAGTAAGAAATGATTCAAAGCAAAGCTGCAAAAGAACTTAGCCTTGAATACCAGTCATCAAAACTTGCTTTAAATGTCTCTGAACACACCAGTGGGAACTCAGAAACTATAGATTCTGTGTTTGAAGAGTATCTGCTCATCAAAAGTTTATAATTGGTCTTCTCTCTCTGGTAATGATGACAAGTCCATCAGCATAACAGAATCTGTTACAAAACTATGAGCAGCATTTATAAAGGGATAAAACCTGAAATACAATCTTCCACAAAAATCACACATATTAAGCAGCACTGCAAAACTATACTAGTACTCTTCCCTAAATCATTCACCGGGCTTCCTAGTTGTCAGAGTTGCGCTTCCAACACAGACAGGTGTTAAGGAGAAATTATGTATTATTTTATACAATCAAGAGCAAGTGAGAAAGTTAGCTAGAACAGATGCCTTCCTGTTCTCAAGCAGCTTACTAATGCAGGCAGCAATGTATTTTCAAAAAGGCATCATGTAAGCCACCTTGGACACCCTGGGCTCAGGGGAGAGAGATGGAGTAGAAATTGATATAGAATAGTTTTGCTCTCTGGTAGTCAAGCTATATAAAGACAACACAGAAATGTCTTCATACTGTAGTGGCCAACGCTGGAGCAGTAAGTCTCAAATCCATCATAGAAAACATTTTACACCAAGACTGAAGACCAGTTTAATGACTATTGCTTTCCTAGATTGGATAACTTCAGGCTGCAGTTGTCATGCATTTGAATGTTCTACACACAGAGAGAGAACAAGAGCGGGGCGGGGGGAAATGTAAGGGGGAAAGCTAGGCAGAACACTTCTCTCCAGTTTTTCTATCCACAGAGATTTTCTTGCAAGACAAAGCATATAATCCTCAAATGCAACATGAAGCACTCCAGAAAGCATTTCGAGATGCTAAGTTAGCAAGTACGCTCTGTGCAATCAGTGGGAGTGCTGGGGCTAGCCAGGTAGGGCACTGCCCAAGAGCCCATGGCCATCAGAGAGTCCAATTTGACAAAGATGACCCCCAAGCTTTCAGGAGCCACCAATGGGCAATCAGAGAGAAGGTGGTGATAGCTGGGACCCGGCCACCTGACACCAGCACTGGGTGCACCTATTGTGTGTTCCATAATGCGTGAGGGAACAACTTACCTTCAATCATGCACAGATAATCACTGCTTCCTGTAATGCATCAATATGATTTTAAAAGCACATCTTTGCCCATACAATCTGTAGCCATGGTTTATTTGTTAACATTGTAATGGATGAGGTAGCCTATTGCCGTCAAGTTCACTTTGAGCCATCATAAAAAGGGATCCTATCCCTCACTTCTCTTGAGCTAGAAAGAGTGGATTCTGCACGTACACATTTCAGTTTACATGAGATCCAGAGCATCTCCTGCTGTTATTCCAGACAGCCGTGAACAGACAGAACTAAACAATTTTAAAATATTTACTTGTACGGTTACCATAAAAGAGGGTTGCTCAGGCAATTACCAGTGCTTTTCCATGGAATTTCTAAATACTTCCAGCAGGAAGACATTAGTCATAAATTTAAAGAGGAATATTTCAGCAATAACCCACAAACAGCCTGGCATCTGGATTCAAGAAGTCACAACTAAAACGATCTTCTAGAACTTGCACCTTCTACAGTGATGGTTCTTTTACATTCAACAGGCAGAGAGGAACCTCCCTATTCATTGTAACAGCAGCTGTCAGCGTTTCCCCTGGGTTTCCAGACTTTAGGACAGGGAACCATCTTCTCATTCCTTCGGCTCTGTAAACCATGTTGAGTACTTTTTGTTGGAAAGCAGTGAATAAAAACAATCACAACACAATGGATGACACAAAGTACGATATTCAGGACAAACCACCCGTTTGAGGCAAAATTCTGCAGGTGGATTTTCAGACGGACATTTTCACAATTGTTTTCTGAACATTTCCTTGGTGTTAAGAGTTAGTCTGATTTGGTTTCAGAACTGGTGCTTTGCTTGGAAAGAGAGGTTGGGCATTTCCCAACAATTGGAAAGCCAAGGGTTTTGCTCCAAAGCACTGAATGGAAGAAGATCTTTCAGTGTATTAAAATAGTGATATTAAAAATAGTGTTGAAATGCTGTCAGCATAAATAACTGTACAATAAATAAAATCGAAGACAGGCCCTGTCCCCAGGCTTATAATCCAATGGACAGAAAAAGATACAGGCGGAGAAGGACCGCAAAAGGGAGGGAAGTGGATGATAATTAATCAACCTCTGGTAAAGGAGAAAGAAAAGATATTGTATGTGTCTGTTGAAACATCTTAAGTGGAGGAGTTGGTGTAATATCAGGAGGCAGGGCATTCCAGAGATGAGGAACAACAGAAACCAGTCCAGTTATTAAGCTTCAAGATCTGCAGATCCAACTGCAAAATGGTCACAATTTATGGTACAATGTATAATTGTTGAGAGACTTAGTTTTTCGATGGCTGCTCCCACCGGGGGGGGGGGGCGGTTACTTCCTTGCATATACTAGTTTGTGAGCAAGTCTGATGCAGTATAAGGGAGCTGCAGCTAAGAAGAACAGATCAGCTAGCTGCAAGCAGAAGTGCTTGACTTCACTGGGTAGGGCCCAGGATTATCACTGTTTAAATGGTGCAGTCACCTTGCCTAGCTTACTACAATAATTATGCTACCCATTAGAGTAACAAAGGAAAGGTGGTTCTCTTTCTTCTATTTATCATTGTTACTAACCTTTTTTTGAGAAGAGAAACAAACAAGGGTGATTAAAACAGGAATTCGTGGGGATGCAGCTTTTCCAAGGAATTGAAATATGCTTGCTCTAGAGCATGCTTTTAAGAACTACTTGTAAATAAATGATTTGAAGAATATAGTCTATTGATACTATATGCTAACCAAATTTAAGAGATAGTTTCTGAATACAGACATGCCTGGTATCCGCTGGGGTTCTGTTCCGGACACCCCCATGGATACCTGAAACCGTGGATACTGGAGATGCCTTTTTAAAGATAGTGGCACATCAGTGGTTTGCTACAACAAGGTAAAAAAAATTGTTTCATGTTCCCCTATCTTCTTAATAGGTGTCCCAGTATCCATGGTATCCGTGGTTAACTGAAACCGTGGATACCAGGGCATGCCTGTACAGTTTATTACCTCTCTCTTTCCCATATCAAGATTCTTCAATGGCAATCATAAGCATACATACATAGAAGCTTCCAACTATTGATGGATGGCGCAAACACATTTGTTATGCCAATAATTTACAAGTGATTTATTAACCAGATACACATGAATGAATTAGAACAGTGGTTCCCAAACTGTGTCGCGACCCACCAGGGGCAATTCCCCTTTAAGGAGAATGGCCCAGCAATCAGCAGCAGCACAATTGTGCTGCTGCTGGGCAGGAAGAGAATTTTTCAGCTTACCTGATTTCCAGCCCAAACCTGGAAGTGGTGTTTTTTTTTTTACTTTTTACAAGATTTTTAAGCATCTGGGAGGGCTGCAGAGGGGGCCGCAGGCTTGCCAGACCATCCAGAGAGCTACAGCAACCCCCAGGGATGCTGAAAAATCGCCTCCCTCCCTAGCAGTAGCATGATCTTGGAGACTGTGCTGCTGCGCTTGTGCTCTCTCTCCCCCCCCCCACCAATTTCTCCCAAGTTGAAATTTGGGACCCACTGAATTAGAATATCATTGCTAGGTTAAGTGACAAGTATCAGTGCAAAGCAGCTATTTCAGAGAGCTACTTTCACAGTAAACCACTGGTAACCATTACCAGATGTTGGCATTCAACAGTAAAGTACTGCTTTTTCTATTCCTTTAGATAGTCTTCAGGGTGTTCAGTATCAAGAAGGAGTATTCATAAACCAATTGCTAGCTTCATATGAACACTGATCATAAAATCATTTTCCAAATGGAAATCTCTTATTCCAAAGAGATAAACTTGCCCATTCAGTCCCCACATAGATTATATTCTCCAGCAGATCATTATTACAGTGTCTAATTTTTAAGGTAAGCTCCAGGTGTTTTTCTATCTATATCTGTTCATCCTGCAGTTTGATGTCTACTATTCCAAAAGGCAGAAATACAGTTAAACCACTGTCAATGTGAAAATGACAGCTCATATACTGATTTCTTTTAAGAAGGAATGCATCAAGCACAACAAAAATATACAATACTGTGAATTCTGATCATTAATTAAGACAGTGATTTTCAACCAATGTGTGACACCACTTTGGTGTGCCATGAATGGTCTGCAGGTGTGCCATGGAGTTTGGGGGAGAGTCATTTATTAATAGGGCCATTGGGGGATGTGAGCCCCCTTACAGGCAGTGCACTGTGCCTTGTCAACTGTAAAAAAAACAGATGGTGCACCTTGACAATTTTAGTGCCTCCTCAATGTGCCATGAGATGGAAAAGGCTGAAAAATCACTGAGTTAAGGTTTAAAACAACCAACAACAGTATTTTACCATAGGTAATCAAGAACCATACTGCCAATCTGCATTTCAAAAGGACTGTGTACTCTTATACCTACCAACCAAGGAAGGCATAAAATTAGAGGGGCAGCTTTTCTGCGCAGAGATCAGGTCTACTTATGGCAGAACTCTCTAAATTCTCTCACCACCATCTTGCCTCTCCCCCAGGTAGTTCTTCCCCTCAGGTAGGTAGATTAAGACAGGGCAACCTGTCCAAAGCCACCAAACTTTATGGCCAAGCCATGTGAGAAGATCTACACAATCCAGATCTAGCACACTATATAATACATCACACCAAGTCTACAGCAATCATTCCACCGGCACTATATTTAAATAGTTGTTCAAAGAAACTGCAGCTTATAAGTTAGTTCTCGAAATAGTCTGCATGTCCCTTACCTCAATAAATGACTACTTAGTTAACATTATACACTGGTTGCATACAGTAGTACTGAATATTGCCAGGCAACTGGATAATCTTTATAATGTATATAATATAACCTTTCTTAAGTACCTAAAAAACCAAACAAAATGAAAGGACAAAACCTTGCCCGCAAGCTTAAAGTCTAAACAGACATGTAAAAAAAAAAGGGGGGGACAGGTGGTGGAATAAGAGACTAAGTAAAAATTAGAGAAGGTGCGGAGAAACAGATATGATCTTGAGGTACTTCTAAATAACTCGAGGGGCAAGGCCAGGTTGGGCACAAGACAAGGGCTCACGTCCATCAAAGGACATATTTGTGTAGGAAGAGCCATGGTGAACATATTCCTTTTCAAAGCTTCAGAATGCCTTGTACATAAAGAACAATTCTACCAGCATGAAGGAATAAACTTGGTTGAGAACTTGCAAGGCTCAACTTCCATAGAGATAAGTGAAGCTTTCTGAAGTGCAACCTCTATTAAAAACCATTTAGATTATTTAATCTGTCACCTTTTTAAAAAAAAAATCAAAATATATGAACAACATTTTGTATGTTTCAATTGGTGAGATTTCGTTTTTGTTGCCTCCCAGCCAAGAAGACGGAATATTCCCAGACTTTAGAAACCACATCTTCCTTGGCACTTCATATTCTAGAACAAACCGAGGGCAGGATCAAAAAATTCAACATTGTCCTTACAGCACATCTAATAGTCACCAAGCACAACCCAAAGTCAGTTGGTGTGTGTTGCCTATATGTTGCCATACAGCATATGAAAATGTCAAGAATCAACAGATACCTGTAAGCTTCAGAGATGGGGAGATGGTTAGGCAATTTATGGGTGTAATAAAAGGAGTCACTGCAGCTAGTTAGAACTATTCTGCAGCTAGTTACAACTATTGTAACACGTTACATGTTTACAAGCTCTATTAAATACAGAAAAAATGTCAGAGTCATAACTCATATTAGTTCCATTTGAAGAGATTGATGCTTGCTAAAGAGAACTCAAAAGGCATCACAAGAGAACTCAAACCAACCCCACTCACAATTAATCTTAGTCAGAGGGCTGAGTGGCTGAATGCCATCTGACTAGCCAATGTTTGGGTGAGCAGCAAAATAGCTTGTTCTACTTATCCAGCAAATGTTTCAGCTCCAATAACATTTTAATTGAATCTGTCTCCAATTCCTCTAAAGCAAGGCCATGTTATGCTTTACACACCAGATGAGAGTGGTTCATTCATTTTATAAAAAGGATTTTAAAAAAGCACATTTTAGACATCAGAAGCATACAATCAAATCTCAAAAAACTTGAAGGATACTGATATCACCCAACCTGATTCTGTCCTGAAGAACCTGTAAATTTGTCTTTCAAAGTAAATTTTAAAAATGAGACCCAAGCTGATATGGTGTTTTATTAGACCAGGTGTAAATATCTGCTCCAGGTCTAGAAGAGACCTGGGATGCTGATAAATATTTTTACTAACACCCAATAAAGGGCGTCATTTGACCTCCTTTATCTCTTTTCAGTAATTAGGATACTATATATATTTTTGGCAATCAAGAGCACTATTTTCAGCAGAGAAGAAAGGTCAGATTTATTTGGTTTAAGTAAAGTGGCAACATTTAAAGATTAAATAGCAACTTCTCTCACAGGGGTGCACATGCATGCCTGCTTCATCCAGACCATGACACAGGGATAAAGGCTGTGCCTCCTTGCCACAGGCCCTTATTCCCACTTGGGCAAAAATGGAAAAAACCATCACCACCACACGAGGGCTAATGACAAGATTAACATTACATCTCTTTGGGGGCCCTATACATCATTGCTAATTGAATTTAAAAACTTGAAAAATTAGGTCTTACTTTCCCACAAGCCTTCTGCCTGTATCGAATCGAATATATCTGAATACAAAATCATCCCAGTTAATGAGTAACAGAAGATGCTGCACTGCAGCACAAACTCTTCCTCTCTGCCTCCTATTTCCAGACATTACAGCACAGCCTATTAATGCAACCTTAATTAAGCATTTAAGTCAACTGGAAAATAACATAATCTGGAACAGAGTGTCTGCTCTAGGATGGAGAACTGTAAAACTTGTTTTTCCACAGGACAACTGATACCTCCAACAATTTAGCAGCTAGAAATTGTCCAGTTAATTCCAGCAAATGGAAACCAGTCAGCAGAACTGGCAGCAGAAATTGGAGAGGAAAAGATAGAGAACCACACTGATACCGCCAAGGGGCAAGTTCAGAGATAAGGCATGAGCTTCAGGGTTAAACAATCAATCATAGTATTTATATACCGCTTTTCAACACAAAGTTCACAAAGCGGTTTAAAGGCAAACAGTAATTATAAAGTAAAATGGTTCCCTGTCCCATAGGGCTCACAATCTAAAAAAGATGCAGAATACCACCTACAACAGCCACTAGAAAAGACACTGTGCAGGGGTGAAGGTGAATTGCTCTCCCCCTGCTAAATATAAGAGGAGTACCACTTGAAAAAGTGCCTCTTGCCCAGTTAGCAGGGGATCAACATGGAACTAAGGCATCTCAAGAAGTACTTTCTCCTGTACACACCTGCCCATGACCCTTGCTCCTCTGGGAAAGGCTATTCTTCATGTTCCCTCACTGGCCAAGGAGAGGCAAATGTCCATGAGCAAATGGACTTTCTCAGCTGCAAGACCCAAAATGAGGAAGCTCTCCTGCTAAATGCCTGGCTGGTGCCCTTACTACCTACCTTCAACAACAGCAGTAAAGCCTAGATTCTACCATCAGGGTTACAGTGGAGGGCTACTTAGGAAATAAAAGTAATTTTTCAGAAGTGCATCAAGACACCCTTCTAGGGGACATTCTTAATCCTTCTCTGCCAAACTTCATGCTGGATAAAGGGAGTTGAGAGTTTTTGTTCTTGTTTTAAATCTTTAGGCTTTTCAGGGTTGGCACTTTCTTAGTATGCTGTTCCCACTGCTTATTTCCTGCTGCCCAATCACATTAATTTCCTGTTGTGTTCTGTGTTTTTAGTTTTGATTTTTAAAAAAATTAAGTGATTGATTTTGTTAGCCCCCTTGTAATCTTTATGATCAAAAGGCAGGATACACATGCTTTATTAGAATAAATAAAAACTGACTCCAGGGTACTGAAAAGACAAATAAGAACTGTCAACACTAAAGGCCAGAACCAGACATTGTTAAAATGCGCAGCTGCCACTGAAAATGGCAGGTGCATGTTTAATTCCCACTTGGCCACCTATAACATCTAGCAAAAAGTTGCCCGTGTCCTGACTGCACAACGTTATGCATTTCTCTGTCCCATATTATTGGCCATGGAGGCCCACTGGTGGAGGGCAGGGATATGATCCACACGGCAACACCAGAACACGTATGTTACAACGGGAAGATGAAAGCTAAGATGCACAGCGACTGCGTTTTGGCAGCAACCACAACTTAACATAATGCCTACTGTCCTAAGAGTACCCTCTTAATTTAATAAGAGTACCATGTTAACGTCTGTACCCAGAGATGCAAAGCCACACTGGGTAGGCCGTTTGAAACAAACCAGTGAACTGCTCATTCAAGGAGACAAACCATAAAATACTTGGCACAATCCTTACTGAAGCTGCCAAGTCATGACACAACATCTGAAGATGTGAACGACTGCTTTAAGTACATTTCCACAATGCATTTTTAATTACATTTAAGTTCTCTTGAGTCACCGCAGCAAGAAAGAGGGGGTACAAGTAGGTTCAATAAATAAAATTTCCAGGAATAGAAACAGTATTTTCCCTGACCCTGAGATCATGAGGCATGTGCTCTCATCTGGCACAGGGGCAGAATGGCAACCCATCGCAGAAGAAAACACCATTTACCCACCACATTTTACCAACTGTTAGTATCAGTTGTCAAATAGGGAGCTCTTAATTCTCTCATGTTCCTTTACTTATACTCTCAACAGCAGAAACCCAACCGCAAGCTGGCATCCTCATAGTTCTCCTCCGTTAGGCTAAGAGGCATACTGTTAGGATTAACTTTATCTTAATTATATTTAGGAAGATTCAAACAGGTGTGTGTATGTTTGCTTAAGGAAGTTTCCTGCTCTACGTAGATGATCTTTATGTAATTATACAGTAATAAATGGTATCTTGGATTATTAATAAATATAAATGAAATGATATTCCACAACTGACTAAAAACAGAGACACACATTTAATATCTCCCCAAGTACAATATTTGTTACCATTTGTCCAAGTGCCAAGTTAAACTGTACCTTTTTGGTTTTGCTTCTTAGACATAGTAGCTTGTCTGGTATTTAGTGTTGAATTATGAGAAACAAAAATTTGTTTCCTCAACTAAAAGAGGGTGGCACGTGGAATTCAAGTGCTGCTTTGCATCGAGGCAGGAAGTGGCCAATTGCTGCTTGGAGACAGCAAACCTCCAGTTCCAAATACAGCAGAAGAGTTGTCAAATCTTGCTAGCCAGACTGCAGAGCACGGTAGATCCTTCCTCTTAGCACCAACCTTCTGTCAGGAAGCACAAACACAGCAGTTCATGTTGCTGCTGTTTCAGATTCTGAAAAGCCAAAATGTACAAGAGAAAATTAATTCACAAGATGCCTGCCATACTAGCAGCCTCTATGCAAAAGCATTCCTCCAAAATGTGATGTGTTTCTTTTAAAATCTGAAGTCCATTCACATTGCTTAAGGAGAAGATTACAAGAGGTCAACAAAAAGCCATCAAGATAGTCAAAGGTAGACTTTGCCCTGCATTTTAAACAGCTTGCAGTTCCAGAATTAAGAGTAGTGCATGCTGATAAAACACATTTTGAAACTATAGCGACAGAAGGACCAAGGATGTTTATTATGACTCATTAACAGAAAGAGCATTAAACATTTCCAATACCATAAAAATACTGTTTTATAAGGGCAGGATTGTTAGAACTGGAGAGAAGTCTTGAAATTTGTGCTTGCGGTCCACTCTAGATATTGGAGAATTGCGTTCTCCTAGTTTCTCTGCTTGCTACCAGTTTCTCACCATTTACACTCAGGTTATATCTTACCCCAGAAAAGAGAAAAGCAAGGGACAGTGGAGACAAAAAGAGCTCTTTAGCTCACCTGACTGCAAGCAATTAAACCACTCCTACTGGAGGACCACTCAATCTCACTTCCTAGCATCTAAAACTAGAGGCAAAACAAAGCACAGATTTTCCAGTACTCATTTAGAATGTATTCGACTTTCATTTAAAACTAGAAGCAGACCAACTTCTTGAATAGAAGCTTATCCTATAGAAAGTACTGGAAGAAAAGCAGAAGTTGCTGATTAAGAAAAATGGTGCTATTGTATACAAGTATTTTTTTTAATATGCAATGTAACTTTGTGAACGGTTCACATTTCTAATTTCATTCTCATTTGAAATAACCATCATCTTTTAAGAAAGTTTATACAGTTTTCAATTTATTTGGGAACCGTTAAACACCCGACCAGCATTGTGTTCTAGAAATATTTCCAGTTTACAAAGACTTTGAAGCACTGCAATGCTTGCTTAATTGCTAGCAGCTAGTAACAGGCCGTGGGCGCAGTAACAGGGACGTGGTGGCGCAGCGAGTTAATCCGCTGTCGCTGGGCTTTCAACCGCAAGGTTGGGAGTTCGAGACTGCGTGACGGAGTGAGCTCCCGTTGCTTGTCCCAGCTCCTGCCAACCTAGCAGTTTGAAAGCACCTAAAATGCAAGTAGATAAATAGGGACCACTTTGGTGGGAAGGTAACGGCGTTCCGTGCGCTACGGCGTAGAATCATGCTGGCCACCATGATCGGACAAAAACGCCGGCTCACAGGCTTTGAAACGGAGATGAGCACCGCCCCCTACAGTCGGTCACGACTAGACCATTCGGTCGTGGGGAAACCTTTACCTTACCTTTTAGTAACAGGCCAGAACAGGTGTTTAACTTTTTTATTTATGGTAAGTATCTATACTAATAAAAGCTTCCACTTTAGTTCTACAAGCTATAGAACCCAATGTACAGGAATAGGAAGCAAAAATCCTAACTGTGCATTTTAGGATGCCTCTTCTAATCATTTTCTAACCATAATCTGAGAATCTGTGGTCTATTGGGAGACAGAATCTGTGGTCTATTGGGAGACAGACAAACTGCAGTACCTGTCGTGGCAGAACGGAGTCACTGTGGAGCTGATTAGTCAGTGCGGGAATGCCACTAAAAGAAGGCCACTAAAAGAATGGAGTCCAACCTTGAGGAACTGTCCAGGCTGGACTTACGATCACCTGCTGAAGCTCAAGGTCACTTGGCTAGAGGAGAGAACCACACTGTGAAGGCTACATCTGGGATTGAGGAGTCGGTGAATCGCAGAATACTGTATATTTGTAAAAAAAACCCATTGAAAAATGGAGGTTTAGACTAGCCTGTCCATGTAAGCCGCCTTGGGCATTTGCTTCAGCATGGGAAAGGTGGCGTATAAATTCTTCAAAATAAATAAAAATAATTTTTACCTGACAGTCAGGATTTTCAACAAAAAAGGGGGGGAGGTAACACAACACTCAAAAATGTAACCCTCACTCAAAAGAATCTACAACATATCTTAAAATTTTATTTGATGAAGAAAAAAGAAGACACAAAACCATCTGCAAGGAGACATTTCTACATCAACGCAACAGGTGCTCCAGTTTACAGTAGCAAGCTGGCTGATGCCACTCCAGTATCATTTACACACCCGTCTTTTTCTCCACACCGTGCTGGCAAGTAGAGTTCAATGAAACACAATCTTAGTTGGAAGAAATGCTCAGGCAGGCCACACACACAAGTGGTTTCAAAGAGAACACGGTCTGTTCAAAAAGGGATTGTCAGATTCACCTTCCCGAGAGCAGAATTCATTTAAAACAGGATACTTCAAAAACGTCTATAACTCTGCCTTTTAAAAAGCTACCTGCCCCACTTAACGGCTCAAGGCAAGTTTCACTGAACTGGTATCTCTTCTACTCGCAATACATTTACTCACTAACAAAGGATCCATTGGTACTGCATGAACTGCATGATCCAAAAAAGGTCAGTTACACACTAATAAATGAACCATGCATGCAGATGCTGCAGCTCACATGGAAACTGTATGCTTGTTGACTAAAACTAAACACCACATATCAGAGTTACATCCAAGTGCATGATAGATTTCCAAGCCCACACCTAAATGGCATTTTTTGGATCTCACAAGACCCAAGATGGCAGCGCCTGGCTGAGCCAGAAAGAGTGTGGGGGTATCATGATTCAGGTAAGTTTGGAAACCATTCCACAAAGGCTACAACTGGCAAACAGGTTTAATTATGTGCCTGCACACACACAGCTATTTTAAATCACACATGGTATAGAATAAAAGCAGCAACATTTTGCCACCTGAAGAGGTACTCTTTCAGTATCACCATAGACAACTAAGCTATTGGCAAAATGCCTATTAAGAAATCTAGCCGCTTGAGGCGTACTTTTGGTTAAGGAACAAAGTTGCAGCTCAAGCCTAGTAGTCTTGTACAGTAGATGCTATGCTAGTTTCAGATCTGGACTCAAACTGCAACTTGGCTGTAGACGCAGGTGGCCTTGCGAGTACAGTACCTGCTTTGCACAGATTAAATCAAGGCAGATTTTGTGCTATTATTCCCCGATACTCATAGTATGAAGACACAAGACAATTTTATCTTATTTATTTTATCAGTTAAAAGTAAGCTGATCTGCTTTGAGCATTTCCAGGCTAATGTATCTGTCAGGATACCATAAACAAGCCTCTCTGAACCCCTTGGAAGAAGAGCAAGGGTATTAAACTACTCAGCACATTGAGGAGATGGATAAGCATGGATTGTTTCTTCACAAAATCAACCCAAGATAGGAAAAAAACCATTTTTTAAATGTCAGTATTTCAAAAACATTTCTCTCTTCTTTTCCACCTGTTTCAAACTCCTCAGCAGCAACTATATAGCTACCCCCGCCAGAAAATTACACTCAACTTCCAACACACTCTTTGTTGAACTAGCATCGTTAGTACTGTTGCAAGGCTTTGAAATGAAGGGATATCACTTGAACATTTGGTGGCCTGCCTTTCTCTGGGAAAACAGGAGCAAACATTTGTGCACAAAGATAAAGTTTACAAAATGGAAAAAGCCTTGCAGAACAAGGTTTTCAAGTTTCTACCGAGGAACACCAACGCGGGGCAGTAGTGAGTGCTGAACTAGGACTTGGTTCAAATTCACACTTTGCCTGGAAGCCCACTAAAGCGGCTGGAAGCCAGTCACCATCTCTCAGCCTAATCTAGCACAAGGGTTGGAAAACAAGGAACTATGTAGTCATTTTGAACTCCTTGGAGGAAGGGCGTGATAAAATGCAATAAGTGAATGTATTTTATTAATGGATGCAAAGTCATTCAAAGGAATCCTGTGGCAAATTAATATTTAAATGTGTTTCATGGCCAGATATCAAGAACTTTGCCTACATCTTCCATGAAATGTTCACCAAGTAAGTCTTACTACTGTGATGCACAACCTGAACATTTGTTTTCCAGTCCATTATCTACAAGAATTATTTTTCATTCTAGGATGTCTTTTCTTTCCCTTCAAGCTTGAACACCAGCATCAATGTTATGCAGCAGCATCTGGCTAATTGGCTTTGGACTACTGTAGTCCCTTACCAAGCTATTTTAATCTTGTTGATTATGCACATGAATACATATGTGCAAAGGACACAATTCATAACCAACAATTATCCTTAAATGCACACAGTTCACAAGATGGTAGGTTTATCACACAAGCCATAAATGCCCCAGAGAACCAAGATGTTTACCCAGTTATCCACCAAATCTTGAGATCAAGACCAGGTTATAACCTTTAGTATGAAAGTCACATCAACTTAACTTAAAAATGCATTCATTTGTAATATCATGAGCCAATCAACTATCCTGAGAAGTTACTGAATGGGGTTTAATAATTTACACAATGATCCTTAACACCATCCCTAGAAAATAAAGGCCAACAGAATCAAGGAGATGTCCTTTCAAGCAAGTGTGATAAAGAGCAGGCTATAAATATGAGGTGGAAAACTGATCAACTTTTAGGGAGATGGACTGTGACTTTTCAGAGCTCCCATGTCAGAAATGTTGACAATTTGTCTACCATTTAAATGACATGGAAGCTCTGGAAAGTCAGTCCACCTCCCTAAAGTTGATCAGTTTTAGATCCAAAACTCTAGATCCAAAACTAGCATCAAACCCAGTGTATAAGCCTCTAGGGGCAATAACAGATTGATGTTAAATCTAGTCTCAACACAAGCCAACAACGTTGGCACAAACTGATCACTCACAACACAGAAAGCTATGAATATTGTATGTGGTAGACAAGATACAGAGCTGCAAACGGCCACCCAATTCCCACAAACCTTTTTCCTCCCACTTCACTCAAAAGTCACTTGATCTGTCCCTCAGCTTTTCAAGCATTTCTATTCCATTTACTTTTTCATAGCACAATTCATTCCAGCAGCAAGGTAATTCAATGCTATACAGCCCACCTTGCCATTTCAGTATAAAACTACTGCTGTTCTTCACTGAGAACATTTTAAACACCAGATTGCTATTGGTCAGGTATAAACTTTACAGCTGAAGGAGCAAACCAACAGTAAGCTACTATAGCAAACTCCCACACCCTTTTGCAATCACCCCCTCCCACTCAGATCTTCTAGTTCCTACTATATGCATACAGTATGTTCTCCATAACATTATTCCCACTATACTAGGAAAAGCGATACTGGGGCTCAAGCCCACCTGGAAGTCCAATCCGCCAAAATGTGGCAACTCCCTCCACTAATTCAACTGCACGGGGAAATGCACTGTGAACATCAACCCTACAGTATCAAGACAAGGGTCAATCTAGTCGATCCTGCTCCCCACAGCAGCCAACCAGATGCCTCTGGGAAATCCATCCGATGAGTTTCAAAATGACAAGCCTTCGCCAGGGGCTGCTCCCCCATCACTTGGTATTTGGAATTATATCACTTCTGAACATGAAGGTTCCACATATTGATCATGGCCTATAGGTCTATTCCCTGTACACATGTCTGGTTTTGGAAAGCCATCTAGGTCCATCACCTCCATCTTGGGACTGGGAATTCCATATATTTCTTGGTGCTACCTTTAATCTCTTGCCCATCGGTTTCAGTGGGAGACACCCCCCGCCCCCAGGGAGACTAGGAGTAGAAACTTCTGGCGCTGCATTTCCTCTGTATATGCCATGCATGATTTTTTATGAACTCGAACCAAGTGACCCCTTTTCCTAGTGTTCAGGAGCACTTCTATTCAGCACCTATCTATGTTTTCAGCCTTCGTGCAGGCATCAGCCACGGACGGCCATCCTTCATCGGTGCGTCCCAGTATAAAGGCTCCTTGGAAAAGAGAAACTTGGGCTGTACTGAGCCTCGGCGGGTCTGCCCCTTCCCCGGCCCCTCCAACCCTCCTTCCCCTCCGAGGCCTGCCTGTTGGGCCGACAATTACGCCCCCAGCCCCATCGCGAGAGGCCACTCGCTCCCCTCCCCAAGTGCTCCTGAGGTAAACTCCGCTCGCCGCCCCCTTTATTGCCCCCTCCCACCTCCATCCCCTTGGCAGCGCCCCATCCCCGCACACACAGACCCCCCCTACCCCACAAGGAAGGTCGCCGCTGCTGGCACAACCGACGCCCCCCGCTTACCTCAGGCCGCAGCAGCCACCGCAAAGCACCGGGAAGCGGGCCCCGCCCACTAGCCAGCGAGCGGCGGCCAAGAGCGCTCGAGCCCCGCGGCCAATCGAGTAGGGGGAGCCTGTCGCCTTCAGCCAATGGTAACGGTCCCTTGGCTGGGCGGAATTTTGGCCTATAGGAGAAACGGAGAAGCGAGATCTCGAGATGGACGGCCGAATTCGGCTCGAGAACAACAGAGCCGCTCTAGCCACGGAACCCGTCCTCCGGCTGCCCAGTGGGCCTCCGTTTTAGTAACCGCCAATCGGATAAAAAGAAAGAGGCCGGGTCGCCCAAATCACGGCGGCCCAGAGCGATACACAGCCAATGGACACAGCCCCTGGACCTCGAGCCAATCCGGGTGCGAAGGGCGTGGCGAGAAGCTGCGGATGACCAATAAAGTAGCGCCTAGGAACAATTGGTCATGTTAGCTCCCGCCCTTTATTCTTCTGAGCAAGACGAAAAGACCCGAATTATTTCCGGAGAAAGCCGAAGATTACAAGAAGCTCAATACAAAAGACTGCCGCAGAATCTTGGGACTATCTCTGTGAGGATGTCTCAGTTCCTTTCTGGCAGGCCTCCTGCTCTTTAATATCTGCAGGACAGGCAGAAATCCAGCTGGTGAAGCTTTCCTCCCGCTGCATTTATGTGCTGGAAAAAGCTGAATTTCTACATGCCCTGCTGTTTTTAAACATTCGAAAGCCCTGCCCGGCGCGGGAGGCAGAACGCAGTCCTATTGTTCAGCAGCCAATCCGTGCCCTCGAGTTGTCAGGACGATGTGTAAATGCAGCATTAAAATACAGTGTTCTCTCCCCCCCCCCTTTTTTTCTTCCCATCCTGTTCATGGCCAGGGATTAGAAACAGCTGTGCATATTTGAGTTCCACAGCCACCTAGCATTAGGGCTCAATCCTATCCAACGTTGCCGTGTTGATGTAGCTGCAATGCAGTCCCAATCAATTGTATTTATATACCACTTTTTAACAAAAAGTTCGTGGGTGGGGGAGAAACCACAGGTGGGCTGCAAGACCCTGAGAAGTGGTCCGTGGAGGGGGGGAGGAATCCCCTTTGATCACTCCCAGCATCTCAAAGAGTGAGCACACCCCCACAGATCACTAGAGGATGAAGAACTGACTGCCCACAGCTGCAATTGGCCACAAAAGTGGCAACCCACAAATCTTCTCTATAAATCTAATAAATCTCTAATACTTGTTTTCTAATTATGACAATTTAATTGTACTTTTGTGTGCAGGGAATGGGTGGGGGTTGCATGTGGTCCACAGTAATTCCAATTTTTGCCTCAGTAGTCCATGGGCTCCTAAAGGTTGGGAACCACTGCCTTTCCTTGAGGAAGCCTCTCTGACTTTCCCACCACCACAGAATGAAGCATCCCATTCCCCCCCCCATTGGCACAGCTTCTTCAGCATTGGGAAGTTGGATAAGATTGGACCCTTAATCATCGGAAAGCCCAGCCTCTATTAATCAGTGGTTTTTCAGTGGCAAGATAACTCCAAACTCCGTATTTTCAGAGTAGTTTTTCTTCTTGAGCAGATCTCTTTGTATGTCCCAGTCTGAACTGTGACACTCCAAACAGTTTCTGTGGCTCAGTTCTGGTGAATACTGCCTCATTTCAATCTGCCTGCTGGAAATCTGCCCAAGTAGTTATCTTTGGAACAACACAACATCTCCTTCAAGTCTCATGTAACAATTCCAACCTGCTGTAAAATATGATTACCGAAGGCCTATTGTCACATGTCATGTGCCCAGATCTGTATGTGTTGTCCATCAGTGCTGGTTTTCTGAAATACGTAAACAAACTGCACTTATATTTTCTGGGTCCAAGGCTGCCCTTAGGATCATTTTTTGTTTCAAAAACCTGCATTATAACAGCGGTTCCATCATTTCGTTTCTCTACTTTTCAGCAGCCCAACAGCGACACCTGCTGAGCCCAGAGGGGATAATAGGTACAGTATTTCAAAATGTAATGCATGACCCTGAAATTCAGTACAGGTATTTGTCCATCTGATACATGTCCAACTGTTTTATGGACATCCGAAATCTGGACTATTCTGCAGTCCAGGCATTTTTGTCCAAGACTTGTTTTCTTTAGCATGAACACTAGAAGGTCTGGTGCTCATTCCTACATACAGTGCAAGTACTGGCTATTCTATTTTCTGTCTTGTGGTGTGTACCTGTACTGACTGTTGAAAAATGGCTGACACCCATATGGGAGACAGTGAAAAGAGCAAGAGGAAGCATTTCTCATTAAATTTATGCAATTATTCTGAAATTCAGACAAATCAGAAATCCAGACTCCTTCCCATCCCAAGCAGGGACGGAACATTTCCTTACCTTGAGGAGGCCTTTGTGAGTGCCCCTTTAACACAGGATGCAGTGCACACCCCATTGGCACAGCTGCATCAGTGCTAGAAACTTGGATAGGATTGAGCTCTAACTTGAGATTGGATTACACTATAGGTGAAGTGTAAGGAAATTCATTTTTAAGACATAACCCAGGAATAACATTTTTTTTTTAGTATTTATGTATTCGAAATTTGTATTCTGCCTTTCCAGTATCAAACCCCTCAAGGCAGTTTACAGATATATCTAAAACTCAGTTGCATTCCTGGCCCATTTCCTGGCCCATTTCCGTTTCCTACTAGGACCACAGACTGGAACCCCCCCTGCAGCGACCGGCTCTCCCCTCTTACCTGGAGCATCGCATTCCAAAAGCCTTCTGACACCTTCAGAAGGTATTTATACAATACTTCCGGATTTTCGACAAAAACCAGAAGTATTATAAAACTATCCTCAGGAGACTGCAGAGGCTTTCAGAGGGCTCTGGGGTCCGGTGGCTGAGGAAACGGCGGGTTCCACCAGAGGGCACAGGGCCCGATGTGACGACATTGGTCACATTGGCTTAAAGCCGGCCCTGAATGTGAAAAACCAGCATCTATAAGAGCGCATAGTGATGGTGAACTTAAGACTTACGTGTCAAAGCTGACACACCACAACGTTTGGGGTGACACACCAGCATTCACCAATGCCTGACAAAAACTGAATTTGTTTTACTCATTTTTCCTTTTTGTAATTATTTGATGTTTCTTTATAGAATACATAGCACCACACATGATTGGACTGTATTTTCTGTTTAAATAAATGAATATAAAGAATTATTTTGTCTTTTGTTTGGGAGTGGGGTGACACACCAGCGGAGTCAAGTTAAACGTTTCCCAAAGTTTGGACACTTTGAGCCCAAAAGGTTTGCCATTATTGAACTAAGATGTCAGGAGGATGGGAGGCATCTGTGTAAAACTTCCATGCAGAATCTAGCTGGGATAAGCTGGATGTTCCCCTCCAACCTTTTCAGGAGGCCATTGACTGCTGCAAAAGTATTTGAACACTAGATGTCCCAACAACACCTTGTTTAATAGATTCGTAATGTCATGTCGTAATGTCATGTCAGGGGTTTACAACAAGCTTCCTTAAGGTAAGAATCAATATGTTCAAACCATGCCAATATTAACAGAAACAAAACAAAGCTGAGGACATGGGATTCATTCTCTTCCAAAGTCACAAGAACTTGGAAAGAAAAGGCAACCAGAAAGGCCACCGCACTAGTCTACACAGTGCTTTAGCTGAGGCCTATGGAGAACCATCCTAGGAAGAGATGTCACTAGTGTTTGCATCACCCGGTGCAAGAGCTCACTGCGTCACCCCCATGCTGCAACTTCTATTTATTTGTTTGTTTATTTAAATATATAACGGTACAGTACATGTCACATAACAAATCAATAACCAACAAAAAACTAGTAGCCAAGAATCACATGACTGAATAAGAGTTCTAGTATTAGCTCTGATGCATGGAAATGACAGCTGACTCATACTAACACCCGATTGGTTCCCTGCTGTGTAATAACAGCACCTCATTGGCACTCAGAACAATCAGTCTCACTGGTCAGTTTTGAGTCAACAAAATCCACTTTTTGTTACATAAGGCAGCTGTGTTTTCCTTTTCTGGTTATTTAGCTTTGACTTACAGATATTTCAAAATGAATGTTTCATTGCATTCTGAATTATATTCCACATGATACATAATATGGTATTATTCAAAAATAACAAGACATTACAATTTTACCCAGTTGTGTTGTTACACACACACCCCAAGTATACCACCTAGTGTGGTCCACACACCCCTAGCAATGCACTGACTCTAGGGAATTAGAAGGCCTGAAAACTAAGGGGAAGCCCTATGAACTTCAACACTGCCAGATCAATGTGTAGGGTAGAGGGTACATATTATTATAGCACGTACGCCCTCCACTTTCTGGATCAACCTGATGCATACACAGAATACTTCCCTAAGCAAGCACCGTAACCTTTTGAAGCAAGCTGACTTTCAAAAGCAACGCTTCGATCCCTGACAATATAAGGTTACACACAGAGAGCTTTTGTGCCTCTACTCCAGCCAAGGGATTCCAGAGTCCAGTCATCTCCGTTTCCTCATCTGTGTGAGGAGCTCATAGGCAGCCTGAATCTCAATAAACCGTCTCTCAGCTTCTGCTGCCCTGTGCAGATTGTGGTCTGGATGCCAATTTTTCACCAGCTCCCGGTAGCTTTTGCTGATTTCCTCAGGGGTGGCATCATCAGGGAGGCCTAAGACCTAAAAAGAAGAGGGCGGGGGAAGCCATCAGAGCTATGAAATGCAAGGGAAGTGTCAATGATCTGGGAGATGCCATTGACATGGCTGGAGTGTGGGGGGAAGTGAAAAACAATTGTCCAGTTGTTCCTTCGCTGATGTTCCTTCTCTGATGGGCAGCTGCAAGTTCTATATGAGTCAAGTCTTATGTAGAACTAGGTAATGACACAGTGTCTAATAGGCATGTACAGTTTCATAGGATTTTGGGAAGCCAAGCATGGCTGTACATTCATTTCTTTGCAATTCAGGGTTTTCATTCCTTCCCCTCCTCCTCATTCCAAGGGCATCAAGGCTAAAAACACATCCCTTCCTAGCAGCAGTCTCAGGGCAGGAGTGCTTTTGATTCCAATTGCCAAACAGTAAAAGGACATCTTTTTTTTTCTCTGTTTTTTTTAATCTTCTAATCCACTTTCTCCTATGGACTTTAAGGCTGGCACTTTTAACAGCACAAACCCAAGCATACTCAGATGTAAGTCCCACTGTGTTCAACAGGGCTTCCTCCCAAGAAACTGTGTACAGGATTGCATCCTAAGATTTTAGACAATAATGAAGAAAATTTAGAGTGATACCAGTGTTGGCATAAGGCAGATAAGAAGAACAGACAACTCACCACATGGCTTATTTTTATGCCTTGCTCAAATAGCTCTGGTTTTCAATTATCTCATTTTAACATCTATTACATTTGATAAGTGAGTCTAAGATTGCAAAATTATTAGGCTAATGACACCGTATGCTGCTTTAGATGCTGCTAAAAACAGAAGAAGAAATTAATGAGATGAGTAACTAGTATTTTCAGACTTTCAATTTTCTTGATAAATAGATTCTATATCTCACTGCTACATGGGTTTTTTTTAGAGCCCAATCCTATGCATGTCTACTCAGAAGTCAGTCCCATTACAGCCAATAGGACTTTACTGTCAATACTTTTGTTTCCCAAAAATAGTAAATGTTCACCAAATTTTAACCACCTAATAATCGTGAAGTGATAACCACATATTCAGTTCTCGTCATTTTCGTAAATTATTTGACAGTTAAGAAATGTGTGTGTCTCTCAAAAACAGTAAATTTTCATTATATAACCTGGTTAACCTGGTTAACCTGGTTTCATTATATAACCTGGTTAACCTGGTTAACCCAGATAACCTGGTTATCTGACAAGCAGCGTATCTGTAAGAGGAAAGAGTGTAAGGAGGGAGGAACACCACCACCGAAGGAAACGCTGGCGCATTTCCTTCGGGAATGCCCCCCAGCAGTGGTCGCCTTGTGGGAAGGAGTGACTGAAGTCTTACGTTGGCCCGAATTAGCTAGGCAACATTGGGAAACCAGAGCAGCTGGAAGGGAACCGAAGAGGAGCATGCCGGGGTCTAAAACCCCAGCAAGGCCCGGCAGAGGCCGACAGAGTCAGGGCAATAGATGGACTGTACCTTGGTCAGTGGTGTGGCTCATCAATCTGTACGTGGCCCGGGCTCTGAGCATCCAAAGATCCTAAGAGGTGAAGGATAGGAAGCCCCCTCAGGTTCAGAAGTGGGTTGAGTTTGTGAGGGACAGGATCCTGAACGTAGCACAGTACGAACAGGACAGGACAGGACGAACGAAGCACGAACGAACAGGCCAGGACGAACAGGACCAAGTGGGAGAAATGGTGGGCTTGGTTGAACGGCTTGGACACTTCTATCAGGTGAAGTGGGTTTTCTTTTGTTTGTTTACATTACTGTGTTAAGATAATGTTTTGCCATACCTTGACTCTGTAATTGAAAGAACGTACATGACCACTGTAAATATTCTGTATATAGGCAACACGTGTATGTTGTGTTTGTAGTAGGTTTAATAAAAATCTATATTTCCTAACCCAAACCCTAGCCCTAACCCCATGTTTGGGGCATAAAATTCTGCTAGCTAAAGAATGGTATTGTCGCGTAAATGTCATGTTATACATTTGGTGAAGATTTACTAAATTTGGTGAACATTTACTAAATTTGGTATAACCATGGTTTGTTTTTGGACCACAGTGCTCAGGGCTCACAGTTTAATTTGGCCATTTGATAATGCCTTGTCCATTGGCTTGTGTGATGAGCAGCCCAATCCTAACCCTGTGCTGGAATATGAAGGCCAGCCAGCCTGCCCCATATCCAACACAGGGGTGAGACTGCATGCAGCACATCTTGGAGTAAGGGGAATTTATTCCTGTGTCACACCACAGCCATCTCAATAGGGCTACTCGGAGCTTCACTAGCAAAATTGCTGCCATAATTCCGAGCAGCCAGTTTAAGGCCAAGTGGCCAAGGGATGGGGGTCAGGATCCAGCTTAAGTGCTCACCGGCCAGCCCTCCCCCCATCTTTCCCCCATCCGATCGGCTCTCATTCTCATTCCGAGCTCGGCTAGCCCTTCCTTACCTGTTCCAGGTGGCACAGGGCCTAGATCCAGCTATGCGCTAGTTCATCCTCCTCCTGAGTTGGCACGTTTGCAACAGGCCTGGGCCTGCACAAGAGTCTTGTGCCTACCTAACAAGCACACACAATTACGCTCTAATACAACCCATCTTGCAGCCAGAAGTCACTGGGGGGAGGGGAACAATCTGGATCTAGGCCATGTCACAGGAAGAAAAAGGTTTAATCCCTGCGTTGCTTTTCCAATTTATATTGTCTCTTTGAAAACAAACAGGAGGTGATTCGGGAGACTGCAGCACAGGGGCAAAGTTCAGGACCTCACTGAATACTGTGGCCCTGTTCCAGAGGCGGATCTACAGGGAGGGCAAAGCTCTAAGTGTAGCAAGAAGCCTTACCCTGTCATGTAAATCCCTCCTCTCCCTTGCTGCTGTAGCTAGTAAGCAACGCCAAGATGTTGCTTTTCCTTGTGAGGATTGGCTAAAATGGTGCAGGAGAGGAGTGATTTCCACTGTAAGGTAAGGCTTCTTGCAAAACTTAGAGCTTTGCCCTCCCTTAGATCTGCCTGTGCCCTGTTCCAAATTGTGTACACACAGGCACGCTCGCGCGCACACACACACACACACACAGAGGGGGGGAGAGGGAGAGGGAGAGGGATCACTTTAAAAAAGAAAAATGCATTGATTCATTGGGAGGTCCTTTCATGGATCTCATGCATCATGTATAATTCATCTCCAACATGTATTATTCAGTCAAACTCTACAGATCTAATCCCACCACCATCCCAACTCCCATAAAGTGCACCTTGTGAACTAGATAGTAAGGAGGTGCCCTGTACCTTGTATGCCATCTGCTGCCTCTCATTCTGGAAGGACTGCACAAACACAAAAACTTTCTCCCACTCCTGGAAGTAGCCACCAGTTAAGCCCAGAGACTTGGCGGCATGATACGGCAGGAGAAGTACTGATTCCAATAAGCCACCCAGTGATGGAAATACGTAGAACCAATCCAGTGCTGCTCCGATAGTGCTGGCAACATAGTTGACGGTAGCTGCAGTGTTGTAAAAGGCACAGTAGGCCAAAGGTGTAGTGAAAGCCAAGTAAGCCAAACCCAGTCGGTACAGTCGGACGCTGAGCTTCTCACTGGTGCCCCTGCTGGCTTTGTAGCGCCGGTGCTTCTGGGCTACTACACTGGTGATGAGACTGACAGGTAAGATGGCCACAGGACGGCCATAGAAGATTGGTGCAGTGATGAAGGCTGCCGACAAGGTGCCCTGAAGATCTGAGGCTTGATCACCTACTTCGGAAACCAAATAAACTCCAAGGCCCACAGCCAGAGGCAGAGCTAGGAAGTAGAAACCAGGCAGGGTTGAGAGACCAATGAAGGCCACTAACCCAAAGTAGATGCCGACTGAGGCCTGGCCAAAGAAGCGCACAGGGCTCAACGGTGGGTGTTCTTTCCGAGGCTGTTCTGGGGTACTATTGGCCTGTGCCACCCAACCAGGCAGCAGCCACAGCTCCCAAAGCCACCCCACCCCAAACCCCCCCAAAGTCAGCATCCACAATAGGGCATGGTTATCCCGGCCTAAGTAGAGATGGTGGAGCCCTGCAGGGCCCCCCAGAGCCCAAAGGGCAATTGTCACCAGTAGCCGCTTGGCCATTGTTCTCCAGGCACAATGTCAGTATATCTGGTGTGTTCCACCGTGCAACATCTTGTTGGTTGCCAGGAGTCCTGAAGGAGGGAGAGAGCAAAAGGTCGCCATTACATCACAAATGTCTGCCTATTCAGGCCATGCAAGGGTCAGGGCAGCATGCCGGGCTACGAGCTGTGGTGTCGGCCAGTATGTCTCGCCCTCCTCCCAGAACTGCTGATGATCACCTGCCTTGTCACTTCCTCGAACGCAAATGTCTGCATCTGCAGTACAGTAACTGGGAGAAACTCCCTGGGCCAATTTGATTCTCCTGACACCTAACAACGGCCACTTCTTTGCTGGCCTCTCTAGGGATAGACACACACACACCCCAATGAGGGCTGCTCACAATGCTCTCTCCCCCTGGGACTTCTCATGCCTCCCACATGCTGGGTCCAGCCAGGCATAAGTGGGGCTTCCCACTTATTGGACCAACAGGAGAAATCTGAGCACTGCAAATCCAGACAGGCACATTTCCAGAACTGTAATCACATACCTTTCGGCGTGCTCCCAGTGTGGGAATGGACAGCAACCATGTCATCAGGGCTGCAGTGGGGGACTCAGGAAGCCTTTGATCTCCTGGGACTGCTGGTTGGACTTTGCCTCCCTTCTAGAGAGAATGGGACGGGATTGGGCACAGGGCATCTGCCGGGAAGGCGGGAGGAGTGGCCAAAGGGCATTACGGCACTCCCAGTGTCATCGACAGCCCTGGAGAAGAAGCAGCAGCAAGGGAGGGGGGAATGAAGCATTGGACTTTGGTTTCTCCCTATCAGGCTGTTCCAATTGTGGTACATCACATGCTGCTGTATGCAAGGCCACAACTATTCTATGTAGCCTTGTAGGGCCTCCCAAAGGGCAATTGTCACCAATAGCTACTTGGCCATCCTTACAACTTCAGTACATCCAGTGTTTGTAGTTGGCGCTTGACCAGCAGTACTTTGGTTTTAAACGACTGAGGTTTCCCCTGGGATGTGTGAGTAGTAGTAGCGTGCGAGTACTTCCGTCCTTCTGAGTAGAAATAATTGGGCAGAGTGCCCTCTTCAAAGGTAATAGATCTGTGCAAGGGGAAAAGGAACAGCAATATTTTTTTTCTGAGCTTGGTGGCAAAGCAACAAAAATATAAGAACTACTGAGATTCATCTAGCCCAGAATCCAATAACAGCCTACCAGGTGCCTCTGAAAGCTGCCATAAAAGCAGAGGCAGGAGAAAGTGGTTTTATTTTTTTGCCGATTTGGGTGTTCTCCTAAAGTTAGTTGCGTAGAAAGCAGTGTTATGTGTTCTTATTCAAAATTTACATTATAGTTATAAATTATAATTGCTAGAAAAATGTACTAGGTAGGTAATATAGGCGGCATAGCGTCAGCAGATGCAGCCCCAATCATTCCCCATGCACCCCTCCCATTAAATAAAACATAAAAACCAAATAAAGTGGGTTTTCTGCAGATTTCGGTTTTTTTGTTTGCTTGATTACAAAAAATGAGACGTGCAGAAAGTGGTGCTATGCATTTGTCAGCCCAATCCTAAGCAGTGCCAGCGTAGTAAGGCCGGAGGAGGCAGCAGCAGCACAGTGCAGGACAAGGGGAGGTTTTCCCCTTGCCCCCAGGTAAGCCCCAGCCAGCCCTAAGGGGCTGCTTGAATCTGCGCCTGTTGATTTGCAGGCGTGGGTCAACGTGCACAGCAGCCGCCGGAATCGGGGAGGCCAGGGACGGAGCTTAGGATATGGTGCAATGGCCGTTGTCTGTTGCCACCCACTGCGCCGCCCCATTATGACCATGACATGCCTCTGGCGAGGTCCTGCGCTGACCAAGCACCGCTGGTGCAGTGGCGCCCAAGCACCAGCGCTGCTGCTTGCGCCAGTCCAGCACCCAACTCACTGGCACAGACGCACCTGATGGCATGGTTGCTACAATGCTGGATCAGCGCAAGAGCACAGCGCCGGAATAGGATTGCGCTCTGTATTTCGTTATCACCATTTTCTCCCACCTCTCTCTATAGGGTATGTCCCTGGGGAATGAATGTTCACTATCCTTTGCCACCAAATTGTTTCATCCCAGCTACTTTCTGCGAAGCCAGCAACTGGATCAAAGCAGGCACCTGTGCTCTCAGAGTCTCTGAATAACAGAAGAACTCAGAGGAACTGACAATGGAAGGAAGGCATGCGTGTTTAACCCAGCCAGTGTTTCAGGGGAGACAGGAAAGCAGATAAAGGGAGGCTGATAGGCAATAAAGGGGTGTCAGTGTCGTCACTGGAGAATTTTGGATCGCACAACACTGCCCATCGTTTTTCTTCTCAAGTGGGTGGAATTCCTCACCCTAGCATGTGCTTTAAGACACCAGGTGGCAGCGTCTACATCATAATGAAAGAGCCGAAAACTGGGGTGCTGAACTCCTTGTACAAGATCTCTCTCTTCATTGCAGCACAGATTCAAGACACAAAGGAAGGTTGCTGTGGGAGTCAGAGGCGTTGACACATTTTAAAATTCTTGTACAAAAGGCCCTTGTGCATCCGTATTAGTGTGATATCTCATGCAGGTCCTCATGCGAGATCACTGGAGATGTGAGGTTTTCACTATATGTGCAAACTCTGGAAAGTTGCAAGTTGTTGTGGTTTCATTGTCACAAGTAATGATCAATGTTCATCTTACGCCAATTTTCATCTTACACCACAATGTGGTGTATCTTACACCAGTTTTCAATCTTACACCAGTTTTCAATTTTCATCTTACACCACAATGACAAGATGCTAAAATTGTCAAGGCACAACGCTGTTTTTTCGGCCATTGGCATGGCACACTGCATTGTCCTAGGAAAAGTTCAATGCAGGCTACAGGCCATGGAGGGTATAGTATGGGTTCCATACTTTAGAAGTAAGCTACCTCAGAATGCCAGATGCAGGGGAATGGCAACAAGATGCACATATCTAGTTGTCTTGTGTGCTCCCTGAGGCATCTGGTGGGCCACTGTGAGATGCAGGAAGCTGGACTAGATGGGTCCTTGACCTGATCCAGTGGGGCTCTTCTTATGTTCTTAATAGGGGGGGGGGGTTCACCCCCATTGCTCTGCTAATAAATTACTGTATTTTTCCCCAAACTCCCATAGAATGCCTGTGGACCA
This sequence comes from Lerista edwardsae, assembly GCA_029204185.1. NCBI lineage: Eukaryota > Metazoa > Chordata > Lepidosauria > Squamata > Scincidae > Lerista > Lerista edwardsae. The sequence goes on from JAJKFI010000094.1 coordinate 2,169,520, forward strand.
CTCATAGCACACCAATGTGCCTTGGTACACTTGTTGAAAATAGTTGAACTATGTGTTGATGTTATAGCAATTCCAGAATAAACATAAAAGGTAAAGGTTTCCCCACGACCAAATGGTCTAGTTGTGACCGACTGTAGGGGGCAGTGCTCATCTCCATTTCTAAGCCGAAAAGCCAGCGTTTGTCCAAGGACAAGCTTCCATGGTCATGTGGCCAGCATGACTATACAGTATACACCATAGCGCACGGAACACCGTTACCTTCCCAGCAAAGCAGTCCCTATTTATCTACTCGCATTTTTACATGCTTTCGAACTGTTAGGTTGGCAGGAGCTTGGACAAGCAATGGGAGCTCACTCGGTTGCATGGTCTTGAACTCCCAACCTTCCGGTCAGAAAGCTCAGCAGCAGTGGTTTAACCTGCCGCGCCACCATGTCGCCACCAGCATAAACATACACTGGTTGTAATACATGCAGCAGCTCTGAGGTAAAATATGCAGTGCGGGACAAAATGACTCTACAGTACACACTGTACTCTACAATACTGTACTCTACAATACAGTGCACTCATGCGGGAGGGGGGCTTTAATGCCAGAAGGCCATTAAATCCATATGCATTTGCCAATGCATGCCTACCTACGCAAAACATATACAGTGTGATTTATTTTAAATGAAGCAGACAACTTCTGTTATTTCTATAGTCTGTTAAGTCAAGGATCCCCTAAATTAATCTGGCACTAGAATTCAGTGCACTGACGGTTGGATTCTGTAGTGCAAACCGCTGGATGTCATATACAGGCATGCCTCAGTATCCACTGATTTGGTATCCATGGTTTCAGTTATCCACGGATATCATGGATACTGGGACACCTATTAAGAAGATAGGGGAACATTAAACAAGTCACTTTTTTAACCTTGTTGCAGGAAAACCACTGATGTTCCTCTATCTTTAAAAACGTGTCCCCAGTATCCATGCTTTCAGGTATCCACTGTGGTGTCTGGAACAGAACCCCAGCAGATACTGGGGCAAGCTTCAGTAGCTTCTACCTACTGCTCTTTTGGAGAAACCAATCTTGTATTGTACTTTATACTGAAGTCTGCATTGACTCTGCCCATGAATAAGGCTTTTTGAAACATGTTGATGGACGAATCCACCATAGAGCAGTGAAGCAGTGCAGAATAAGTTACAGAGTAACCAGAGTATTCCTGTATTGCTGCACTGTTTGCACATCTGAACTAATTTGAATGTCATATCTTAATACATCCTACATAGCTAGTATTTTCATTCTTTACATTTTGGTCATTTCCCCTTCTTCCAGTACTTTTGTGAAGGAGGACCTATTCTCCTCTTGCGGTGGGTTCCCCCCCCCCCATGCAGTCATAATGCACATCCTAGAGTGCAATCGTAACCTGGAGTTAGGCTGGCACAGTTAGGCCAGCACACAGACATGTGCCATCCTCCCTGATTCCGAGAGTGGTCCGAACATGCTTTACGGTGGCCCTGGTACCAGCCAAACTTTGCTGGCCTAACTGTGCCAGCCTTACTCCAGGTTAGGATTGCACTCCCATTCAGACATTCAACTGCCTGCTGCTGAAATGTAGCACTTCTGCAGAACAAAGCGACATCTTCTTTGCTGACACACACACACACACAAAGAAGAAATGCATCTCAGGTGTCTGATTTAACAATGACCATCCTTGTTGACCTGATATTCTGAGCTGGATACACAGACACGCTCTTCTGGTTATCGGTTGCTCAGCCATTCTCTCTGCAATCCGTTTCCCACCTTTTCCAGTGAGTTGATCAACAGATGCAGCGAGCATCCGCGTTAGCAGGGCAGCCCATGAGATGGGCATCTCATTGTCAATGTAAATTTCAAGGCATCACCCCATAAAAATTAATAGCACCACAACGTCTCTCCTGACCTGCCACTGCAGGGAACTGGCCTGCCTGTCTCCTCCTAGCCAGCTCCTGTTTGCACAGGCATTCACGGCATTATCGTCCTTATTTACATAGATTAGTGAGTAGCAGGCCGCCAATTTGTCCTAATTCATAATTAATCAGCCCAATCTCCTTGCCCGCTGTTGACTCAGCCGCCTGCCTCCCAGCCCCATGCAAATTCGGATGATTTTGCGTGGACCTGGAGGTGGATGGGAAGTCTTTAATATTTCATTTTTTAAAGCAACCCACACTGATCCCCCAAGGCTATTTTTCCCCCTTTTCTCCAAAGGATGGGAATTACTGGTGTGCTTTGAAGCATCAACCTGTAACCTGACTTTCCGTTTGTCAAAGGCTAGCAGACGTTGGAAACGGAGACTGCTCTTTCTTTTCAAAAGCATGGGCTCTAATTTGGCAAGGACTGCTAGTGTTTTGCGTCTGCCCCTGCTGCCACCCCCTAGTTAAGTTCCATGATATACAGTACCATGAGTAGCTGGTCCAGTTTCCACTTGTCTCAGAGTAGGCTGTTTCATAGAAAAGCTCGACTCTGTGCTTTTGTATCAGGAAAGTCGGGAATTTAGCTTTTCTTAGAGGAAACTGTAGATACTTTTGATGAGGAAACTGGACTATAGTTAGTGTAGAGTAGTTGTGTTGCCAGGTCCAGGTCTCTCTCTCTCTCTCTCTCTCTCTCTCTCTCTCTCTCACACACACACACACACACACACACACACACACACACACGGCTGCTGTCAGCCCCTCCTCTCCCCAGCACGTGTGATTCTTGCCTCCAAAAATGGCTCCATTTGAAGCCATAAGGTCAAAGCCAACTTTCCAGCACCAATGTAGCTGCAATGCAGCTCTGAGCTAAAGGAACAAATGTCCCCTTATCTTGGGAGGAGGCCTTCATGACTGCTCCCCACCCCGTTCAGTGGAGACGGCAGAAAACCATCACTTCACTGTGGAGGGGCCATGTCCCCCCCCGGCCCATCTTAGCTATGCTATTGTTGCAGAGTGCACACAGATCACAACCTAGGACTGTACTGTTTTTCTACCACCTCCTCCATCACAAGGACACGTCCGGCTAGATCAAACCAAACATCTAGCATTGAGTCTAGCACTGAGGGTGGGGAGAGTTAAAACAGATAAAAGGAAGTACTTTTTTACCCAGCGGGTAGTTAATCTGTGGAACCCTTTGCCATAGGAGGTGGTGATGGCATCTGGTCTTGATGCCTTTAAGAGGGGATTGGACAGATTTCTGGAGGAAAGGTCCATCGTGGGCTATGGGCTACTTCAGAGTACCGGGTGCAAGGGAGTGGCAACAGGATGCAAGCATCTTGTTGTCTCATGCCTCCCTGGGGCACCTGGTGGGCCGCTGTGAGATACAGGAAGCTGGACTAGATGGGCCTTTGGCCTGATCCAGCAGGGCTCTTCTTATGTTCTTATGTTCTTATGAGTCCCGTGTCCTACTTGCTATAGGGTCCAGCTTCTGCCCCTCCCACTGCCCCATCTACTTTTTGCCTCGAAGGAGGAAAAATATCCTGAAAACCCATTCCTGCCCCTGGAGCAGATCTGGACTTCCTGAAGCTTTGTAGATTCCTTCTCTATAACAATTCCACACCAATGACATTCTCAGGTGAGAAAACCCCTTTCCCAGCCTCTGGAAGCTCTCCCTCCCTACAGAGAATGCCTTGAGCAACAGAGCTAGGAACCAAACCAAAACCAAAAAAGGAAGGGGGGGGGAAAGCCTCCTTATAGGCACCAACCTAAGTCCTGGTCCCACTTAGCTGGCAGGAGTCATCAGCATCACAGCTCCATTAGGGAAGTGATGGGAACGCAGAGAGACAAAGAGGTCAGGGAGAAAGAGAGGTGGTTAGAACAGGCTAGCTGGGAGCCAGAACTGTTTTATCCTCTCCTCTGGAAAAGGAACAGGGCCTAAGCGACTTGAATGGGAAACAGGATAGCAGACATCTATTCCCAGGTACACAAGTTAAGTGGAGGCCTGCAGGTTAGAGAAGTGGGGGTGGGGGGTGGAGAGAGACAGAAGGCAGGTCTCCTCCATGGGAATAGAGCTAGGACAGGCTGGGAGGGGGATGTTAAATATTTAACGGGCTAATGAATTTTAATGAAAAAGTGCTGCCTCTTGCTGCCACCAAATCCCCCCAGGAGTTGACGGTGCAGCATGGCCCTGAATCACCAGCACTGATTAGCAGGTGCTTAGTCTGTGATTGACACAGATGTTAGCCGGTGGCTCTGTTCACAGCACACTTGGATTTTAGCCCTCTGGCGGCCCGCATCTACGCATGCCCACCCCCACCCCCAAAAAATCGCCTTCCATGAATCACAGATTGCCATGACCCAAGATTTGGCAAGGGAGAGAGGGCAAGGGGGTCAGGTCGTCTCCATTCTAATCTTGGCTCTGGAAACTGGGAGGAAAGCACCCAAGTAACAAAGATACCACGAAGGATGCTCCTCCCTCGACAGAGGGGCATCCAGAATCCTTTCGAGGACAACCAAGAAGACGTTCATGCAGAGCTGCTTCTGACATTGCACTATACAGACGCAACCTGTTTTTTATATTGATGCGTTGGTCATGACAAAAGGTGCTTCTCTTAGAACAAGAACAAGCCTGCTGGATCTGACAACTTTCCAGTGCCAGAGTAAGGACAGTGCAGCTCCAAGGTAAGGGAACAAACATTCCCTTACTTTGAGGAGGCCTCCATGACTACTACACCACTGCTAAGTGCAGAACACACTCCACTGGCACAGCTATGTCAGCTGGTTAAGATGGCGCCCTAAGAGTCCATGTTGTCCAGTATTCTGTTTCCAACCGGGGTGCTTCGAGGAAGCCTACAGCATTCCTACAGCATGAAGACGACAGTCCTCCACCCTTCGTCCTCCGGCAGCCAGTGTTCAATGTGCCCTAGCTCTGAAAGTGGAGGTTCCCTTCCGATCTCATGTGGCTAACTAAACAGCCTTTGACAGACCTATGAATGCATCTAATGCTTCTTTAAAGCCACTTTGGCGATTACATGGATCTTCTTGTTGATTTCTTAAGGAAAATATATGCGCATGGGAAAAAATGTTTCCTCTATGAATTACAAATGATGAGGATGCTGTGCAGGGCCCAGAAACGGTCTGCCTGCCTCCCAGCAACCTAGAGTCCTTGCCGGCAATATTGCTATGGGAGGCAGCAGAGACTTGGGCACAAGCCAAGGGGGCCTGTCCACCGCTGGTTGGGCAAGGCCACCCTGGGCCTGATTGCTAGCACCTGCGGCAAAGGCCCACTCTCCCTGGCCATGGGAATCTCCTTGTTGCTACCTGTGCACATGCTAAATCACCCCCGCAACAGCCCTACTCCCCCACCATTCGCTGAATCTGCACCAATTAGGCACCTGTTAAGAAAGCACTTTCCCATACAGCCTGGCACTAACCTCACAGTACCAGCACGCCCCGACCCTCAACACGTGGTCCAGCAGCACTCTGTAGGTTTCCTTGTGTTCGTCTAATTTTGTCTGTCTTACAATGAACTGTCTTACCCCTCAGCCTTGGACTGGACTTGCTCCTTCCTCAGATCACGGAGAACCTCCAGCCTGCTGTGACAGGCTGGAACAGATGCTAACGCAGGTATTGGGTGCAGGTGTTGGATTCAGTGTGAGAATCTCTACATGATCATTGATGGTGGCAAGACCTGTCTACAGTCACTTTTTGTAGACAGATGCCCAGGCCCAGTTCTAACTAAACACCCCCTGCTGATGCAGCCGTACCAACAGAGCATGCTCTGCTTCCTGCAAGGGGGGGCGTATTTGCCAAGGTCTCCTCAAGATAAGGGAACATTTGTTCTCTTACCCTGGGCTGATGTACCATGTGGCTGATGCGGGTCCAAGGAGGGTAAGAGAGAGGGAACAAGGGAAGGAACAGGTCCTGGAGCAAGTTGCTGGTATCCACTCCTCCTCTCCCATTCCACTGCCCGCCCACTCCTCTCCCCACCCGGACTCTGCCCCGCTTCTCCCCCTCCCTGTCCCACCCTACTCCTCCCCCTTCCCGCCCACTGCCCATCCCCAATGACAAGTGACTGGCACCAGGGCATCCTCAAAGGCCTCTACTGTGCAGCCACAGCTGCCACCTGCTGTTTCCGGCAGTGGTTCTGCTGTTCACAACAACATGTCACACTCTGCAACACTACAAATTACACTGTGCTGCTAGAACACACATTCCGGCAGCACAACCCTCAGTTAGGATTAGACTGTCGCCTATATTGGCAATAGAATTTGAGTAGCTATGATCCTCAGCATAGGAGTTTCTGAATACATAAGAACTAGCAGAACTTACAGTAGCGGAGTCAAAACAAAAATGGATTGGAGGGACAAATTCAATACCCAACAATTTCTCACAAGCCATGGCCATAATGGCTCATGGGGAAAAAACATATTGATTCAACCTGAATTTAACATCATTTCTACTTTGTTTAGGTGCTAAAATGGAAAAAAAATGTGTTAACTGCAGCTGTGACACGATTATGTGTTCTTAACATGTATACACACACTTTAGATTGTAAGCTCCTCCACCCCCTTATAAGCACCATGCATATTGACGACGACGACGACGACGATGACAACGACAACAGACCTGCCTTGCTGAAAGACAATGATGTGCTTCCTAGAAAGTCCAGGCGCAAAGCTCCACAGTAGCAGGGGTGCAAAGCTGCTCCTACTTTGTGGTGGTGGCGGCTGCAACTTCTCTGCAACTTCTCCAACTACACAATCTTTGTACCATCACTGACTGCGCAATCCTAAACTGAGTTAGGCCGGCAAAACTAAGCCAGCAAAGTTTGTCCAGCACAAGGAACACCGTAAAGTATGTTTGGACTACTCTCGGAATCAGGGAGGATGGCACACGTCTGTTTATTGGCCTCTCTGACTCTGAGAGTGGTCCAAGCATACTTTGCGGTGTTCCTTGTGCTGGCCAAACTTTGCTGGCTTAGCTTATGCCGGCCTAACTCAGTTTAGGATTGCGCCCTCAGAGAAGCCAGCACACAGAAGTGAGCCATCCTCCCTGACTCAAAGGGTAGTCCAAACATGCTTTATGGTGGCCCTTGTGAAGGCCAAACTTTGCTGGCTTAGTTTATGCCGGCCTAACTCCAGTTTAGGATTGCGCTCTGAGCCTTTTATCACAGCAAAATGGAGTTTCCGCTGTTGTAAACTGGCCATAGGATTTGGCCATGTCTTTTTTCTGTCTGAAAGATACACAAACCAGTCTAGAAGGCAGTTGCATAGTTGCGGGGTGGTCACAGGGGGCACAGGACCCCAGACCGCACTTTGTGGGAGCGCTGCCCTCCACAGCACTGCTCCCTTCAGTGGCCACCAAGAAAACGACAGTGCCCAGACTAGCAGCAGCCATGCAGCCAGTCTTGGCGCAACTGCTCACAGTGATGCCACCCACTTCCAAGAATACAGGCAGCATCGCTCGGCGGCATGTGATCGCCTGGCTGTGTCATCATGTCACCTCAATTACTTCCAGGTCAGGTGGGGGTCGGCAATTCGAGGTGTGCCCTAGGGCGGCACAGGATGGAGCTATGCTGCTGATACAAGGTCCCTGAAGAAAGGCTCCCACTCTGAACTGAGCAGCTGGCGAGCTGAGAGGAGTCCCAATTTGGAGAGGTCTCTGAGGGAAAATAGGAAACAGGTTGGCCTCTGCAGCATCTGATGACACCACCGAAACAGGATTTGGACCCAGAAGGAGAAGATGGTGAATGGTAGAAGTCTGTTCCCCTTATCCTGCTTTAGGGCTGCCAGCACTGACTGAAAGAGATTTTTTTTTCCTCCCAACTAGATGTAACAACATTTAGCAAGGAATGCCCTGTTAAAATCTCCATGATTGCTTTCAGTTGTCTCCTGGTGATTGATACTAGTCAATCCTGGAGGGTTCTCAAACCTATCCCCCATCCCAATCACCATCTCCCCCAACCTCTGAGGTTCCCTCCATCTGCACTCTTGAGCTCCTCTTTTCTGATCGTTCTGATTATCTAGGATATAATGGGGGGAATATATTGCCCTCTAAAAACAAAAGAGGAAGACAACAAAGTTGTTCACATATTATACTGTACCAGGGTACATTTTTGTACTCAGGTACAATCCTTGCTAATCTACAGCTGGTTTCAGTTATTCGCAGGTACTGGTAAAATACGTGTGCACTGTACACAGATTATTAATCTGTAAAAATGCTCAGTTATTAGACAGTCATTCACACAGAAGTGTGTACCTGAGTACAGACATTCTGTACCTTACGGTTGCTACTTCGTAACATCTGAGCAGCCCTGATGAGAACTGCTGTAGTAGCATAGTTGTTAAATGGCAGAGCTGCATACCAGAGGCCTCCAGTTAGAATGTTGCTTCTACCACTAACGCACAATGTTTTAGGCAAGCGACTCCTTCTCAGCCTATATGTCTGCAATTAAGGAGGGGATAATGATACCTAGACTGAAGTCGATTGACTCAAACTCAAGTCGCTTCAATGACTCGACTTGGACTCGACTGCATAAATGACTCAACCTGAGACTTGCATATTTTTAGTTACCAACTTGTTGGCCTTGGGTTCAGTAAAACAATTCACTGTCCTGGGCTCTAAAATGCAATCTTGATAAATTTGGTTAATAGTACAGCTTTGCTAATTTAATTTTTTTTAACCTAACTTTGTGATTGTCTTCTTGATCTTTTGATTAGTGAAACACTCATGCTCGCACACATGCACACGCACACACACGCACACACACCACCTCCTCCTCCTCCTTTTTTCTCTTAAAGTTGGCTCCCAGACTTGAGACTTGACTAAAGACTTGGCTTGAAACTATCTTGCAAGGAACCAAAATTTGATTCTTGGAGTAAAAGACTTGAATGCATGATAGACTTCACAGTGGTAAAGTCAGGATCACATGAAGAAAATATGTGATTTCCACAAACACCAGACAATGCTATTATTTTCCAACAAAAACCAAGGGTGTTTTCTTCCCATTTTCTAAGCAACAAAGAAGAATCTCACAGATTTGCCCTGAGAATAAGGAAACTACAGAATCCCCTCAATATAATTATTACTATTATTTCATTATTATTTTCTGTGTCAGGATGAGGTTTTCCTCTGGCTCTGCTCCCCCACCCATCCAGGGACTGGCCCATAGCTCTGGCTGAGGCCCCCGCCACCCCTCCCCCTTCTCAAATCCCAGCCCGTCTGTACTATGACAGGAAGTCCCGCCGGGATCCCAAGCAAGACTCTTCCAGCGCCAAGCACAAATGCTTGGTTGCCTTCAAGCTTGGCTATTCCATAGGGGATCTTGGGGAAGCAGCCAAGGATGGAGCCCAGCCAAGCGCAGACCATCCGGGGGGGGGGCTCCTTAAACCAGACTCTGGCTAGTCGGGAGGAGGGATGCAGGGAAACAAGAGCAGGGCTGTGGGGATGAGGCTGAAACAGGCTTTGATAGTTCTTGATATATGATTTACCAAATAAACATATCCTGATGTGTCACCATGCTGGACCTTAACTGTAGTTACTGTTTAGCTGCCTTCCCCACACCAGTCCAGTCCAGGTCAGGCAGCAGTTCTGGGCTTCCTTCTGCCCTGTCCCAGCAGGCCATTTTGAACACACGAACACACACACACACACACACACACACACACACACACACACACAATCGCACCCCATAGACTGTGTTTGTTACATCCATTAATGATTTCCTGCCCAACTCTTTTGAGAGGATCGATTGCTGGGGAGGGGGGGAAAGAGGGGGATTTGTTTCCCAACTCTAATCGATTCAGTAAAAGATCTGGCTTTAAACTGTCAAATTTGCTTCTCTCCCCCCCCCTCAGCTTACAGGATGAAGGGAGGGGTGATGATGATCCCAACATTCAAGAACGGCATGCAACCCTGGATTGGAGGAACACTGTCTTGCTCAGAACAAACCCCAGACTCTGATGCCTTGCAGAATCCTGTCCAGTTCTTCTCCCCCCGGCTGTCATCTGCGCTAAGGCTGGCAGATATACCGCCATGACTTCCAAGAGCAATCAGCTAGGGCTACTTTGTTTGGTCCTCTCCCAGGGCGCAATCCTAAACTGAGTTAGGTCGGCATAAGCTAAGCCAGCAAAGTTTGGCCAGCCCAAGGGCCACCGTTAAGTATGTGTGGACCACTCAAAGTCAGAGAGGCCAGCACACAGACGTGCGCCATCCTCCCTGACTCCGAGAGTAGTCCAGACATGCTTTATGGTGGCCCTTGTGCTGGCCAAACTTTGCTGGCTTAGCTTATGCCAGCCTAACTCCTGTTTAGGATTGCACTCAGCCTCCTGTTTAAATGCTGGAGCCAGCTGAGCCCTTCATTCCAGCTCCCTGTTTGTGCATTTTCATAGAAATGCAGGTCTGGCATTTCCCCTCTACCAGGAGACAAATACCTGACAGGTAACCAGGCAGGTGATGGGGGCTGTCAGGCTGGCGTTGGGGTGGGAAGGAGGAACATCCTGAGCTTGGAGACTTGGGAGAAGGAGGGGGGAGAATTGCTTGACTGAAGGGTTGCCAAGCCTTTTACTGAAAGAGACATTCTGTATTTTCAAAATCCTCTCCTTGCTGCTGAACATTACAGAAGGACTACAGTATTCTTTATTACTGAAAAGTTGATTAGGCATCTAACAAAAGAACAGTGAGGACACACATCTGTGGGCATGAACAAATCTGGATGCACACATGAGAAAAGGATAAGACATGTAGAGACACACCCAGGGGCATGAATATAGAAACATGAGTATAGTCACAGTATATGCACAAATACCACAATGATCACACTAAGCATGCAAGAGAAGCCAGGAGGGGAATGAATGAAATACCAGGAACATAAAATCAAAACATGTACATGTGCTTATAAACATGCATAAGTGCACATATGAAAGTACAGATTCATCTATATATATAAAAATGGACATGTGTGTGTGTGTATGTATGCGGGTATGTATGTATGTATGTATGTTCCTTATACACGTCTCCATGCCTTGACCCACGGCCACGAAACTTGGCACACACGTTCCTTGCAGCCTGGAAGGAATCACTGCGGGGGTCAGACCCCCCTACAGCCCCCTGTTTTTCAGGGAGGGGGCCGGATCATCAGGAACCAAGGGGATTGCATGGGGCTACAGGTCTGCTGCCACCCTGTGGTCACAGACGATTCTGCAGCAGCTCAGCTGAAACTGAGCAGAACAGAAAGTGAAACTAAAGTGCTTCACCTGCGTGGCCTGAGTGGGCCAGGGAGGAAAGAGCAGGATCCACAGAGTTCCAGCAGCCAGTCGGATCTGAGAGGGGCCTATGTCCAGGGAGCTCACAGGCCACCTCTGCCTGTTTCTCATACGTCAGGCCTATGCTGCCACAGGACCTGCAGACAGTAAGTGGGACCTTCCTATTGCTCTCTTAGTTGCTGGTGTCCCTGTTTCCTCATTCCTTTCACAGTGATAGTGTGCATTTTGGGGTCCAGGTCATCAATACTGTTAACTACACAGCTGTGCCAGTGTTGCCTGAGTGGGCCAGGGTGGAAAGAGCAGGATCCAGAGAGTTCCAGCAGCCACTCAGATCTGAGAGGGGCCTATGTCCAGGGAGCTCACAGGCCACCTCTGCCTGTTTCTCATACATCAGGACGGATTCCTGCCACAGGACCTGCACACAGTAAGCGGGACCTTCATGTTGCTCTCTTAGTTGATGGTGTCCCTGTTTCCTCATTCATTTCACAGTGATAGTGTGCATTGTGGGTTCCAGGTCATCAATACTGTTTTATTTCAGGGACGGGTTCTATATGTCTATATATGGATCTCACTATGTCATGCTTTTGAGGGAGGTTTGCATATTTGTGTGTATGTTCCATCATTACTCTGGAACGCCTGGAACGATGTGCACCACACGTGGTACACTCCTTCCTTACGATCTGGACAGATATACTGTGGGGGTAGGGCCCCCCAAACGCCCCCAGAGGTGGGGGTGCACTGCAGAACACACTCATTCCTCCTCCCAATAGCGCCTGGGGATAATTTCTGCCCCCGGGCAACGCCGGGTCACAAACAGCTAGTGTATTATATTTGCAAACACATGGGGCATGCCTGAATATTCATGAATTCAAGAGAGCATACTTAAATATGGACAGCAATAGCCCCTAGATACATGTACAGAGAACACAAAGAGACATGTACACAGATAAAGGAATGCAGACATGGAGAGACTTGAGCGTGCACAATCAGATTTATGTATATACATACAGATTTGCTCACAAACCATGCATGGACACAATCCTTCCCCCCCCCAAAAAAAGACACAGTTGTGCTGCTGCTGCACAAATGTGGCTAACAAATAGGGTTGCACAAAAGAGTCTCTCTGAAGAGTTCCTCTCCTAGGCAGATGCAATCTGGCTTCTCACACCACATACATTCTGTAACGTTTGGGTTCACAAGTCCCTGTTTACTGGATCAGAACTAATATTTACTGTTTTCAGAGGTTGTTGAGGCCTAGCATTTGTGGGGTTAACACAGCCCCTCCTCATTCTTCCCCAACCCCTCCTCTAGTGGGCTGAACTGAGCCCTTCATCCCATGTCCTTGTTTACAAGTTGTCACCGAAACAAAGATGTTGGCAATTATATGCTGCCAGGTAGACAGGTACCTGACAGGAAATTGGGCAAGAGATGCAGGCTGTCAGGCAGGCAGATAGGGATGGCAGGGAGGTCAAAATGGAGCTATCCAGCCTAGGACACACACACAAAGCCAACTCAAACGGATGCTATTACTGATCAGAGTGAGCAAGTGGGCAACGCATAAAAGAAGGGAGCATGAATGTGCACACAGCCTGAGGCTTCTGAAGTCCACTCAAGGAGAAGTTTGCCTCTCACACATGCCGTGGATAGTGTACAATCCCTATCGTTAGGCTCCTCAACACAGGTTCTTCTCTGGCAGCAAACATTGTGTACCATTCCTCAGCCATTTGGGGAAGGAGTCATCCTCCCCTTTCTTTTCTGAGTTGTTGGAGTAAAATAATGCTGCTGTTTTTTCAGTTGGGCTTGGTTTCCATGCTCTTCTAGAGCAATGGTTCTCAAACATTTTAGCACCAGGACCCACTTTTCAGCATGAAAATCTGTCCAGGACCCACTGGGGGTGATGGCATGGCGGAAAGTGCTGTCATTGTGAGGCCAGAGCCTGCTGCTTTCCTGATATGAGAATGCAGCAATAAGTTGGGTTCTTTCTCAGCCATTTCCCAATAGCAAAGTGAATCAGAAAGAAAAAAAAGCCTATTTACAACCTTGACACAAGCAAAACCACCACACAGCCCTCCTCCTTTCCAGCCTCCCATCTTCCCCCATTTTCAATATGGCTCCTCTAAGTGCTTTTCAACCCACCTAAAACAGTGGAGGAGAGTTGTGGGCTAGAGTGTCACACTCTCCTCTCCTCTACATATCCTCATCTGCTCTGTCCTCCTGTTCTTTTCCTAATCCAGGAAGCATGAGGCTGGCATATCACCAGGTATGGAGGGCATTTGACATGTTGCCTCAGATGCTGGGAAGTCTTGGGCCAACCTTGCTCCATAGTGAAGGTGGCAATCAAGCAAAGTTATTCCCAAATGAATCCTATTTTTAAAAAAATATATGAGAGAGAGAGAGAGAGAGAGAGACAGAGAGAGAGACAGAGAGACAGAGAGAGAGAGCGCTGTGACATCATAGCTTCTACATATTAGCCATTAGCCTGGGGGGTTCTCAGGGTCAGGTATTTAATTTCCAAGAGGTTCAAAACTAAATTTGCCTAGACAGTTTTCACTAAGGAAGACTTAAGGCTTTCCAGCAAGGTGTGGCTGCGAAGGTTCACAGATCAGACAAATGGCTTTAAGTCATCAAGAACAGAGCTGTCAATTAGGTAATTAGGGACTTTCAAGCCAAGAAGAATAATTGAGAGGCTAGAAGAATTTATCTTGGAAGGCCTTTGAAGCGTACACAAGTGTGATTTGCATGAGACAAGCCAGGATAGAACAAAAAAACCTCCAAGGTTAGCTTTCAGATCTAGACTAAGGGGACTTCCAGACCAGCTCTTTGAAGCGCCTGCCAATCTTTGCTTTTCTGCTTGCAGCCAGACCCAGGCAGAACTACTACACCCTTTTCAGGCTGTAGTACTGCATTTGCAGTACCTTGGGGGGGCAGGGAATAACTGACTGACTGACCCTCTTGAATCCTTCCTGTCTCCGGTGCTCTCTATCAATTCTGGGCATGTGCCTCTCCAAAGAGGAGGAAGGCAGGGAGGAGATGCTTCTCTGGCAGCTTCTCCTCCTCCTCCTCCTGGGGCAATTGATGTTTCTTTGTGAGGGGGTGGGTGGGTGCCATTTGTCTTAAAAAGGCACCAAGAGGTGGGAGATGGGGCGGGGGCTTTTTGTCTCACAGGCTTTTCCTCCTTTTGGTGCATCCCCTGGATTGCTATATTCATTATTTGCAGATTTACCCCATCAGTAAATAGGATGACTGAAACCTGAGGCAAGTATGGGTAGACAAGAGGTGGATGATGACATCTTGCGAAGCTCCAGCAAAAGAGCAGCATGCAACAATTGCAGACTAACAGCACAATCCTGTGTATGCCTACTCAGAAGTCTCACTGTTTTCAATGGGGCTGACTGTACTCCCAAGAAACTGGGTATAGGGTTGCAACTGAAGCACCCTCTTTGGAAGTGACCCAAGGCAGGGCTTTTGCAGAAGCATTAAGCATGACATTTCTTAAGGCAGAAGAGACCCAAAGATATAATACTAAATCATTTAATACAACTTAAAGGTGAACGTTTACGTCATATACTGAGTAATGTCTTATGCACGTTAGCTTCGCAGACTGGACCTCTTGCATTACATTGCCACTTGACTCCACTATATCCATCCATCCATCCATCCATCCATCCATCCATCCTTCCTTCCTTCCTCCCTCCCTCCCTCCCTCCCTCCCTCCCTCCCTCCTGCCAAGCAAAGGCAATTTATGTATTTTTCATGCCCTATTCCCTATTCATGCCCTATACATGGTCTATTCCCTCCTTTTGTCCTCACAACAACCCTGTGAGGTAGGCGAGGATGAGAGATAGTGACTGGCTCAAGGTCACTCAGGAAGCTTCATGGCTGAGCCGGGGTTTGAACCTGGATCTTCCAAGTCATCCTGGCAATACATCATGCAGGTGATGGTGGACTGTAATCCATGAAAGCTTCTCCTGAACTGCCTGACGTGTTTGGCTTTAACATGCCCCCAGATTCTTTGTTGCTTTTGCTGCACCAGCCTCACCTGGCAACCTTTCTGGGCACTGCGCTGGTAATGGGTATCATCTGTTCCAAAGATCATCTCAGAACTGGGCATTATTGCTTTCAATTCTCAGACTGACAGTCCCAGGACAAACAAGGTGCTTGAGGTGCTTCATGAAACAAGGTTCATGAAGGTGCTTGAGCTCATCCAGTTTCCTGACCTTGCTCAATTCAACACTGCATCGCAAATGGATCAAACTAACTATATAGACACAAATCAGGAATTTGACTCTGTATGGGACTTGAACTGAGCTCCCAGGCTTTCCTGGGCAAGGCTGAGCGTCAAAGAAGTGCTTGAGGGCAGCAGTTGCCGGGAGAGTTCACAAGCGCTCCCTCTCATTTGCAACAGTCATGTCTATAAAAGGTGCCTGAGTCATGTGGTTCAGATCTTTGGACTGCACAACTAGAGGACATGTACTCATGCAGCATTCCCTTTTCCTGCCCTTCAGTGGCAGCACCAGGAAAAAATATTGGGGACAGGGGCACAGAGACTGACTGCATCTAGGGTCAGATTTGTCCCACAGAAATATTTCAGAGTTCTGAAAGAGAAAAAACTGAATGTTGCTTTAATGCTTTCATCCTAAAGCATATTTTGCTTCCATCCTGAACATATTTTGTCTGAAATAAGTCGTATTGGCTGATGGAATTAATAACTTCCAAGTAAGCATGCTTAGGATTGCGGTCTTATATTAAATCCCAGTTTGTAATTCAGCAATGGGTTCTGCAGTGGGAGGCTGAGCTATTAGTCTGGGGCGGGGAGGAAACTTGCACCCAATCAACCCCTCTGGCACAGGGCTGCCAAAATCCAAAAAACCCTCCAGAATTGGCCTGAAATCTCTCAAGAGTTTGCATATGACGGAATAAATTCTGGAGATTTTTACAGAGCCTCCTGACTTCATTACATTGCATCATGCTGGAAAAACAATCTTTAGGAAGAGCTTTACTCAGAGCTGGAAGCTCTGCTCTTGCACAACCTATATGGTCCTTTGGACCTTACTAATTCAATCCTGCCGTGCCAATGGCACACGGATGCAGGCGCAATCCTAAACCCATCCAGGCTGTGCCACACTGGTGCAGTCCTCCCACTAAGGCTCCACAGAAATGCCAACACAGCCCATCGTCCATGGAGTGGCATTCTGACATTGGTGTGGTGTCTGTCCAATGATGGGTGTCGTGTCTGCCCAAGGAGCCAATGATTGCATTCACCCAGCCCAAATGTTGGCAGCCAGAGAGACACCACCAGGATAAACTGAGTCGGGGGTGGGGCATAAGCAGGGCAAATGAGAAGCTATTGCTGGGGTGATGTCCCCTAGTGGCCTCCAGGAATGAGCAGAGGAGCAACAGACATCACTGTCAACCATGGGCAGATGTCCCAAGGACAACATATCCTTGGGTCACACCAGTGATTTCCTGGAGCCTCCTGGCACCTGGGGCTGGGAGGTGCCGTGATGCAGAAACGTCACCCGCTTCCACGTCATCACATCACCCCTGCTCCGGCACCTGACACCACCACTTCCAGAATGGCTCCATTTTGGAGCCAAATGAAGGCGAGGGAGGGAGGGAGGGTGGGGCCCAACTTCACCTTCAGCGACACACACGCACACACCCCATGGAGAGACATCTCGTGAAACATCTGGAGTGCCATAGTGGAGGCACACCACTCCAGTCACCCCCTGTATGCTAGTGGCCTCCCCTTGTGACCCCCTCATGGCCTGGAACCCAGTGCCCATGCCCCCTCTGCCACCTGCTTTGTACGCCACTGGGATACACCTGGCACAAGGAGGCCACAGCACCATCACTTCATTTTATTTTTATTTTTTAATTATTTCAGCTGGAAGAAAGCTGTTCTGCACATGCTCAGAAAATACAACCTGAGACATCAGAATTTCTTAAAACGAACACCGCCAAGTCCCAATCTCCACCCAAACACACCCTTTTCCAGCCACCACGACAAACTCAGCCGCCAGTTATCCGAGATTCAACCCAATAGGCCCGACTGCTCAGTCCTCCTCCTCCTCTTCCCCGAGAACCAGACCACGAGGCCCCACCAGTGCGCTGCCACACCTGACCTGTCATGCCCCCGATCCTCCGCTCTGTGAAAGGTCAGCTGTATTGATCTCTCAGGCCTGTCAGAGCTCACATCAAGGAAAGGCTAACAGGGTGGAAGTGTGCTAGAATTTACTTTCCTCCCTGATGCCAGCCCACCCTGTCTCTCTCCCGCTCTCTCACACACGCAGACCAAAACTCACAATTCACTCTTTCACTATCCATCTCTGCTGCACCAATCACCGAGCGACCACCCACAAGCAAGGCAGAGCTGAAGGGATTTACCTAGGATCACCAGAGTGCCTGAGCTAGGAAGAGGACCCAAGAGCTCTGATTCCCCCATAATGCTGTATCTCACCTTTCTATCCTCCCTCTCCCCCCTCCTCCAGACAAGATGACAAATGCCTCAATTAGTAGGCAGATTTTGCCAATCGATTCCCTTAAGCGCTGGTGGCCGGGTCTGATCAATGCCCCCAATTACGCATCATACCAGGCATCTAACAAGAACTTGTAAGACTCGTGTCTGACCCTTTTTTCAGTCCAGGAATATTCATTACCCTGATGCCTCTCAAGGTCTGATCCGAGCTGCAGAGAGGGGAGAGCCTAAACTGACTGAATTCTGCCCCAAGTCAAAGATCCTGTGCTTGAGTGAGGGAAAGGAAAAAGCCAGAGGGCCTGGTTGCTCCCTTGCCTACCTGAAACTCTAGAAGCTGCAGTCCCTATATCCCAATTCTGGCAGAAGACTGCAAAAGGCTCCAGGTTGGGGATGGGGCTGCAGCTCTGTGGTTCTGTCCCTGCTTTGGATGCAGAAGACGCCACACTTAATCCTTGGCATCTCCAGGCAGGTCTGGGAAAAGACCCCTGAAAGGGCAATCCTAACCTGGAGTTAAAGGTAAAGATTTCCCCACGACTGAATGGTCTAGTCGTGACCGACTGTAGGGGGCAGTGCTCATCTCCATTTCAAAGCCTGTAGAGCCGGCGTTTTGTCCGAGGACAAGCTTCCATGGTCATGTGACTGGCATGACTACACACCGTAGCACACGGAACGCCGTTCCCTTCCCACCGAAGTGGTCCCTATTTATCTACTGGCATTTTTAGGTGCTTTCGAACAGCTAGATTGGCAGGAGCTGGGACAAGCAACGGGAGCTCACTCTGTCATGCGGTCTTGAACTCCCAACCTTACAGCCAGAAAGCCCAGCAGCAGCGGATTAACCCACAGCGCCACCACATCCTTATATTGTCTATGGGTAAGCAGCAGTAAATAGGGTTGGCGGATGCATCCATGAGATTTAAAAACTTGGCTCCCTGCATTATAAAGAGAGATTTCAGGCTGAGAGGGAGAGGAAAAAGGATTTTTTTCCCCTTTTCTGTCTAGAACGACATCTCCATTATATAGCTCTACAATGCCCAGGTTGAGGGCTGGCACCTCTCATTCTGTATCTTTTAGCACTATACATTACAGCAACAAACAGCTTCAGGACAGTGGGAAAGAAAAACGTGCAGGCATGCCCCGGTATTCGCTGGGGTTCCGTTCTAGACCCCACCGTGGATACCTGAAACCGTGGATACTGGCAATGCTTTTTTTATAGATAGGGGAACATCAGTGGTTTTGCTGCAACAAGGTGTTAAAAAAGAGATTTTTTAAATGTTCTCTTTTCTTTTTAAATAGGCATCCCAGGCTCCGTGGTATCTGTGGATAACTGAAACCGTGGATACTGAATCAGCGGATACCAGGGCACACTATAGTCCCTTTTCCTTTCCTTCCCTTGAAACCAATCCCAAAACATCCACACTGCAAGAAAGGATCCTGTTCCAGGCAGAGTAGAGCCTGGGAATGCACTCCAAGGATTTGTTACCAATCAGTCCCTCCTTGTTTTTACATCATCTGTATTCCTTTTGTTCCTTCGAAATGCATAGAAATTACCCTTTTGAACCTATATGAAATGATTGCATTCTACCTTATGCAATGTTTGCTACAATCCTTTCTGGGTCTATTACTCGGGCACATCTGCCTTAAATGAAAGGGGAACAGTGAACAACCTCTTCCTCAATGTGGGACTCCCAAGTCTTTCCATTCTAATGGCAGTGACGGATGAGCTAATGATTCTGTATCTGAATTAGCTGGGGCTCAGGTTTACATGGATGGAAGCATCCCCCCTGGGACAAATAGCAGCGGTGGGCATGTGTATTTGAGATCCAGTTGGGATCACGGCATGGCAAAGAGTTAACCTCCCCCCACCCCACGGTTGCTGTTTAGGGAAGAGAAATTGAGTGCGACAGGGCCAATCACGCTATTAATTTATTGTGTAGTTTGGCCCTCAGAGGGATATGTAACCTTTAAAGGTTTCTGAACCTTCTTGAAAATGGACGAAACCTTTTTTTTGTTTCCACTGGCCTTTGGAAATTAACTGCTTGCCCCTGCATAGATCCCTTGTTCCCTTTTTGTCTTTGTTGCTGGCTGGTTTATTTAGACTGTGTTTTTTTAGCTTGTGGAGCATCTTTTGAAACCAATTTGGAAAAAAAGCAGTATATAAATGCTTTAAAATAAATCCAGTTGAAAGGGAAGCTTTGGGGTTGTTGTTTTTTTTAAAAAGGGATTTGAAACCACTTTTTAAAAAAATCATTAGGCTCAAAGCAATGGTAGTTGAGCAAAGTTACCAGGACTGGGTTCATCATTATGCTAAGTATGTTACAGAGCAGGGAGTCGGCCAAATGGAACTCTCGGTGGCAACATAATTTCCTGGGCGTTTTTCAATGCACAGAGTTTGCTATCCTTCCTGTCCCCTTAACGTTGCCTCTGGCTCTGGCAGATGATCCTTTCCTAAAGTACTGGGGAGCAAAATCCACATTCTCCAACAGAATGCAGAGAATGTAGGAGAATGTAGAGTAGTATTGTATTTGCTAGCATGAGGGTTTGAATATCCCCTTGTAGAACAATGTGGAAGATCTCATGGGCAGAACAGGACAAGGTCCATGGATAGATGGGAATGTAGGAGCCTTTGGGTATGAGGGCGCAATCCTAACCAACATTTCAGTGCTGACATAGCTGTACCAATGGGTCATGTTCTGCATCCTGCAGCGGAGTAGTAATCACAGAGGACTCCTCAAGGTAAGAGAATGTTTGTTCCTTTAGCTCAGACGGACCTGCTTTGCTTTTACCCCGGCACTGGAAAGTTGGTTAGGATTGCGCTTTGAATGTCAGCATTTGTGTTTGTATACAGTATATGCCCATTTCCATGCAGGTGTTGCTGGTAAATGAAAAAGTGTTATCTTTGGGTGGGTCATGGACAAGTGGGATCGTATGACGTGGGTTGCAGCACAGACCTCATTTCCCATCATCCAGTCTTGTTACAGAGCAGAACAGGTTATGGCTGACAAGGGGCTGCCATGGAAAATGCCAGCCCTGAGTCAAATTCAACTCCACCGCCCCCCCCCCCCCCCCCCGCCAACTCCCATTAAACATTTAGGTCAACCTGCCTTGGTCATGATGTCATCATGGCGCGCTGTCATTGCTTCCACCCCACTCTGTATCATCAGCTGCCGCTGGCAGAAGCACAGAGACACACAATGTGCTGGCATCACAACACAGGTAAGCGTTATAGAATAGAGAGGAAAACTCAACATGGGTCTGCCATTTCTGGTGGCAGTTCTGTGTCAAGTGCCATTTCGCCCTCTGGGAAGGAATGAGATCAAAGCCTTTCCTCAAAGCTCAGTTTCCTGTTCTGAGAGGGGTGCAGCTTCTATCGGCTGAAAAGAAAAACCAAAAAGATTCTGCAATGATTAGATCTCAGCTAAACAAGTTATCCTTAACTGAGGATAATAAATCAAAGCTGAACAGCAGACTACAGCTCCACCACTACATATAAAACAGTTGTGGTAGGAAATTATATCCCAACAGTGAAATGGGTAGAATAAAGAGGAAAGAATCAATGGGGGGGGGGAGTGTGTATACACACACACACACACACACACACACACACACACACACACACACAACCTTTGCATCTAATAGTAGTGAAGAACAGCTGCAATTGGCTCTGGGAGGAAACTGGCATTGTGTAATAAAGCTACCAGCTGCTGAATCAAGAATGGATGGCAATGGCAAGAATGCCTGGGTCAGCATTACAAGATCTGTCCTCCCTGGTACCATTTGCACCCGCCCTTTTCCCCCTAGACCAGTGATGGCAAACCTTTTGGGCCCAGTGTGTCAAAACTAAAGAAAATGCTTAACTTGACTCTGCTGGTGGGTCAGTCCCCCTCCAAACAAAAAAGAAATAATTACTTATATTCATTTATTTAAACAAAAAATGCAGTCCAATCATGTGTGGTGCTGTGTATTATATAAAGAAACATCAAATAATTACAAAAATGAAAAATGAGTAAAACAGTTTTTGTCAGGCAGTGGTGAATGCTGGTGTGTCACCCCAAACGTTGTGGTGTGTCACCTTTGCCCTAGACAAAAGTATTCACAAGTATGAAAGTATGTTTCATTCCATACTGTTAATTACACCCCCCACCCCAAAAAAACCCAAGGGGCTGCTGCAATCCAAAGCACACACTTACCTGGGAGTACAGTACAGTATATCTCACTGATAACAGTGGGACTTGCTTGCAAGTAAGCACACATAAGATTGCACTGACAGTTAATGAAGATTAGTTGACCTGTAACCTACTTCAAACTAGACTTCTACGCCTCATCTCCTTTGCAACATGGAAGCATTTATTCCATTGTTTCAATGAATGTACATTGGTGCATATTGATTTGCACCTTTTATTCTGGAACATGTAACCTGAAGTATTTACTCTCAAAAATTTACAAATAGTATTGAATAGTAGAATTGCTTCACTACTCCCAACATCCTTGCATGTACACATTTTAGATACAAATATCACCATTACAGACACACTAGCATACACACACACACACACACACACACACACATCCTACAATGTGTATAAACCAAAATGTGCCTCTATCCTACCGAAATATGTGTGACAGCTGCTATGCATGCCTACTCAGAAGTAAGTCCCATTGTATTCAATGGGGCTTACTCCCAGGTAAGTGTGCATAGGATTGCAGTCTGAATATCATTCATAGTGTGCATCCTTATAATCAGATGCTTCTTTCATTGAGGCATACTAGTATTCACCCCTTGAAGACACAAGCCCAATATGTCCCCTTCAGTCACTTCCATAGATTTTACCATGGAAATTTCCATGTTCCATGCATATTCACAGCAAGCACATACATACTTCATTCAATCAATCAATCAGCAGGTACTTATATACCGCTTTTCAACACGAAGTTCACAAAGCGGTTTACAGGCAAATAGTAATAATAAAGTTAAATGGCTCCCTGTCCCAAAAGGGCTCACAATCTTAAAAAAGGCAGACCGCCAGCAACAGCCACTAGAAAGACTGCGCAGGGGTGAAGAGGGACAGTTACTCTCCCCCTGCTAAATATAAGAGGAACACCACTGGAAAAAGTGCCTCTTGTTACCAAAATGCACATCTGCACACATGCAGTTCGTACATTTAATTACACTTAGCTGTAGTGGGATACTCTGTCAATGAGCCCCATGTTCACATACTCCCGCCTCAGTGCATGCACTCTGATTTCCATTCCAGTTGCATCCAGTTGCAAATGGAATGATTTCCATTCCATTTCTTTGCAGTTGCATCTGAACAAGGCAAATGATGCACAAACCACCATCTGCCCACCGACCAGGACTGCAAATAGGGTTCAAACTGTGGCTTGCAGTCTGGCTTTGGGTATACTGGCAAATTGCTGCAACAGCAGAAGATATCTGAGCATGCAAGAATAGGAGGGAGAGTTCCGACACCTACAAGGTACAAAACCAGAGTTCACACATCCTCCTATTTTAGGAGTAGGTTACCTCAGAATGCCAGGTGCAAGGGAGTGGCAACAGGATGCAGGCATCTTGCTGTGTGCTACCTGAGGCATCTGGTGAGCCACTGTGAGATACAGAAAGCTGGACTGGGTGCACTTTTGGCCTGATCCAGCAGGGCTTTTCTTATGTTCTTATGTTGCGGCTGAATCGGTGCTAGAATGTTGGATAGGAATTGGGTCCTAACGGATACATATGTCCTAACGGATACATATACACGGCCCTCTTGCACACACACATATTCACAGTTCACCATTTCTCACACGTAGGTGGGCGCACACATACTATTTACAGTTCACATGCATCCTTTTATGCAGTTTGCTCTCCTTGCGACGATGCACAGATACATCAAATGTGCATTTCTTTATATATGCACAATGTAAATTCTTTTTACTTATTCAGACACACACGTGTGTGTGCGCGCGCGCACACACACACACACAGAGTGGCTAGAGATATTATAAAGGGGCTGCTGCCTATTCCATGTTGTCACGTCGGCTTGTCAGTTGACTGGTAATTAATGCGAACTGCAGGTCCGGCGCCCCATCGGAGTCGTATATCACTGCCAGCTCCGGTGCAGCAAAGCAACCTCTTTTACCCAAGCACTGTTATTAGGGGAATTTTCTATGTATTAGCTGTTGATGCACATTAATACATTAAAAATGTCAGTGGCGGAGGCCAGCTAATTGTCTGATTTAAATGTCTATTTGTCAGCGCGCTGCTCAGGTGGGCATGAGCCGAATCGGGAATGAGGCACGGAACCTGTCTTGGAATGGGGAGTGGGTTCTCTCTGGGGGGGGGGTGATCGATGACAGGGGCACACAGTCCAGAGTGTTTGTGTTTCGTCTCTGCACATTGTGGGGAGGGGAAAGGAGAGGCGGGGAAGGAAGGGGATCATGACGCAAGGAAGAAATTTCATGGAGACAGGAGTTCTCACTGGAGAGGGGTGGGCTCCTGGCTTCCACAAGCCCAGTTTTGCAGCACACAACACAGAAAGCCTGCTTACCATGGCTGAAGTTCCCAACTATTCCCCAGTATTCCACAGCCCTGGTGGGCCACTGTGAGATACAGGAAACTGGACTAGATGGGCCTTTGGCCTGATCCAGTGGGGCTCTTCTTATGTTCTTAGTGTCAGAGGGGGAGAGGAGCTCAGAAACACCAGGCGCTACCAGCAGAGGCATAACCAGAAGCCTCAGCACCTGGAAGTGACATCGTGACCTTACTTCCAAGTTCTCCCCAGCGAAGGAGGTGCTGGCAACTTCACGCCCCCCTCGGCATAGCACCCAGGGTAGGTGCCCCTCAGGTGCCGCACTAGTTATGCCTCCTAGCCAAGAAAGCCAAAAAAAAAGGGTCACGGCTCTAGAGATTTTGCCCAACTACCCTTCCCCCACCCCAATGTCTTCATATTAAATCAAGAAGCACGAGCAAAGGACTCCCAGAAACACTCAGATCCCTTAAAAAGGGATTGGACAGATGGACAGAGGAAACATCCATCACAGGCTACATGTCAGGAAGACTGTACATAACCCTCCGGGTTTTAAAAGCAGCCTATCTCCGATGCAAGGGAGTGGCAACGGGTGTTGTACAAGTAAGGCAGGAGGTCTGGCCCCGGGGGGCAGCAGCACATCCTGCGAGCCAGAATCCTGCCACAGCAACTAATTTTAACCAGCCTTCTGACATACGAAGCAATAATGAAGGAAATAAGTGCCCCTGGACACGCATTTACTTTGCTTCTAAAGAAATACTATATGAAAATGTGGGTGGGTTCAGAGCATAGTTTTTAGCAGCCTTCTGTACTATTATTTCTAAGGCACCATGGGTGAACACCGGCATTGTAAAAGGCTCTAGGGCAGTGGTTCTCAAACCTTTTAGCACCAGGACCCACTTTTTAGAATGCCGTTCTGTCTAGGACCCACCAGATGTGATGTCATGGCTGGAAGTACCGTAATTGTGATGCCAGAGCCTGCTGCTTTCCTGACAATGTAGCAATAAGTTGGGTTATTTCTCAGTCATTTTCCAACAGGAAAGTCAATCAGAAAGAAAAAAGCCTACTTACAACAAGCAATACAACCACGCAGCCCTTCCCCTTTTCAGCATCCCATCTTCCCATATTTTCACTCTGGCTCGGGACCCACTGGAGGGTCCCGACCCACAGTTTGGGAACCACTGCTCTAGGGGTAGGTTCACATGCGCTATGGCTGAAATTCAGCATGGACATTCCGTCTCCAGCCTGGTTCAATTATCCTGCCCGTTCTCTAACTATTATTTTCACAGGAGAAGGCACAGTGCAGAACAGAACTGGGGCTCTAGCTGGGGAAGGGGGTGGGAAGTCCTGTTTCCTGGGATCTAACCTCCCGCTGTAGCTAGGACAAGCTCTGACCCTTGGCATCTGTGCCCCACCGGGAGCCTCATCTATCCACCCTGATCTTTTGCTGCCCGCCTAATTGCCAGTAAGGGCTGGATGGATTTCTTCATCTGACATCCTCAGAATGCTTAATAAATGCCGCTTGTCCAAGGAATTAATTCGGGCCGCCCTGCAGATATCAATCTTGGCGTGTACTGGCATCTAGGTGATATACAGCCCGGTTGCCATTTATTAGCACAAGGCCGGTGGATTTAGGAAATGACTAATTTTATATGGTCTAGAGCACAGTGCATCTCTTTGGACAGTAAATCCCAGCTGAAAAGATGTGAGGAGGGAGAGGGGATGGAACTGTCTTTTCTTATCCTCAGCCCCCCTTCGCGAACAATAAGCATCATTCTTTCCCCAGCTCTGGAAGGGACTCAGCAAGGTTTGATGAGTCGAAACAGTAGGAGAAAGCATACAGAAGAACAAATGCACTTGGATGCATGACTCCTGGAGCCTGAGCTTTCAACTTGGATAGTAGCCCCTAGTAGCTAGAGCGGGACATGAACGAAATGGTGCGGGAAATCAAGGATACAGGAGTGCTGAGAGCCAGAATTCCCAAGACCTCTTTCCATATCTCTATTCTCCTCTAAGGATGCTTTCCCACCATATGTAGCAAGCTAGAAGAACTGTAGGGCACAGAAGCCGTTGCAAATGGGCCCTCTCAAAAGGAGTGGGTAGAAAACATATTGTGCTAGACTATACCTGTTTATGGCTCTTTGACCCAACCAAGAGTCTTTGTTTTTGCTGCTCAGAATAACAGGGCTATTTTTCTTGAACAGTGGTTCTCAAACATTTTAGTACTGGGACCCACTTTTTGGAATGACAATCTGTCCAGGACCCACCAGAAGTGATGTCACGGCTGGAAGTCATTGTGATGTCAGAGCCTGCTACTTTCCTGAGAATGCAGCAATAAGTTCGATTATTTCTTAGTCGTTTTCCAATAGCAAACTGAATTAGAAAGGTAAAAAGCCTATTTACAACCTTGACACAAGCAGAACCACCATACACCCCTCCTTCTTTCCAGCATCCCATCTTCCCATCTTTTCAATATGGCTGCCCTAGGTGCTTTGCAACCCACCTGAGATTGGCTCCCAACCCACAGTTTGGGAACCACATAATTCATAAGACAAATATCCCAGATGGCAACATGCACCCTCCATCCCCTTCCATATCCTCCAAATTTTGACAGAAGAAAACTAGGCACATGGCATTTTGAAAAAGAGGACAAAGATCAGGTTCTGTATTATAGGAAGTAAGCAGTAGTGCTATCCAGCCGGTACGCTGGGCGGGACTTAGGTTTGATTGGCAGTCCGCCCGTTGCGTCACACCGCGCTCCGCCGTGTTCCCGCACACCCCGGCTGGCGGGAAAGCGGTGGAACGCGGCGTGACGCAACGGGCGGACTGTCAATCAAACGTAAGTCCCGCCCAGCGTACCGGCTGGATAGCACTACTGGAAGTAAGGCAACTGAACAAACCTACCCCATTGAATCGGTCTTGACGGCATTGCTCTGCCAAAGCATTGCTCTACCATTTATATAATTTCTTGCATCCAACAAATCAAACTTGCACACTTAGAGCTCATAAAGGCACCTTTTCAATATGATATCAAGGTAGTCGCTCACAGGATTATCCCATAGCATGAACAAGCGGCCTTGCCAACCATGTGGTTCTACAAAATTATCACACACACCCCAGGATTAAGTAATGCTTTTGCTGTAAGACGCCATGCATTTGGCCCTGGCACTACAGCTGCAGGCTGTAAAAGGTTACAGCTGTACCATGGCAAGACCCATGGATAAAGGGGCTCAAATGGAACTGACCTGATGTCTAAAAGGTACCTAGTTCAGATATTTCAATTGGCGCACATCTCACCTACTTCAGCTGCTCTGAAGTCCAGTACACACAAGCATGTTTGTGATATCATTTTCCTGCGTAAAACAGGAAGTGATGAGATCACTGAACAGACGCAGAGGGCATGGAAGTGACAGTATCAGGTAAAAAGGCAATCGGCCCCCAAACCGCGACATTAGTGCTTGTTATGATATGCACCACTAGGTGGCGCCAACTTTTTGCTTGAGCCGGACCATTCAGGAAGAGGTCAATTCATGAGGCAACATTCAGCATGCCACAGTATCCGTTGGGGTTCCGTTCCAGACCCCACAGTGGATACCTGAAACCATGAATACTGGGGGTGCATTTTTAAATATAGAGGAACATCGGTCGTTTTACTGCAACAAGGTTAAAAAAGGAGATTTGTTTAGTGTTCCCCTATCTTGGAGACGTGGTGGTAGGATGGAGACATGGTGGTGACGTGGGTTAAACCACTGCTGCTGGGCTTTCTGACCGGAAGGTTGGGAGTTCAAGACTGCGCAACGGAGTGAGCTCCCGTTGCTTGTCCCAGCTCCTGCCAACCTAGTAGTTCGAAAGCATTTAAATGCAAGTAGATAAATAGGGACCACTTCGGTGGGAAGGTCACAGTGTTCCATGCGCTACGGCATACAGTCATGCTGGCCACATGACCACAGAAGCTTGTCCTCGGACAAAACGCCGGCTCTACAGGCTTTGAAACAGAGATGAGCACTACCCCCTACAGTCGGTCACGACTAGACCATTCGGTCGTGGGGAAACCTTTACCTTTTTATCTTTTTAGTAGGTGTTCCAGTATCCATGGTATCCTTGGATAACTGAAACTGTAGATACTGAATAAGTGGATACTGGGGCACACCTGTATACCTCTCTCTCTCTCTCTCTCTC
>JAJKFI010000094.1:2203275-2278383 GCA_029204185.1 Lerista edwardsae
GAGAGAGAGAGAGAGAGAGAGAGAGAGAGAGAGAGAGAGAGAGAGATGGGGAAGGGTTACTTTCTAGACTCTCACAAACTACTCATAGCATCTAAGGAAAAATTAAGGAGATGTAAAATATAACACTGCTTATGTATGACAATGCACACCTTGTGGTTTTCTGTGAGGAGAGTGGCAGAGACAAAGCTTTTCACTCCCTTTCTACTCAGTCCATTATGCATCGACAGGATATTGTCTTAACATGTTTTTATTATTACGTGGTATTGAAATTTTATTGCTCTACACCACTTGGAGCATTGGAAAAAAAACATCGTTAGCAATACTGTGTGCAATATCAAAGAGCAGTTGGAAATGAATGCAGATAGGACTAATACCAACTAATTAAAACACATTCTCTGTGGCAATGGAGCGATTCTTTGTGGGGCAGGGGAATGCTGAGTGGATTATTTGTTCTAGTGCTCACAACTCAAGCGTTGTATCCCAGGCTAGGAAAGAATTCTCCTTTCCCACTAAAACTGGCAGCTAACTCTGGAGCTGGAGGGATGTTGTTCCTCATACTGGGGGTTTATTTCAACGAAAGTTATCCTTCTTCTTACATGCATCTCTGGACCTCATACAACAAAGCCTGTTTGTGGCCAGCTATAGTCTTTGGACATATGTAGATAGCCAGAACTTCTCATCTGTTCTTCAGAGTTCGATGGGATGACTGTATTGGAAAGGCAGGAGATACCCCGAGGAGATAGGGAATGGTATCAGCAATGGCCCCTTGTCCCAGATTAGCCAGGGATTACAGGGTTAACCCCCAAGGTCTTTGCAAGCCTCAGGAGCACAGCTGTAGGCTGATGAGGCCCCTGGCTATGAAGGGAGGCCAGCACAGGTGCAGATGGGCGTGGCTGATACTAGAGTCTGCCTAGCAACAGACACGGATTGGCTGGCCTCAGTATATAGTAGGAGGCAGGAGCTGGATGAGGACCTGGGAAGGTGCTGGAGGAAGGCACCAGGTAGGTGCTGGCTGGACGGACTGCTGGCTGGACCAACTGCCTGAAAGGCTGAGGAACTGGCTAAGGTAAGGTTGTTTTGGGACCATTGGGAATTGTTGTATGTCTGCCACGCCCCTGAAGCCACCAAGTGGAGGAGGCAGTTATGGCTTGGGCAAGCTGACTGCCTATTGTTTGGTGGTAGGGTTTGTTGGTGTTAGACTAAGAGTAGTTTGGAGCTAAGCCAGTGATGAGGGCAGTCTGGAGGAGGCTGGCCAGCCTGTGATCCCAAGCAAAGATGCTGGAAGAGAGGAGGCCCAGTGGATGACTGAACACACTGCCTATCTCCGAGGCTGCTCTGTGGGGAAACTAGTTAGCCTAGTGTGGGCATTTGGGCCCTTGGGGAGGCCCAGCCGGGAATTTGGCAGAACAATGACCTTTCAAGAGCCTGCTCTACAAGCCAGCCCCAGAAGGGGGCACTCTTGGGAACAGGGCTCAATCCCCATCCATGCCAGGGCTGGGGGTGCGGGCTCTTTCCCTGGCTCCAGTCCCCTTCCCTGCCACTGTGTGCTGCCGGTTATCGACCTAGCTGTGGCAGGCTGAATCTCGTTTATCAAACCGCTGGCGTGGGGGCCCTTTGCCACCGGAGTCAGCCGCCTGCCCTGACACTCTTTAAATTGCTTTCTGCTGAGCCCAATTTAAACAGCGTGACGAGACTGCAAAGCGGGCCTGGCTGACAGCTCGGGGATCTGCCTGCACCTCGGGAGCCCTTAATAAAGAGCAGCCTTCCCGAGCAGCCGACGGGCAGAAAGCCAGGCCTGCCGCCAGTCAGCACAATAAATGGGCTGGCAAGGGGGTGGGGCAGGCACTGCTAATTACCCTTGGCATCTCGGGGGAGGAGCGGCTCATTATCACCAATTAGGGCCAAACACTTTAATTGATACTATATTGTACAGCATAAAATGGCACGAGCGTGATGGAGCAGCTCTGAGTGCAAAAGGGTGGAGGAAAACCGTGCAAATGGGTCTCCCGGGCAGGGTGGTGCATTTGCGCATGGGCACCTGTAGTCACGACTCATGGGGAGCACCGACACCTATGAGGAGCTAGCTTGTAGTAACAAAGCTGTGGCCCATATGGCCGGGGCAAAATGAAACCCCCCCACCAGCGCTTTCACCTAAGAAAGCGCTCAGACCCCCATCTTGGAGCCTTATCTCTTCCATGAGAAAAGTGGCATGTACGGTACATCTTCAAAATGAATGAACAAATGCAGCCTCTCTACAGCTAGAGGAGGGACAAAACGGTAAGTACCGCCTGTGCTGCAATGCACTGTGTAAGCAGTTCTCAAGAGCCTTCAGAGCTATTCCGGGCAGCGACAGCAGCATGCAGGAGCTCACCAAACCAACCAGATCTGCAGGGCATTGCCATCGCTGCCCAGAATGGCTTCAACAGCAAATGGGAGGGGCTGTTTAAACAGCAAGTTGCAGCACCTGCAGTACTTAGTGTTTTGCCGCCCTCTAGCTATGCTACTGCCACTCTACCCTACACTGTAGGAAGCTAAAAATATGCAGTGCAAGTTGTACCAGAGCTGTGTTTCCATTCTAGGAGGATAGCTTCTAGTACCCCACAGCAGCTAGTGGCTCCATGCAAATGGCAGTAGGTAGTCACAACTGCATGCCCAGGGAAGGGGGAACTAGACTTGTGTGTTCAAGTTGCAAACCCAGGTGAGGTCACCCTTTTGAGACTCACCGCTGAGAATTCACTCGCAGAGTCCGTTTAAAACATAAAATCCCGAAGATCAGCTGTTATGAGGGGGAGCAAAAGGTTAGATTCATTCCCTCCTCACTCCCCATCAATGGGATTTTGGAATGTCTGAGGGGCTCTGTGACAGCCCCACTGACTGCTCCATGACAGTTGGATCAGGGTATGAATGTAGAAAATGCCCCTGCTTCTAAAGAGCCAACATTTCCAAAACACCAGGGTTTACTTGTATGTAGCCCACTTAAGTGGCCAGTTCAAATAACCCTTTTGAATTGACAAAATGTGCAGGGGCCTAAATATTGTCTTTTCTGTAACTAACAGGTTATTGCAGCTTCACAACAAGGTACAAATTGTGGCTAACCCCTTTTCCTGTGCTCCTTGCAAGGACATGCAGTTCTATGGCAGGCAAAGCATGCTTCCTCAGAAGTTCCACTGAACTCAGTGTTCCTTAAGGTAAAGGTTTCCCCACGACCGAATGGTCTAGTCGTGACCGACTGTAGGGGGCGGTGCTCATCTCTGTTTCAAAGCCTGTAGAGCCGGCGTTTTGTCCTAAGACAAGCTTCCGTGCTCATGTGGCCGGCATGACTCTACGCTGTCGCGCACAGAACGCCGTTCCCTTCCCACCGAAGTGGTCCCTATTTATCTACTGGCATTTAGCCGCTTTCAAACTGCTAGGTTGGCAGGAGCTGGGACAAGCAACGGGAGCTCACTCCATCATGCCGTCTTGAACTCCCAACCTTCCAGTCGGAAAGCCCAGCAGCAGCGGTTTAACCCGTTGCACCACCACATCCCTCTGTTCCTTACTTCCCAGTAAAAAAAAATTAGTCTTACCATCCAATCCTATTCAGTGCCATTGCCACTGGAACTAGCATTCTGGCAGTGGTACATGCTTTATGGCATCACAAATGCTGTAAAGCATGGAGTTGCATGATTCTAGGCCACTGCTGTAAATGGCAGGCAGGACCACTGTGTGTGGCTGCAGCAAAGAGGAGACCTACCAATGTTGGTAAGTTGGTGGGGTGGGCGGAA
Organism: Lerista edwardsae; assembly: GCA_029204185.1. Classification (NCBI taxonomy): domain Eukaryota; kingdom Metazoa; phylum Chordata; class Lepidosauria; order Squamata; family Scincidae; genus Lerista; species Lerista edwardsae. The sequence goes on from JAJKFI010000094.1 coordinate 2,207,040, forward strand.
TGGGGCAGGGATTGGAGGATTGGCGCAGAACAGGGGAAGACTGGGGCATGTCAGAGGCGGAAGGGGTTGGCCCTTGGCACCAGCAACTTGCTTCGGATGCTATCCCCTCTGGAACCAGCCAACATGCCGCCTTTGTCACCTCTAAAGAGTTGGTAGAGTTCCAAGGAGGCCCACTGGTGGTCATAGGGCTTAACCATGTGCAAGGGAAAGTATTATCCCTTTCTCCTCCCAAGTCTCCAGATCGCCCCCAGCACAGCATGCAACGCGACCTGTTTTGGTGTGGAAAACATGCTTTAGCAGGGAAAAGGCTAGGATTAGTCAATGTTTTACCTCTTTTGCAAAATTATTATACTTTTATCCATTCCTTTCTCCCAAGAAGTCAGGACTACATACATGTCCTTGCAGCATGTATGCAAGTCTTTTATCCTTGCAGCAGCAAACCCTGTAAGGTAGCAACTGCCAAAAGGCTAGCTGTATTGGTGTGTAACAGCAAAAAACAACAAAACGCCAACAACCGAGTCATGTGACCCATAAAGACTAAACAGTGTATTGTAAAGTGTTTTTGGATTACAATGGACTGTAGTCCTAATAAACTACGCTACCATAAACTGGTTAGTGGCATCACAGGCCTCAGATGTGTGTGTGTGTGTTTTTAACTGTGAGGTGGGTCACATGCCCAGGGTCACCTAGTGAGTTTCAGGAGAAATCAGACTTCAAGCCCCCTTTCCTCAGTCCTAGTCCGTCGCTAGCCACTACTGCACTTTAGGCCATGTCAACAAACTTCCTTGCAAGGGACGCATTCTGTGAAGAAAGCCGTCCATGGGAAGGAGTGGTACCAGCCGCGTGTATATGCATTCACACAGTAGTGCTCCCTCGCGTAGCTAGCTGCCAGCATTAGAATGAGAGGCCTGATCTTTGGTACAGAAGAATTAAAAAAACTCCCCGCAATGCTAACCGGCCTGCATGCTTAGGGTGCTGCGGGTCAAAGGAAGGTACTTTGAACAAACCAACCTTTGCGGCGGTGCCATATATATCCATCGTGTGTGTGCACGCGGCAGAGTTCCGTGGATTCATTCCCGCTTTCATTGTTGCTCGGGCGCTATGCACGGAGGCTGGCCCATGTCGCCGCGTGCGTTCCCCCAGCAAGAGTGCGCTGTTTTCCACATACACACAAACACACACACACACACACCGCCTTCTCATTTCTTTCAGCCTCCAGGCTTTTATGATCCCATAAAACCTGGTTGAGCGTCAGCCAATAAAAGCTTGACAGCGCTTCCCTGTGCCCTCCAGCCAGCCCCTCGCACACCCCAGGGCTCGGCTCCCTCAACCCGCCCGGCATCTCCCCCGCCCGGCATCTCTCTTTGTCAGCCGCGAGGGGGGGGGGGCTTCAACGCAGCTCTGTTTGCCTTGTTGACGGTGGACCCTCCAGGGGCTCAATTTTGTGATGTACGAGCTGTCCGCGAAACGTGGTCTCCACCCAGGCGTGACGCTAACAGCTCACGGCGACGGGCTCTATTATGCTAACAAATCTATTATCCGCCGCGCCGTTCCATGCCACGCTCCGTAATCCCCAACAATCAAGTCAATTTTCATTTCAATAAAGCCCTGCCGGGGCCTCTCCTTGCTTTGCTTACATTTGCCGAGACAGATGGATTCCTTCTCCCCCTCCCCCTTAAAATAACGCCCCCCTCCGCCTCCGATGAAACCAATAGCCCTGCCTCTCCTCCCCGCCCTCCAGTTACTGGTTTATGTCGCCATTCAAGGACAATTTTCATCCAATTTAGGACCCGGCATGGAAGCGCTTGTTTTATTGCAAACATGCCCTGGATTAAATGGCGAGTCGGCCTAGCCGCCTGAAGCCCATCTGTATTCATTTGCACAATTCTCTTTCCAAACCCACTCCAGCTGCCTCTGACATGCCAATTTGTCTCCAAGTCCCGTCACAACAGAATAATTGAGAGGGAAGAGGCACAGTTTAGCCCTCAGTATGGGAAAGTTCCGCTACTTTGCTTTCTATCAAATCTCCAGGGGGTGGATGGAACAAAGATGGGGGTCCTTTCTGCTCTAGAGGGCGCCAGCTCTAAGCTCCGTAGAGAGGGTAAGGAAACCAGAGAGACTTTTCTCCCCTGTAAGGAACTCCAGTCCCAGATCAGTGGAAGAAGCAATATTCTAATATGGCAAGGCTGGTTTAAAAACACATTCAATGCCTTGAAAACTAGATGTTAATGTCCTGGTTCTGGCTGGAGGGCGGGGGTGGTGGTGTCCAGACTGTCTGGAAAAAGGCAGCTATGTGTGTGCACTTCGCATCTATTGGTTAGCCTCTGTATCATCAGTACGGGCATGCCCTGGTATCCACTGAGGTTCTGTTCCAGATGCCATCATGAATATCTGAAACTGTGGATACTGGGGATGCCTTTTTAAAGATACGCCTGTATCATCAAACCTTTTCTGCCCTCCCCACTCCCTTTTCCATCCATGAAGGCAGCAGTTTGGTGGGGTACTCCAGAGCCACTTGGAGAAATTTTTCAGGGGGTATAAAGTTTCTTTTGGGACCCTTCCCTTCTCCCTTCAAAGATGAATTTGGCTCCCGGGGCCCCTTTCTTTGCTCCCTTTGGCTCCCAGGCCCCTTTTTTGACCCTGGGCCCAGATACAATGCTGCTGAGAGCTGGCATTCAGCCTGAAACAAGATATCCGATTGCCCCCCCTCCCAATCTTTCCTACAAATGAGACACAACCAGTGGTGTCATTCAAATGATTTAGGAACAGGAACTCACTTTTGATTGGCACTTGTCGGGAACCCGGAACCAGCCACGGAGCCCGTTAGGATCCGGAACGCCCATTCTGGTCCGTTCCCCCTGAATGACATCACTGCCTTCGCCCCCTTAGGAACCCGGAGTCACTCCCTTTAACCCTCTGAGTGCCAGCCAACCAAGAAGAAAAGCTCTTTGCAGAGGAATTGGGAGGGGGGGAGGGAGAGTGAAGTGGGCGGAGTCAGCCCTAATTTTAACTAGTGGAACTGAGTTCCCCCGCGTTCCCCCTGCATGACATCACTGGACACAACTACATTTTTTTAATAAGTTTATCTTCATAGACAGTTTTCACTTCGCATGAGCAGGGCAGAGACTGAGGCCCCCAAGTTTATTATTTCATTTTGTAATAAATTGTTTTGTACTCCGTACTGCATACAGTGGGCCCTCAGTACCTACAAGGGATTCATTCCAGTGATCTCTTACCTTGAGGAGGCCTCCATGACTGTCCCCCAACTGCAGGATGCAGAACACGCCCCATTGGCACCGCTATGTCAGTGCTGGAAAGTTGGTTAGGATTGTGCCCTATGTCTCTATAATAATGCTTTGGTCTAAATACGGTAGTTGCCCAACACCATGGTTTTATCATTCTTATTATGACTTTATTGTTTTAGGAACTGTACACTTTAGTGTGGTATTTGTAAGCCACCTTGGCCATTTGCTTTGGCATGGGAAAGGTGGGAAGGAAATCTTTTAAATAAACTTTCATAATACTATGAAATTAATAGGCAGAAGATCAGATCAGACAGAAGGAAGTAGTTCTTCACATAACATATCATTCGTTTATAGAATTCACTGCCCTGGGATGTCGTGGTGACCATTTATTAGCTAACTAATCAAATTCATGGAGGATAGATCTATCAATAGCTATTAAATGCCACTGTGGAACCTTCAGGCTCGGAGCCTGCATGCCTTTGAACACCTATTCTTGGGGAAGGCTATTAACCTCATGGTCTGCTGGTAGGCTACGCAAATGCAGCTGTTTGGCCACTGTGGGAAGCAGGATGCTGGACTAAAAAGGTGCTTGGCCTGATCCAACAGGGCTCTTCTTATGCTCTTAATCCCCGTTTTCCAACCTTTTATTGAAAAGTCATGAAAAAGGGGTGAGGTGGGGGGAAGTTAGCAACTTGAAAGAGGAATTTATGGATACAGACATATGGCACTTTATGAAATAACGTGGATGGCCTACCTGAACCAGGAAGGCAAGCCTGAGAGCTGTTCAAAAAAGCTGCATATACATCTCTGTATAAATATGCAACCCTAACGAACTTTCCAGCACTTGGGTAAGGGCAATGAAGCTCTGCGGTAAGGGAACAAACAGTTTAAAAATATTTTAAAGTGAAATATGAAGGAACAAATGTTACCTTACCTTGAAGAGGCCTCCATGACTGCTCCCCAACTGCAGGATGTCATCAGCACAGCTATGTCAGTGCTGGAAAGTTGGTTAGGATTGCACCCTAAGGGACATTGCAAAGCAGGGTTCACACTGCAGGTGAAGAACCACGTATGGTCACTTTCAACTTTGTCTTCACCTAAACTCAGAACCTGTCAAATAGGATCTCTCTCATTTGCAAAGTCTTTGACTGTGCAGGTGAATCCAGTCTTACAAAAAAGGGAGAAACACTACTTTTTTGTGTGCCAAGAAGCAGAAGTGCAGATGTAGGATGGCTTGGCCAAGCAGTTTACAGAAATGGTCTCTTTCCAATGCACAGTGGTGTACATTGGTCAACAATAGGTCACCTGTGGTTCCTTGAGAGCACTCCTCCATTGTATTGCCTGCCTACCCAATCATAAAGGGCTCAGTCTGTTCTTTCATCTTTGACTCCTTGCCTTCAGCTACACACATGTATGCATGCACACACATGCATGTGCACAAACATGCACAGAGAGAGAGAGAGAGAGAGAGAGAGAGAGAATATCCCTGCACCTGCACCATGTATGTGAAGCCCTTTCTATTGTTCCTCCTACAATAGGCAAGTTGGGTGACTTTAGGAAAAGGAGACATTTATTGTTATTTTAGTCCGGGATACTGTTGTCTATTCCAAATCCTCACAGTGGGGCAGGCCGAAAATATGAATACATTTTGCAATGGTGGTGAAATGGGAGGAAACCAAGCCTAGGAGGCGATTTCTCTAAGTCCCTGTATCTTTAAGCAGTGAGACCAGGCTCCCAAAGATTGAGAGGTCTGTTTTTTCCCATGTGCATTTCCCGTTCCTGCTGAGGTCCGCAAAACCTCCAAGCCCACCAATCCCCCACGGGACCCCTGCTATAGCTTACCAAGTTTAAGGTTGACGAAAAGAATGCCAGCTGGACTATGATGTTGCAGAAAGAGAAATACATTTTACTTATGTGTAGGACATCAGTAAAATGGACACAAATGCAATACGCCTCCAAGGAGACCACAGAACTTGTGCAATTTGTAAATCTGGGTTTGGTCAGTTATACAGTTGAACATGCAAATGTGGAATTGGCAACAACAAATAATAACATTGGCAATCTGCTATTGGCAATTTTGGTTATGTGAGACATCTGATTGGTGGTCCTTCTTTGCTGCTGCTCCCCCTCCCTTCCAGTGTGACCCCAACCAAGGGGAAGGGAAGGGAAGGAGAATTGATTACAAAGGGTGGTCAAATCCATTTAGCAGCAAAAATGGCACCACCATTAGGACAAGATTACAACAGCTTTGGCACATTTAAACAGGAATGAGGCATTCACACAAAAGCAGAAAGGAGACATTTAAACCAGACAAATTTAGCCACAAGTGCTTGACACATTTGATTGCTTGATACAACAGTTATCAATGTGGTAAGTACTTACACAGGATGATGCAAACTTTAAGAGTTAGAATCTTTCCCTCCCCACCCTGACCCGATCATTTTGATAAAAAGCCACTCTGGAGTTTGCATTTGAATTGTACAGTAGTGGTGATAAGACTGACAATGGATAAAGGCAGGTATAGTCTTTTTCAACACTTCCCCCCTTTCCTCCTTCTGCTAGGAAAGCACTATTTCTTTCTATACTATCCAGCCAAAACCCCATTCTTTTTAAAACTGCTTCATGCTTTTCCTAAAAACATTTTGTTTCTTTTACAAAATTATTCTAATGCTCCAGCCTTTTCTGTTGCAGCTTTAAACTTCGGTGGGGAAACCTTTTGGCTTAGTCCAAAAAAGACTTTCCAGGTTACTTTAGCTCCTGGGCAGATTAGAATAGAGTTAGGCAGAAGTTGTCCTCACTATGCTCTTTTGTCAGATATCCCGATTTGCATTACAAGACCCTGAGGGAAGGGAGTCCCTTGGCACCAATTCTCAATGGTCTGCATTGTCTGCATTATCTTGTGCTATCTCCCGAGGATCTCCTCTGTGACCTCCTTGCTGGATAGCAGCTCATAACTCCCACGATGAAATCCAAAATGGAGTTAGACTTGTACATGTTTAAGGGAAGGAGAGGGTGTTCTTGTTGCAGTTTCACACCACACACTCCAGAACTGGTTGAAACTGGCATTCCGTCTCTCCGTCTTCAGATCAGATAGAGCACCTGCGTGTCCTTGAGGTAGTCAGCTTCCCAGCTTGTTAGTGCAATCTGCTACACAGTAGCTGAACTCCCTTTAGTTAGTATAACATAAGCAGGCAAAGTTTCTCACGGGAAGAGCTGGCTAGCAAACATCCACTTTCTCATGAGATCATGATGTACCCCATTGGGTAACATGGGGCACAAGGGTCTGTAGGTACCCACCTACCAGATATACTCTAGCTGCACCCTTTGTTCTTCTGTCTGTACCATGTGTGCGCACTGAGACTGAGAATGTAACAACATGCGTTGAAAAGCCGCTTGTACGCGGCAAGCCTTCGCCGGCTTTCGCTGACCGGCAAACAGAACTTCTTGCTTTCTGACTATCGCTACTGTAACCAATAAAAGACTTTGTTATTGAAATGTAGCGATCTCTTCGTCCCTCCGCTCCGATCGCGCTAGGCAAGCGCTGAATGGGTCCACAAGCCCCCAACTCTGCTATAAACACTTCAAATCCACAACAGGTTATGGAAGATTCAGCCGTATCCCTGCAGGGGTTTGCTGCGGACCCAATCCATGGAGCAGAGACTGAGTGGTGAATGTGGCTGCATCCCTACACTCGCGGACGTCCTGACAGATGTCTGATGAGGAAGGAGCTACCGGTGGAGTCAAGGAGGAGACAGAGGAAGACCTCGGAGACGGCGCGGGGGAAGAGGACGTTGGCGACCCAGGAGAACCCGAGCAATCCGGGGAAAGCGAAGAGGGAGAATCGGAAGACGACGATCTCGGACCTCTCTTACCCCCACCGGGGGGGGTTCCCGACGGCCAAGCACCTGTCCCACCGCCGCCGCTCGTCCCAGGACAAGGTCCTTTCATCCCTCTGATACCACCTCAAGTTCCACCGTTGCAGCCCGCTGCGCCCGGAGCCGGGATGGCGCAGCAACCTCCCGCCGCCCCGACGGCGCCTTTTATTGCCATTCCACTTCTCAACGACAGCAACTATGTGCAATGGGCACACAAGATGCGGTTGCTGCTGGAAAAAGACGATCTTTGGCAGCGCACTCAAGCGCTCCCCACGAACCCTGCAGAAGAAGCAGCTGACAGGAAGGCAAAAGCGACCATCGGTCTTGCAATCTCTGAGGATCTCTTAGTCTATGTTCGCGATCTTGGACATGCTATGGACTATTGGACCACATTAAGAGAGTTGTTTGCACGTGCATCCCTGACTTCCAGCATGGTTCTGACGCGCAAATTGTGGCGATCGCGTCTTGAACCGGGGGGGGACTTGCGGGTCCACCTAAGAGCAATGCAGCAAAACCTCAAAGATCTTGAGGCAATCGGGGAACGTGTCGAGGAAAGGCTTAAAGTTTTTGCAATCCTCAATTCCCTGGATGAAACGTGGGACATGTTTACCCTAACTTTGGAATCCATCCCTGTGGCACAACTGACGGTCACCCTTGTCGTCGCACGGCTTCTCGAGGAAGCGGACAAAAGGAAAGACAACCAGAGGGAGCGAGAATTCCGAAGGGGGAAAAACAACATTCCTGGGAAAAAGCAGCAGCAGCCCAAGAATGAGTCCCAGGCGCAAGTGTGCGCCAGTGCGAGACAGTGCTATGTGTGCGGATCAACTCAACATCTCGCATACCAGTGTGCCAAGAAGAAAGGAGGCTTTAAAAAGGAGAAAAAACCCCAAGGTAAGCAGGGCACGGGGCAAGGACAGTTTCCAAAGCCCCATGCACAGCAACCCAAAGCGAGCATCGCTTTCGTGGGCTCAACGGAAGGTAGGCGCACGCGAGGGTCCTGGTTGTTGGACTCGGGAGCAAGCCACCATATCGTAACTTCCGCTGACTTACTCACGAGTAGGTGCGAGACGGATCGTGAAACTGTCGCACTCGCAAATGGAACAACAGCGCCAGTAATTTGCGCTGGAGAGGTTTTCCTGCCACAACTGCAGACTACCTTGAGAAATGTGCTGTGTGTGCCAACAATGTCTAGGAATCTGCTTAGCCTTGGCACCCTTCAAGAAGATGGATTTAAAGTGACTTTCCAAGACGACGTCTGCACACTTGAGAGGGGGAATCTTTGTGTAGCTGTCCCCCGAGTGTATCGGCTGTTCGTGCTTGGAGCGCAGGCAACAGGGAGTCAACAGGCAACTGTGTGCTTCAATCAACCAAAGCACCGATCCTGTGGACATTTGTGGCACCTGCGACTAGGACATTTAAATCATGACTACGTGAGGAAGACAGCTGAACTTGTGCACGGAATGGACTTAAAAGACTGCGATGCTTTTGTGGACTGTGATGTGTGTAAACTGACTAAATCGCATCGAGCATCCATCCCGAAGTTCAGCCACCGCCAGACTCAAACCCCCTTGCAGCTGGTGCATATGGACTTAATTGGCCCTATGAAGAAGACAGCAGGGGGGGCGCAATACGTTCTGACACTCGTGGACGATGCTACGAGGTATAGTTTTGTATTTTTATTGCGCCAGAAGTCTGAAGCTGCTAATAAAATCCGCAATTGGGTCAGGTGGGCGGAAAGGCGGTTTGGCCATCGCATGGTGGCGATCCAAACCGACCGGGGAGGTGAATTTCTGAGTAGGGAGATGTCTCAATGGTTGGAAAGGCAGGGCATCACCCACCAGCTCACCGCCCCCCGCACCCCAGAGCATAACGGGGTGGCGGAGAGGAAAAATGGCGAGCTTCAGAGCATGGTAAGAGCGCTGATGGAGCAGTCAAAACTACCCAGGGGGTTGTGGGGAGAGGCGATGAAATATTCTGTATTTATTTCAAATCGAGTTTACCACCGTTCGATTGACGGGGTCCCCTACACCAAGCTATTCGGCAAACCTCCCAATCTTGCATTTCTAAAGACGTTTGGATCATACGCCTTTGTACATGCAGATCGGGAAACACGCAGAAAAGATGACCCGCGTGCCAGGCGGCTGCAGTTCATTGGGTTTGAACCGAATTGCAAAGCGCTCAAATTCCTTAATCCTGACCACAAAACTGTCACAATATCTAACTCTTATGATTTCTCTGAGCAAGGTTTACTGCCAGATCATGCTGACAGAACAGTCAGCATCCCCACACAAGCTGCAGGAAATGGGGGGGAGGCAAGATTAGAAAGCATTCCCGATCAACCAGCATCAACTCCTCAGAGAACTCTACAAAGACAGGAGCCAGCTCCTGCCACACCAGCAAGCCCTGACAGGCTGCTGGAAGAGGGGGGGGCAGTCCGGGATTAGATACAAGCACGTCTTCAGAGGAAGCTACACCGGAACAAGCTGTTCCGACCAGACGCATCCTTCCTCCAAGGGCTTTGCGTGGGGTCCCACCCCAAAGATTAACCTACCAGGTAGAGGTAGGAAAGGTACCTCAGACATACCAAGATGTCATGGAGCTACCACAAGCCCAGAAGGAAGAATGGCTACAAGCTATTCGGACTGAATTAAGGGCAATGCACGACTTAAAGGTCTTTGAGCCAGCAACATTACCAGAGGGAAAACATGCGATTGATTCCAGATGGGTGTTTGTTCTCAAGGATAGGGAAGGTGCTGAGCCGTTAAAGAAGGCCCGTTTAGTGATCCGTGGCTGTAAACAAATCCCAGGTGTAGATTTCGAGGAAATCTATTCACCAACACTTGCAGCCACCACGCTACGCGCAGCGCTTGCCGTAGCAGCCAGCAGAGGCTATCAAGTTCACCATTTTGATGTTGGGACAGCCTACTTGCACGCAGACCTGCAGGAAGAGGTATATATTACAATACCCCCAGGTGTGCAAAGCGATTACTCACATTTTCGTCTCAGGAAGGCTGTTTATGGATTGAAACAAAGTGGGAGAAGCTGGCACTTATGCCTTAAAGAGCAGCTGCAAAAATTGGGGTTCACCCCCTCCACAGCTGATCCATGCCTTTTCAAAAAAGGAAAGGGAGAGAAATTATGTGTTCTGTTATGTTTTGTTGATGATTTGCTGGTCCTCGCAAAGACAACACAACAGATCAATCAGATCACACTACAACTGCAAAAGGCATTCACACTTAAATGTCTTGGTCCTGTCAAGCAATACCTAGGGGTAGAGATCGAACGCACAGCTGACAGTGCTGGTTTTCTCCTCAGTCAGGAGAAAAAGATCCACAATCTACTCCAGATATGGGGCATGCAAGACTGCAAGGTTGTATCAACTCCAATAGTGATGGGGAGAGGGGAAAAAGCAGAAGAGTCTGCACCATTTCCAAACCAAAACATGTTCCTTTCACTGTTGGGTTCACTCACACATCTTGCGTGCTGGACGCGCCCAGACATTAGCGTTGCAGTCAATCACCTGAGCAGAAAAGCTGCAAATCCCACACAGGCAGATTGGATAGCCTTGAAACGCATCCTCAGGTACTTGAAAGGCACAAGTAACCACAAGTACCACATCACCCCAAAAGGAGCACTGCAATTGGAAGTTTTTGCAGACAGTGACTTTGGGGGGGATGACACAAGGAAATCTACCACAGGCTATGCCATACGCCTTGGGGAATGCGTGATAGATTGGGGGTCACACAAGCAAAAGACTGTCGCTTGTTCTACTCTAGAGAGTGAGTACACAGCCCTGAGTCATGTGACCAACTACCTACACCTGCTCAGGCAATTGATGTCGGATTTGGATGCTCCTCAAACAGATCCAATCCAGATCTGGATGGACAACCAGTCCGCAATCCAGATTGCTGGGTCAGAACGAATCCGGATGCACTCCAAGCATGTTGACATAAAGCATAAACATGTCAGAGAGGCAGTCCAAAACGGGGACATTGACGTGCTTTACTGTCCATCGCAAGAGAACATCGCAGATGTCCTGACCAAAGCACTTCCTGCGCCACAATTCAAACAGGCAGTTCAAATGTTAGATTTGGCGCCAAAGGATGACTTCCGAGACGCAATGGGGGGGTGTTGCAGTTTCACACCACACACTCCAGAACTGGTTGAAACTGGCATTCCGTCTCTCCGTCTTCAGATCAGATAGAGCACCTGCGTGTCCTTGAGGTAGTCAGCTTCCCAGCTTGTTAGTGCAATCTGCTACACAGTAGCTGAACTCCCTTTAGTTAGTGTAACATAAGCAGGCAAAGTTTCTCACGGGAAGCGCTGGCTAGCAAACATCCACTTTCTCATGAGATCATGATGTTCAAAGGGGCACCCCATTGGTTAACATGGGGCACAAGGGTCTGTAGGTACCCACCTACCAGATATACTCTAGCTGCACCCTTTGTTCTTCTGTCTGTACCATGTGTGCGCACTGAGACTGAGAATGTAACAACATGCGTTGAAAAGCCGCTTGTACGCGGCAAGCCTTCGCCGGCTTTCGCTGACCGGCAAACAGAACTTCTTGCTTTCTGACTATCGCTACTGTAACCAATAAAAGACTTTGTTATTGAAATGTAGCGATCTCTTCGTCCCTCCGCTCCGATCGCGCTAGGCAAGCGCTGAATGGGTCCACAAGCCCCCAACTCTGCTATAAACACTTCAAATCCACAACAGTTCTCAGCACTGCCCTCCCCTCTATGGGGTCCATACCTGTTCCCATTACATCCTGGTCTTATCCCTTCACAGGTCCTACATTAGGTGTATCTGGTTACACCTCCATCTGACCATCACGAGCATAGCAATCACAAGGATTACCTATAGGCCAAAATAACCACAATGGGGTACAGAGCCACGTTAAGAAGGCTCTCAACAGTTGGACTTTAGCAAGAAGTGTTTTCCCACCAAGAGTTGCTTTTACTGTTGCCAGAACCTTTACTGTTTGCTAGTTACTGTGCTACACTACAAGGGTGGTGTTCTTGCGTAAAGCTTTCAGCTTCAGAAGCTCATACAGTCCATTAAATCCAAAAATAGACACTTGACTTGTCCCACAACAGTGGCAAGAAATGCCATTGCAGGATGGGAATCTGTTGGATAGTGTGATGATGGGACTAGTGAGGGGTACAACCCTCCTTCAGCTCCATGCCTGCACCATTTGCAATTTGCATTGCTTTGCAGTGGGGACACACTGCACAGTTCCCTTCTTCTATGGTGCTGGTATCTCAGCCTGAATGCCCCAAAGTTCCTCTTCAAACAGCATCCTTGATGGAACAGGAATCACAGCATTTGAGCCCCAGGGCTCCTGGTCTGAGCTCCAGAACCCCTGACAATCACAATCTCCATACTGATAGCCCTAGAAACAGGGCACGCAGGTACCAGTGCCGAAATGTTGTAGGGGCACGCTTTGATGGTGCAGACACACACACACAGGATAACCCAAGAACACCCCCAGCACTTGACTTCCTTAAACACACCCCTAATTCTGGATGCCTTTTTTGTTTAGAATCCAGTGCAATGAAAACAAGCCTGAAGATGTTTAAGAGCACAAGATCACAGCTGTGTATAAAATACTGTATATAGGTGTCAGCGCAGAGATTTTTTTCCCCAAGATAGGAGTTGGATGATCAGACATTTACAGATATTTCTGCCTGACCCCACTATGTTGTCTGCATTGAGTACCAGCTGGGGAACCCCTGCCCCTTCCTGTGTGAATGCCGCCAGCAAGTAACTAGCTCTCCTGATCCCATCTGCTTCTCGCTCTTCTAGGGCAGGGGAGCAAGCGTTTTGCTTTTGCCCAGTGACAATGGGCACCCAGTGTGTATAATTCCTAAGGACAAGGCAGGCTAACAAGGGGGACCTCCTAAGGGGTCCATCTGACCTTCTGATGCCCTCCCTAATAGAGATCAGGGAGAAATTTTAGCACAACACCAGCTCCAATGAGACACAACATGCCTTCCACTGGAAGCACAAGTAAGTAGGCACAGCCATTTCCCAATGTCCCCTTAGTCTGCTCCATTAGCTGCAAAGGGAAGAGCCATAAACAACACAGCTCAGATGCAGATCCATTAAAAAATCTCATCTGACATCTCGAAGGGTGTGTGAAATTCAGTCCCTCCAAGAGTTGCAAAACATGCTCATCAGTGGGACACTCTTGCACACCGGTCATGCTTTCCTGGCATTCCTTAAAATGCAGGAAAATGTAGGCTTTGGACAAACATGATGCTAAGAAAGTAAAATTCACTTATGAAAAAACGTTTACACAGTGCACAAAATGCATGCAACGTGTACATTATCAAAGAACAGGCATATGTTTACTTTCAATGTACAGCACATAACACAAAGAATGTACACAAATTCTTTGAGTGTAGAGTGCACATTCCATGCAGAATCCTTCCCCCCAGGGCTAGCCCATTCATGAGGTCAACTGGCATCTGATTGTTGTGGGGGGAAGTGCCCTCTCTGCCCACCCATTTGCTTCCACTGCTCCTCCTTGGATTGGAAAGTAGAGGAAATGTGGCGGAGAGAGGTGGTACTCTAGCCTACCATTCTCCTCTGAACTTCCTCTTCAGATGAACTTCCAATCCAGAAAATGAAAGAAGCGCATCATCTGATAAGGGGGGGGGCAATATTGGCTTGCCAGGATGTCATGAGCTGGTTCTGTTTAAATCACTGGCAATGTGTATAATTTCTATGCAGTATACACTGGTCACAAATTCCACATTCAAGAAGCCTGCATTCATTTTATACAACAAACATGAAATATGAAAATGGCAGGTGTGTCTTGGCACTTAGAAACCACTTGCAAGGTAGCTGTACATATTGGCTAAAGACAAGGCCACCCAGGAGTAGTATACTAAACGGTATGCTTTTTCAGGCATAAACAGAATATGGTATGCATATACATAAGAGTGTGCTTTTTAAGCACCCATTTGCTATCGAGGTAATGAAATATGAAGTAAAGCACTTAGGAAATCTTGAGGTTTACTCTTTTCCTATGCATGCACACACCCACACAAAACACCTGTGTATGACTGACTGTGTGACTTACCAGCAATGGTAATGACCTTGGCTGACATGTTCCACTGAGATCCTGCGTGGCTAAAAGTCAAACAGGGTCACATTTAGTAGGCAGGAACCGTGCAGGAAGAAGTGCGTGAAGAGGAAACTGGATTTGTAATGCAAATTTTGCATCAGGGTCCTAAGATTGTCTGCCTTTGTACTTCCTGTCGCAGAAAGCACTGACAGTCCGACATGGACATGCCTGCTTCTGACCTTTGCCCCTGCAACTCCCCCAGCCTCAGCTGCCAGATGGGCTGTTGTTCATTTAAACAACTTTGCTCATTCACTCTGCCTCTGGGGTCTGGAACTCAATCCCTGATCACACATGTGGTGCTCTCTCCCCTCTTCCTTCAGATCCAATCTCAAAAGCCACCTTTCCTGGGAAATCTTTCATTTAACCACTGGATGAACCCTCACCTCCACCTGCTACCAGGCCCAAAGTATGTGTAACTGCACTTGTGCATATGCATCCCTTGCTACCTCTTGCTCTTCCTCCTCTCCCTTTGCTGTCTTCCTGACTGTCAAAATTGAAGTTTTTTAGCTCCTTGGGAGAAAGGACTCTTTTTTGCTTCTGAAATTGTGTAAAGGATTGTGAACACTGATGCCACTTCATAAATCATTCATTCTTACATACATAATTTACCAATGCAAAATGTGTATTTTTAACAGAAATGGCCCTCCTTGTGAGCGGGCTTTCAGCATTAGTATTGTAAATAATCCATTTGCAACTCTGCATTCGAGCACTAATGTCTACCATGATCTTGCCCAATTTTAAAGTATTTTTCTACAAGGGAAGATAATGCCTTTTTTGGATCAGCTACTGTTCAAAATGCCTGCAGCAAGCTTTCAGTGGACACAGAACTCTTCTTCAGGTGTTGCCTTCAAAGAAAAAAAAGGCTTTTTTACAATCTAGTCTCTTCAGATTTGCTAGCCATTTTTTTTATATTCTTGTTGGATTTTTAAAAATTCTCTTCTTGAGAAAGAAAAAAGAAACAGGGTGGACAGTGCACAACTCAGGAGTGCAATCCCAGTCTGGAGTTAGGCCAGCACAGTTAGGCCAGCAAAGTTTGCCCGGCACAAGGAACACTGTACAGTATGTTTGGACCACTCTTGGAGTCAGAGGCCAGTACACAGACGTGCACCATCCTCCCTGACTCCGAGAGTGGTCCAAACACGCTTTACGGTGGCTTGGTGCCGGCCAAACTTGTGCCAGCCTAACTCCAGGTCAGGATTGTGCCCTCAGTTACTTCAGCAATGAGAACCCATCCCATTCATTATTTTGAAAAATCCGCAGATGATCATTTTTTACTGAGATTCAATCATCTTGAATTTAGTCTGATTATATGTGAAAAGCAAGAGAGCCCATTTATCCCCCTCCCGCAATGTACTCGGGGAACAGCTCTAAATTCTATCCCAGCAGCTAGATTCCACCGGGTGAGCCTGATCAGTTACACAGACCTCAAAACAGAATTGAAGTGGTTTGATAAAAGGCCAGCTGTGGTTTTCCTGGGTTTGGTGATAAATTAGATGTTGCAGCCTCGAGATTTTTAAACCATTTATCTCTTGAGAGGAGACTGAGGGATCAGAAATCAGAGGCCAACAATGGCAAAACAGGCTAGGGGTTCTATTAATAATATCCAGGAGGTTTCTTAGCCCATCTGTATTCTCTCGCTTCTCAAAGCATTGGGGGGAAATGAAGAGGAGGCGGAGCTGATCTCTCATCCCTGATTTGCTCACAGCCACAAAGAAACAGAAAAGTGAGTGAGCACCCAGCATTTAAGGAGCCAGAAAGACTCCTG
Source organism: Lerista edwardsae (assembly GCA_029204185.1). NCBI lineage: Eukaryota > Metazoa > Chordata > Lepidosauria > Squamata > Scincidae > Lerista > Lerista edwardsae. The sequence continues at coordinate 2,223,057 of JAJKFI010000094.1, forward strand.
AGTTCCATCTTTGTTTCTGAACAAGGCTTTCTTGTTTCTGAACACATACAAGTAAGTATGTGGGCAGGATTCCTTAGGTCCCTTCCCAGCTCCAGGAAGGGAGTAGGGCCCCTCTGTTGGACTGTAGTCTTTGTTGGCTCTGGGAGCAAGTGCCACTCTGTGGGAAAAGGCTGAGAGCTGTGATATTTCCCTTCCTGACTCCATTTAAGGGTGATGAATTCACATCTCGGATTTTCATGAGGGTTGCTAGACCCACTGAATCCCTCCAACAGCTCACTCCTACTCGGATGCTACACCAACAGCTCACAAGGGCCAGTGCAGCATCCATCATATCCTACGCCAGTGCTAGGAACGCTACACCAATAGAACATCAACAGCACCAACACAGCAATGACCATATGTCCCCGCAAAGCAATGCTGGTGCAGACCTTCTCATTTATGCCCTCAAGCCAGTCCCCCCCGAAAAAAATTGAAACAGCCCATTATCCAGCACGCAGACTTCTATGTCGGCAGGGTTATTGTTGCACGTGCATATGCAGAGAAACATTGGTGTATCTAGAGCAGTGGGTCTCAAACATTTTAGCACCGGGACCCACTTTTTAGTATTACAATCTGTCCTAGACCCACCAGAAATGTCATGGCCAGAAGTGCCATCACTGTGACACAAGAGCCTGCTGCTTTCTTGAGATCGTAGCAATAAATTGGGTTATTTCTCAGTCATTTTCCAATAGCAAAGTGAATCAGAAAGAAAAAAAGCCTATTTATGACCTTGATGCAAGCAAAATGACCACACAGCCTTCCCCCTTTCCAGCATCCCATCTTCCCATGTTTTCAATATGGTTGCTCTAGGTGCTTCAAGACCCGCCTGAAATTGGCTCACGACCAGTGGCGTCATCCTGGCGGAATGGCCCGGTACGCCATTCCGCCAGTTCTGCGGACGGGCCTGGGCTGCGCTGCCTCTCCGGAGGACGGGCGAGCTGCTCCTGGGCCCGCCCGCCCTCCCTCGTGTCCCGAATCACTCTGAAATGGAGCGATTCGGGCGCTGTGAGGCGCAGGGAGGCATGGCTGCCCTCTGCCATAGGGGCGGAGGGCTGCCAATCATCCGGGCGTTCCGGTTCCTGGCGCACCCAGATGACATCACTGCTCACGACCCACTGGTGGGTCTCAATCCACAGTTTGGGAACCACTGATCTAGAGTACAATACTGTGCTGTAAAACTCAAGAGTAAAACAGAAAGGAGGGCAGTACTCACAAAGAAAGAGGTTAGCCAGAAAGGTCAAAGGAGAATGTACTGTATTTACAGTTAATAGATACAAAGCAATTTAACAAATGACACCAGCAACAATAAATATCAATGGACAAAAAATGACATTGCTATACAAACAACAGCATTCTACGAGGTCCCTGAAAAATGATTGTGATGAATCATAGTGCCACTTTCCGCACTTCTAACTTTGGAAATGAAAGTTCACTGAAATCTGTGAAAAAATAAAACCTTCTTCACCCCCTCTACCCATCAGTTGCCATGAGGCAGTCAGAAAGGAAAGCACGTCCTTACCCCTATCAACTGGCCTCGTCCCCAGGACAGCACAAAAGTGCATACAAGGCTCCAGCAGCCCTGCACCATACATACCATTGCTGGATAGGATCGGGCCAAAAACGGATGAAACCAGAAGCTACTATGTGACCTCAGTACTAACATAGTCAAACAAATTTCCACATTTAAACATGGTATCTACATCCATGACATGATTATTTGCAGGACATTCCAGCTTGACCTCCACTATTTTTATAAGAGGAACTCTCAAACCTCTGTCCAACCACTTCTTTTCCCTTCAAAGCGGCTCTAAGCGACTTCAACGTTTGACTTGCTCCCTAGGACCAGCTGAAAGCATCTCTAGAACCTCTGGAGGAAGGTCTCAAGAGGCTGAAAATGAGCCAGTGTTACCAGCAGGAGATGAGTTGCAAAGAGTTGGACATAACTTATGGCGCAATCCTATGCAGCATTGGAATGGTGAGGCCGATGTGGCAGCGCCATATCCGGCGCTGCATAGGGAGCATGTACTCCTCGGATCTGTGCCTGCCAAAGAGCGGGTGCAGATTTGAGGAGACAGAGCGGACTGAATCGGGGCAGCGTGGCCTCAGGGATGGCTTAGGATGTGGCCGTATGGTCCATGGAGTTATAATAAACATGGAGAAGAAATGATGTCATATTCTTGAAACTTCCGGTCTGGTCTAACAATATGGCCGACGCAATGGGTCTGGTCAAACCGGTCAAACAATATGGCCGACGCAACTCCATGGGTCTAACAATATGGCTGACTAATTATGCGGAATTAAACCTTGGAATTGCATACTAACTCATAATTAGGTTACCAATGATGTTTCTCCACGATCACACGTTGTTATTTTGGTAAGTTTTTACTTCAGGAGTAAACGATACAGTCCTAAACACTACGCGCAAAGCAATCTGAAATGCTTGGAATCAGCATTTTGAGTATAAAAACATGGCCGCTAAGCCCGCCCCCTCTGGTCTCACTTCGTTCCTATCTAACTGCATGGGCAGGGCCACCCCCTGGTATGGTCACCTCCTGAGCCCGCCCACTTCCTGCCCAAGTCCCGCCCCCTGCCTCCCTCCCTCCCACCAATCCACATCCCAATATGGGACAGAGCCTCCCTTGTGCCAACTGCTCGTAGCGTCGGCTTCAGTGTCAGCGCCAACGCGGGGGTGCTGCTCGGCGCCCCTGCGTCAGCACTACGTGACTTCTAGGATTGCGCTGTTAGCGACTGCACAACAACAAGCTGAAGCTGCAGCCATGGATAATGAGTGTACAAGTGCAACAGAAGGCCTAGTAGTCTGAAGGAAGATGTCAGGTTCACAATAAAATATGCATTTATCCTCTGTAACCTGGAAAGGCTCTTAATGTCAGAGTGTGATGTTTCAGCCATTGCTGTATGCTTGAATACAGTACAGTGTCATGGACAGAGAACTGAGACAGAGAGAGTTAGGTTCAAGGCCTTGCTTCTCTCTGAAGCTCACTAAGAACACAATCCTACTGTACGCACACTTCCCTGAAAATAAGCCCAATTGAACTCAGGGGGACATACTGCTGAGTAGGCATGCCTAGGATTGTACTGTTGTAACCCTGGACTGGTTGCTGCCTCTCCGTCTACTTACCTCATAGGGTTGCTGTGGGGATACATTTGGACAACCCCTCAGTATACTGCCTGTGCTTCTTCACAAAAGGGCATCTGTATGGATAAAAATGTGATCCCGTATATAATTTCCATGTTTTGGATGACCTTGGGCAGGACGCCTGAAATTCTGCATTAAAAGTATTTAAAAAATTCCATGAACAGCAAATAAAATGCTAATTTGCCATTTTTGAGTACATTATGCAAATTGCCACATTTGCATAGACTCATTATTGCTATTCATCATTTCTATAGCACTTTCAGAATCCTGAATGTTCTACAGCCCTCTTCCTAGTTATCCGCATAAGAATGCTAGGAGATTTTCCCATTAATATTCCCATTTTATAGATAGAGAACTGAGGGCAAGAGATCACCATAGCGCAGGGTTATCTAGTGAGCACTCAGCTGCAGAAAATACTCGGTGCCAGTAAGTGACAAGAAGCAGGCCCTTTACATAGGAAGGGAAGAGGGAACGGGGCCATGTTGAATGAGTACTGCTATATTTTTATATACCACAGGAAGGTCCATTCAGGCTTCCAGTTATTTCAAAACATTAAACAACAGGAGCTTGTATCCTTTTGCAACCCTGAAGACTAGATACAAACATATTAAAACTCACAGCATTCTCTGTTAAGTTGTAGGATCATGACTCCATTAATAGGTTTCTGAATTTCTAAACAGACTCAGGACCCAATCCTACACCAGCTACCACTGGCGGAACAGGCACATGTGTGTGGAGGCCAGTGCCATCAGCAGCATAGGATTGGGCTGCCAAGTTGCTGGAAACCAGTAACCTTTGGTTCTTTGCATGGCTTGAGATGCAGAATGCAACTCTATTCCTCAGGTAGTCAATAGCAATAAACTTCCACTTCCTCAGTATGCAAACCGTGAGAAGGAAGGGAAGCTTTCTATGGAATTATTGTGCCCCACCATTTTTGATCATCTTCTCCCTCAATATTAAACATGAGGGGATCTAGCAATTTTCAACGTTTTTTCTTCTCACAGCACACTGAACCACTATGGTCTTCTCCCTCTGGTGATGTCACTTCCAGCTTCTGGGAGACGAAGAGTTTTCAGAGATTTTCAACGTCTGTGCTCCAAACTCCCACGGCACACCTTTTGCGGCACACCAATGTGCCACATCATACTGGTTGCAAATCGCTGATCTAAGACATGCACAAAACTCAATCTTCATTTTCCACAACTGGATTATTAAGGTAATGGGCAGCGCAATTCTAAACCCTGCACAGTGTCAGCACAACAGGGTTGCACTGCGCCCTTAGCGCCGACGCGGGAGCGCCGATTGACACCCCCGCGTTGGCGCTAAGGCAACAGGACCGCTGCTGCAGGCTGCGAAGCTGGTCGGTGCGAGAGAGGCTCCGCGTGGAAGTGGCGTGGGGATTGGTGGGAGGGAGGGAAGCAGGGGCGGGACATGGGCAGGCTTGGGAGGTAGTTGTATGGCTACATCCTAAGCCCATCAGGGAGGCCACGCAGCCCCAATTAGGGTCGCGCGGTCTCCTCGGATCTGCGCCCACTCTTTAGCGGGCACAGATCCAAGGAGCACATAGGGAACACATAGGGAGCATGCTCCCTTGCCACGGGGAGGCTCCAGCCTCCACCTACCCAGCGTTGGATATGGCGCTGGCTGGCCGGCCATGCTATTCCAGTGCTGGGTAGGATTGCGCCCTTAACTGGGGCCAATGCTAACCCCCCAAAGCAGCTGATTAACAGCATCCTTCAAAGCACTCATTCACACTCATTTCATTTTTTTAAAAAACACGTCTCCTTGATTACCTCCTTGTTGACCCACTGTAGCCTGAGTGAGATGGGCCTCCCTTGTTCCAATAGCAAATCATAATTCCAAATAATGAACCCAAACCAGGAATGGGAACAGGATGTCCAGAGTCTGTACCCCGGCATGCTAAGAGTGTCATCAGCCGTGGGCTGGGGGAGAAGGGGGGCCTCACACCATAAATACAGATTTTATTCAAGGTCTTTGCCAACATCAGCCTTCCTCAGGGGGGGCTGGCGATGTTTCAGACTGTGAATGTCTAATTGCCGGCCGGCTGCCTCTGAGGTGTCCATGATGGATGGTTCAGAAGCACAGGTGCAAAAGGTTGCGTCACTAAGCCAGTCCCTTTTTGCATGTCCCCCTCATCTACATTCTCAAGCCCCCCATGGACCCTCTCTCGCCTCCTGAAAGAGCACACATGCGCACACGCACACACGCACGCACGCGCACACACGCACACACACACACACACGTCCATGTGGCTGAGATGTGGGAATTGCTGGTCAGAAGATGGGCTCACAACAGTGAGGTTCACATTTGGGAAAGGGAGGGCTAATGTCATGAAGGAGACTGTTTATGAATTTATTCATGGCCTGCTGCCTGCCCACACCCAGCTCTGTGGAATAAGAATTCACCAAACTCTTATATCACTGCTTCCCCTTTTTACCTGGCATTCTGAGGGGAACAGCCGGCTTTCATTTCCCACCAAAAATAAAAAAGGTCAGGAGGACCTGCGTTGTTAGAAGCGTGAATTCTAAGCGTGAATCCCCCTCCCCCACCCCCACTCAACTGCCTTCAACTGGAACTAGAAGTGAAAAATGTAGATAAATTGCTAAGGTTAAAAGAACAGAATATCTTATTAATCAATTTCTACTTTGGCAAAAATGAAAATAGAGAACTTTTAAAGAACAAAGTGTCCTACTTCTTCACCCAAAGAACATCGTGTTTTTTCTTCTTCTTTTAACACAAAAAAGTACCAGTATTTAAATCAATGTTATTTATTCCAAGGTAGTTCTAAATATCATCCAACTGGAAAGAAAAAAAAATCTTGTGCCATGACTTTTGTAAACAGGCTCATTCAAAGTCAGACTGAAACCAGAGCTGAGTTATCTCTGCAGCAGCAAAAGAGAGAGGCAGAATCTGTACCAGACACAAGGGAGGGACTGACGAGACAATTCAGTCATAGTTGTGCCAGCGTCACAGAGGCAGTGGAAGCACATCTCCACCAGTGGACTTCTGCCAAATCCTATGCTGTTCAGACTGGTACAGACAAGTGGCACGTGCATTCCGAGAACATTAGGGCACAATCAGTGGTGTCATCTAAATGATTTAAGAACAGGTACTCACTTTTGATTGGCACATGTCGGGACCCACCCACCAGAAGTGACATCATAAGCCGGAAGTGAGGTCGTGGCAGGAAGTGACATGAAAAAAGCCCTTTTTGAGGCCTCAGACAATTTTAAACTGATCCAACAGTTGCAACAGTATTCCACAGCACCCCCAGAACATGTTAAGGAGGCCTGGCATCATGTTAAAGTGACCCAACAGTTCCAAAAGTATTCGAGAGCAGCTCATTTTTCAGTGGCAAGGCAAGGCAAGGCTCCGCTTGCTACCTGCCTGCCTGGCTGGCTCTGAGAACATGCAGGCAACTCAAACATGCAGGAAATTCAAATGTTGCAGGGGGCGGAGTCGACGAGTGGGCGGGCAAATGGGCGGGGCCAGCCATAATCCTAGAAACCGGTACTCGCGTACCCCCGCATACCCCCTGCATGACATCACTGGGCACAATCCTAACCAACTTTCCAGCACTGATAGCAGTGCCAATGGGGCATGTACTGCATTCTGCAATTGGGGAGGGGGGCAATCACAGAGGCTTCCTCAAGGTAAGGGCATGTTTGTTCCCTTACCTCGGAGCTACATTGCCCTTTCCCCAGTGCTGGAAGGTTGGTTAGGATTGCACCCTTCTATAATACAACTCCAAGCAATTCTCCTGTGGCCTTTCTTCAGATCTGGACACCCATCATAGCAAACTTCACATGTATGCCTTCACAACCTTGAGGCTGAAATATGGCAACATACTCTATCTAAAGTTGCTACTGAGCATTATTTTGAAGATTTAACTGGTGCAAAATAATTGTGGCTTACTTTGGGCTAAGTGGTGGATGGGAGCACCTTAAGCCGCAGTTTCAGCATCTACATGGGCTCCTATTACTTCCCAGGCTAAATTCAACATGTTACTGAGGACCCCAGAAGTTGCACCCAACACCTTAAAGATGCTTTCCACCCTAATGTCTCATCCCTGCTACCAATAAATGTGTGGAGATGCCAGTACTGAGTCATACCATTGTTCCAGCTAGTTCAGTATTGTCTACATTGACTGGTAGCAGTTCTTCAAGGTTTACCTACAAGAGTCTTTTCTAGTCCTCCATGGAGATTAAGAGTGCAGTCCTAACCTAGAGTTAGACTGGCACAGTTAGGCCAGCAAAGTTTGGCTGGCACAAGGGCCATCATAAAGCGCATTTGGAGTCAGGGAAGATGGTGCATGTCTGTGCGCTGGTCTCTCTGACTGTGAGAGTGGTCCAAACATACTTTACGTGTCCCTTGTGCCAGCCAAACTTTGCTGGCCTAACTGTTCCGGCCTAACTCCAGGTTAGGATTGTGCCCTAAATCTGGGATCTTCTGCTTGCAAAGCATGTGCTCTGCAAACAAGCTATATACTCTCCCTCAACTGGCAATGCCATTTTAAGACCACCAATTCGAGATGACAAGAGCAGAGAGGCATTCTCTATACAGAGAGGCATTCCCAGAGGTTGCTACTCCTCAACTTTCCTTGGAGACCCAAAACTCACATTCAATTTACACACTGCAGCTACAGCATATGGCTGTTGTGGGAAGACCACTAGTTGTTTATATGAAAACGTACTCCTGTGATTCAGCCTAATTATAACCAGGCCCTTGCAAAGGAGATCTCCCAGAGGTGCGGGTAACTTTCCTGAATCACATGGGTGCTTAATCATACAAGCAGCTTGACACTGAGACAGGTGTCCAAGTGACTTGAGAGCCCAAGACTGCCAAACCATCTGTCTACAGTATTATCCTGTCTCAGGATATTCCAGATGAGATGAGAAGACGTCAAACTGCATTTTTGATGGCCAGGGAGGGGTGGAGGATGAGATCAAATTTCAACGTATTACCCATAGCTAGGGTTACCAGATACAAACTGGGACAGAGTGCCTATAAACCATTGTAAAGAAGAGGAAAATTGGGCAGGTGCAACTCATCATGGGAGGGTTTCAAAAGCTGCACCTCCCCAAATTCCTTCTTCTATACAATGGTTAAAGGTATATAATAGGCGCTCTGTCCCAGTTATCTGGATCTGGTTACCCTACCCATAGGCCTTAGCATGAAACAGGCTACAAATCAAATGTATACTCAAAAAAGCTTCATATAGCCACTTCAAGAACAAACAGCAGTTTTGAAGGACAAATAGCAACTTTTGGCAGAAAAACTGTGTGAGCAGGAAATTGCTAATGAGGTTGGACCCTTCCCACAGCTGTTTTTTTGTTTTTGTTTTTTAAGAGGCACTTCCGGTTCTTGGCACTCCCCCTTAGAAAGCATATAGGTGAATATCTAGGTTGACCTTCAGATCACAACCTGATTGCATTTGGAATAAGGTGAAAATAAGCAGGAGAATTAAAGTTCGTTAGTGCACTGATAGGGACACTTCCCCACTTCTCACTTAGCAGCCTCATACATGCTAAACAGGACAGAGAGTAAGATGGGATGCAGCATAAATCATTTGTCAACACCCTGTGGGGTTTCCCTGTCAAGCATTAGCAGAGCCACCCAGAAACACGCACTTGGCCTTGCAGTTATAACACCAACACCGCATGACCAAGAGTATCAAAGGCCACTGCGAGATCTAATGGGATCAATGAGAAACAATTTCCTCTATTGATCTTCAGGAAGAAAACAATCAGCCAGGGCCACAAGCGCCATCTCAGTGCCACATGGCGGGTTAAAAGCCATGCTGGGAAGAGTTCAGGAAAATGGCAGCCTGACTCTGCATCACAGTCACTCCTTCAAGGAGCATCTCCCAAAGAGGGACAGTCCAAAGTGGGACGTTTTGAAGGGAGCAGAACATCCACAGAGTCAAGCTTGCTTTACAGCCTGTCCTCTTGTGGTAGCCCCAAGAAGAAGATCTGCATATGCCAGAACAGACAGAGACCCCACAGCCAGCCCTAGGGCAATTTCACCCATTTTGCCCAATTGGGCCCCGCATGCAAGGGCCCCCCACATTAAATAGGGGGCCATGGGGGTAGGGCTGTTGAATTGGGCCCTGCAGCTTCTAAGGGGGAGCCTAATAGATCAATCCTATGCCGGTCCATTCAGAAGTAAGTTCATTGAGTTCAATGAGATTTGGGGCCCAATTTCTACTCAGAAGTAAGTCCCATTGTGTTCAATGGGGCTTACTCCCAGGAAAGTGGGTGTAGGATTGCATCCTCACTCTCTGGTAATATAATAGGAGTATAAGTTTGCAGGCTAACCCTCAGCACTCATCTATGTCTCCGAACACTATTTTTCATCAGGCTAATATTTGCTAACAACCCACTTATATTTGCTTGTGGTTAATATTCAAAGCAACCTTGTAAATAAATGCATGAATAATCTCTGTTGCTTGGGCTGGAATGTACAAGGTTATCTCAAGTAACCTTTACAATGTTATTCCTTTTCTTTAAAAAGAAATGATGTTTGTATTCTTTCTATTCTTGTAAGCTGCCACAAGCATTTTTGGAGAGGCAGGGTTGAAATGTTGTTTAACAATAACACACCATCTGAGAGTATTTGCCAAAGACCAAGCCATTAAAATTGAACTTGTGTGGCAAAACCCAGCACTAGAAGCTGGCTCAACCATTCCTGACTCTGTGTATGTAAGAAATAATTCCTCAGGGTGGCATACATTGTTCCTCCCCCCCTTTTGTCCTCACAAGGACCCTGAGAGGAAGGCGAGGCTGTGATTGTGACTGGCCCAAGGTTACCCAGGAAGCTTCGTGGCTGAGCAGGGATTTGAAACCCAGATCTTCCAAGTCTAAGTCCTGAACCACTCATAGTGGCTCTTGGGAAAGCAGGGTCGTCATGGTTTGGCAAGCCTGGGTGAGTGGATTTGACAGGCCGCAGTGACCAAACAGGGGTGGCATGGTAGGTTAGTCAAGTCAGGCACTGGCTCAGGCCTAGACCAAAGAGTCTTTAAACCTTCTTTGCAAAATTTCAACACTTTCCCCTCCTTTTCTCTTTCTGCTGAGAAAGCACTATTTCTTTAATAGTCATCTATCCAGCCAAAACCTTGTTCCTTTTAAAACTGATCCATGCCTTTCCTAAAAACAACACTTTGTTTCTTTTACAAAATCACTTTAATGCTCCAGCCCTTTTCTGTTGCTGCTTTAAACTTTGGTGGGGAGATCTGGCTTAGCCCAAAAAGACTTTCCAGGTGAGTTTAGTTCCTGGGCAGATTAGAATCTAAATTGAGAGATTCAGGCAGGACTTGTCCTCGCCATGCCCTTTGTCAGATACTCAGTTTTGCATCACAAGAAACCCTGAGGGAAGGGAGACGTTCGGATGTCCCTGGCACCAACTCTTAATGGTCTGGAGTCAGCATTGTCTTGTGCTACCTCCCGAGGATCATCTGTGTGACCTCCTCTTTGCAGGATAGCAGCTCATAACTCCCAGGATGGAATCCAAAATGGAGTTAGACCTGTACACATGTAAGGGAAGGAGAGAGTGTTCTCAACACTGCCCCCCCTCGATGGGGTCCATACCTGTTCCCATCACATCCTGGTCTTACCCATTCCCAAGTCCTGCATTAGGTGTATCTGGTTACATCCAGTGGTGTCATTCAAATGATTTAGGAACAGGAACTCACTTTTGATTGGCACTTGTCGGGAACCCGGAACCAGCCATGGAGCCCGTTAGGATCCGGAACGCCCGTTCTGGTCCGTTCCCCCTGAATGACATCACTGGTTACATCTCCATCTGACCATCATGAGCATAGCAATCACAAGTGTTACCTATAGGGCCAAAATAACCACAATGCGGTACAGAGCCACGTTAAGGAAGCTCTCAACAGTTGGACTTTAGCCAAGAAGTGTTTTCCCACCAAGAGTTGCTGCTGGCTACTTTTCCCGTTGCCAGAACCTTTACTGTTTGCTGGTTACTGTGCTACCTTACAAGGGTGGTGTTCTTGCTTAAAGTTTTCAGCTTCAGAAGCTCATACAGTCCATTAAATAGGACAGGTTCCAAAAATAGACACTTGACTTGTCCCACATCAGGGTCACAAAGAGTCGGACGACTTGGATTTTAAGGACTTGGCCGGGGTGTCTAAGGCTTAAAACAACAGTAACAGTGATTTTACCCCTGAAATAGTCTAACTAGATTTGTGTTGAAAGCATAAGCAACTAAGCGTTCAGAAATAAGCTTGGTGAGTGTGGAGGGGGGCTGTGATGAACAACTAAGGGTTCAGAAATAAGGGGGGCTGTGGGGAGGGTAGGAATGCCCCGCATTGGCCCCTGCCCCTCTTGGAGCCGGCACTGATTATGTTGCACTACTTATTAATACTCATGTACAACTGTTTCTGTTTAGCCCTCATGAGCTCACCTGAGAGTCGGAAGTCACCTTGTACAAAATCAGATCACAGGTCCCCACCAGCAGACACCACTGCAGCTGGAATGGACCATTGCCCTGAGCCCACCAGGCTGTGCTAAGAACCCAGACTCCCAAGTTAAGAGGTTGACCATCACGGTTACAAATCAGCTCAAGTTTCCCCATCCTTCTCTTTGTATACAGGGCTTTTCTGAGCCACTTTCCAATGTCCGGGGGGGGGGGGGGAGCTCAGAAAACTCCTTCCTTGATGCTCTGGCATTTTTTGTCCTTCCTAGAGAGCTCTTTCAAAATGCATGAGTTTTGCTTTTGCACTGGGGTTTTCAATGACCCAGGCTGGGTCGTGCTTGTCTTTTCTTGTCATCATTGAGGGATGGATTTTAGCACTGTGGGGGTGGGGGGGGACATGGTGACAGAGAGACATTTCCTGTTCCACCTGCACCCCCAGTGACTTTTACACCAATAGGCCCTTGCCCCGCACAAAACAGAAGGGACACTGAAATGGGCAGTGTTTTTTTAGTAATCATGCACCACTTTGCACCCATTTCTAGAACTGGACTAACAAAGCCTGGCTCAGACAGCCACTGCAGCCAATGGGGGTCCAGAGCCTGGCTGCAGTTACTCAGCGGTGACTTAAAAGGCACTGTGCACATGAGCAGAGCCTATTTTTCTACTTTAAATTCAGAGACCTACACCTGAGATCTAAACTGAGACCTCCACCTGAAATCACTTTCTGAGATTCAGCCATGCCAAACTGGCTCCAGTAAAATCTTAGTCGCAAAGGTTGTGGAGTGTTGTCAGATGAATAGAAAGTTGTTTTATTCTCCACTTTCCCTGAACAATGGAAAATTCAGGATAGAGTTTCCGAAGTGATTTACAGCAGTGTGGGTCCTCCTCCTTGCTTCCTGTTCATGCTGGAATTGTGTGGGTCTCCATAGCCTCTCCTGGCTCTTTTTCCTGGCTTGACCCCCAGTTTTCAGTTCCCATTGGATGGCTGCCTGTGGCTCAGCTTGCTTCCTCTCCCACTGGAACCACAACCTGTGGCCCCCATTAAAATCTCCAGCTTTTCACTGCATCCAAATCCATGATCCATCAAAAAGAATTGAGATCAGAATCTAAACCTGATGCCATTGCAGGCAGTGAATGATCTCCAGGTAAACCCAAATGACTGGCAGGACAATCCTATGCACGTCTACGGGCAGCGCAATCCAAGCATGCCCCTTGCGTCGACACGACATCATTGCATTGACACAAGGGGCGGAGCGCCAGCGCATGGGCGCCAAGCAGCACCCCCGCGTCGGTGCTGAAGCTCTGAAGCCAATGCTGCTTGCAGCATCAGCTTCAGAGCGCTGATGGAGAGCCTCCCTTGCACTGACCGAACACGGTCAGCGCAAGGGATTCTCTGCCCCGTCTCGGGACAGGGATTGGTGGGAGGCGGGACTTGGGCGGGACCTGGGCGGGCTTGGGAGTTGGCCGTACAGCCACTTCCTAAGCCTGTCAGCGAGGCCGCGCGGCCCCAAATCTGGCCATGCGGTCTCCTCGGATCTGCACCTGCTGTTTAGCAGGTGCAGATCCGAGGAGCACATAAGGGAGGCTGGAGCCTCCCTTACGGTAAGGGAATGCATCCTCCCTTGTCGCAGGAGGCTCCAGTCTCCCCTAAACCAGCGTCGGATACGGCGCTGGCTGGCCGCCCTTGCCATTCGGGCGCTAGGTTGGATTGTGCCCTCAGAAGTAATTCTCATTGCGTTCAATGCAGCTTATTCCCATGGAAGTGAATATAGGATTGCAGCCTGAAAGGTGGGAAATGTGGCACAACATACGTAGCTCTGATCTCCAGGTTCACCAGAGAAAAACAGGCTCAGTTGCACAAACAGACTTTCTGTAGTGGTACCCACCTCATAGCCATGTTCTAGTAATACCATATAACAAAAACAACAACACACATTTACATTTCTTCATGAGAGCATTGTCTTCTCCTGCCATCTGTTCCTCCTTTGAAAGTTATACTTCCTTTCACAATCTATCTCATTTTATCCCACACTCTTGGAGTGGGTTGTAATACTTTCAAATGTAAAAAAATTTTTTTAATGGAATTAAAATATATCCCAGATATTTATAAAAGTTACATTAGAGTGCTAGCTTCTACATGTTCACTAAGAAGTACATCTCACCGTGTTCAATAGAACTAACTCTAAAATCAACTTTCCTAGGATTCTAGTCTTAAAGTGCAACCCTAACCTGGAGTTAGGCTAGCACAGGCCAGCAAAGTTTGGCCAGCACAAGGGAAACTGTAAAGCATGTTTGGACCACTCTCAGAGTCAGGGAGGATGGCGCATGACTGTGTGCTGCCCACTCTGCCTCCGAGAGTGGTCCAAACATACTTACGGTGGCCCTTATGCCGGCCAAACATTGCTGACCTAACTGTGCCGGCCTGACTCCAGGTTAGGATTGCGCCCTTAATGTAACAAACTATTGTATAATACTGTCTCTCAGGCAGCCCTTGGGAGAAATGATGGCCTCAACATTAACATATGCCCCAGGCATATTTCTCAGTTTGTCTTCTGCTGAGCTGGGTACTTCTTTTTGGCTCATGTCCTTTGAAAGATGTTCAACTGAGAGTGCAATCCTAATCTAGAGTTAAGGCAGCACAGTTAGGCCAGCAAAGTCTGGCGGGAACAAGGGCCACAGTAAAGCATGTTTGGACTACTCTCAGGGCACAATCCTAAGCTGTGTTGGAGCAGGCAGGCCAGGAGGCCTGCACTGCGTCTAACGCAGCTTTGAGGGACTGTAGCCACCCCAGCACAAGGGCACATTTGTGCCCTTGCACGAGAAAAGGTGCCAGCCCCCCCCCCGGGCTCCTTGGGTCTGCGCCCACGAAATCGGTTCCTCAGAACTGAGGAGGCCATATGGCCCAAATTAGCGCCACACAACCTGGGGACGAGCCCTTGGATTCAGGAGCCGTTGTGCCAATGTGGGGATGCCACAAGCATTTTGTGTCAGTGCTACATCCCTTTCAGGATTGCACTGCCCAAGGATGGTGCACCTTTGTGTGCCATCCTCCCTGATGCTGAGAGTGGTCCAGACATACTTTATGTGGTGTCCATTGTGCCAGCCAAACTTTGCTGGCCTAACTGTGCTGGCCTAATTCCAGGTTAGGATTGCACTCTGAGTGTTTCTGCTAATGATGTCACTGCTCCTATTGTAGGTGAGGTCCTGGAGTTCTGCTCTTTCTTGTTCAGCAGCCATCAGAATAAAGTCCTGTTTCCGCAGAAGCAGGGTCTCTGGAAGAGATCAGGAGGACCTAGCCATTTCTGTCCCATGCTGCAGACATTTTTGAAACATAAATTCCTCTGCTTCCCTAATCCTCCCAGCCCTGATTTTGAGGGCTGAAACAGCCATGCTGTGAGGAAACTGCAACTAAGAAAGCAGCTCATGAACACAATGATGACATTTACTCCACCTCCTTTCTTGGGCCTGATTGTTCTGTTTCGGTTCATCTGTGTTAAATATGCCCCATTTCTTTCCCCTCTCTTCATATTGTTCTTCTTTTCTGATCTGACCTCTCTCCCCGTCTCCCGTTTCCGTTTTTATCTAGCAATGTGTATCTTCTTTCTCATCCAACGCGCCCTCTCCCTGTGAGCTTCAGAATCCTGCCCCTTTCACAGCTGTGAATTATTGCCCCCTTTAGCTGTGCATACAGTGCTGGTTCTGGCACGAGGGCAGGGCCAGCTGCTACTCCCAACTCAACATATTCATACTAGGGTTCAACTTAATGGGCCTTTTCATTGTCACAGATGAAACTGTGGAATTAAATCTGAGCCCCCGTTCTCCTAATTTGCCACAGCCTTCCCACCTCGTTTAACTGCAGAGACAGCTTGCATTGATGACCCTCCCAATTATCCAAATCTCTGGTTATCTGAACATTCTGGAAAGCTCCCTTCGCCTGTGGCTACGGTGACCCTTGTTAGAAGAAGCAGAGAGATGGTTTTGACACCTGCAGGAATCCAAGAAGGGTTTGAACTCAGGGCTCATTCCCACACTTCACTTTTGTGCTGACTTTGCTTCTGAGTGGTGCTCCAGCAGGCTGCAGAGAGGCAAGGGGTGGCAATCATGCACAGCATGATAATGTCTGCTACAGTCAAAGCAGCCTGGCTTTCCAATAACCCCCTCTCAGAAACACAATGGTGACATCGGAAGCAGTGTTAGCATCTCTTGTATGCAGGGTTGGCTCCAGCATCAAGGGTGCATACTATGTGAGTGCAGGGGAGGGGGGATGCTTCTCTGTGAGGGGAGTTGCCTTGGGAGGGCCCTCAGTGGTAGTGGTAGCTCCTCCTTCCACCCTTCCCATTGACTCAGGGCGCAATCCTAACCTGGAGTTAGGCCATCCCGGCACAGTTAGGCCAGCAAAGTTTGGCCGGCACAAGGGCCACCGTAAAGCACATTTGGACCACTCTTGGAGTCAGGGAGGATTGCGCATGTCTGTGGGCTAGCCTGTCTGACTCCAAGAGTGGTCCAAGATACTTTATGGTGGCCCTTGGGCTGGCCAAACTTTGCTGGCTCTCCAGATATGGCATATACTGGTATTTATTGCACATCACAGGATTTGGCAGAAAAGGGCCAGACCTCCCAGTCACCTCCTCCAAGGCATTTCACGATCACAAGCGCGACTCTTAATGCCAAGCTTGGGGCAGAAAGAAATACAGTATCTTCCCACAGAATTGCAATCCATGCCATTCTGAAAAAAACGATACCAACAAGAAATCATTTATTGTACCATTACAACTCTATCTCTCTATGGGACCAGGGTTTTAGGTCATAATTTGTAATTGGCAAGTGTACCATTTATCATTTGCTATTTTGGTCTTTAATGAGCAACCCTGTAAAATATACCATTTGTCTGAAATCCTCCTAGCTTAAATATCAAAATAATAAAGTCATGAATTACAAATAGCAAAGTCATGAATTAAAGAACGACTCAGGATTCCAGTTCTCTGTGGTGATAAGAATTCAAATTTGAACAGGGGCCAGAACAGGGAAACATTGTGGGGCAAGGGGAGGGGGGGGAGGAGTCTTGCACATGCACAGTTGCTACCCCCCCCCCCAAAAAAAGAGAAAGCTTGTCTCTGCTCATCTGCTTGTTGATTTCCATTTAAACACACACACACACAAATTACCTTTTATGAAGTTTAGGGACTATTATTGCATTGATGTCTAGAACTTGTGATTCTGCCATTGTGCCCTTGCAGGCCCAGTTCACAGCTTAACACCCACCTTCAGATGTTTTACAAGCAATGCAGTAACTTGGTGGGGAAGATTGAGTGTGACACCCAGGGCCAGAGCCATTGCTGGCTCAGGGTCAATTCTCACAACCAAACTGATTAGGAGTCTAACCGTGCTAAGGGTGGATTCCTAACCTGGAGTTAGGCCGGCACAAGTCCCTTGTGCTGGCCCAGGAATTTAGCAAATGCCCTGTAAAGCACATTTACACCACTTTTGGAGTCAGGGAGTCAGTATGTGCGCTGTCCCCCTGACTGACAGTGGTCTAAACGTGCTTTACAGCACATTTGTGACACTCCAGGGCAGGTACATCCACTAAAATTGAGTGCTGGAAGAGTGAGAACAGATAAAAGGAATTACATACGGGAGGCTCTATCCTCCCCTATGTGCTCCTCAGATATGCACCTGCTAAACAGCAGGCGCAGATCTGAGGAGATGGCGTGGCCTAGGATTCAGCCTTATGGCCAAATCTGGAGTCCACCCACGTCCCGCCCACATTCCGCCCTCCTACCACCAATCCCAGGCCCTCCCCATCATGGCGCCTCCCCGGCCAGCTTCGGCCGACGCAAGGGAGGCACTCTGTGGGTCCAAGGGGTCCCATTGCCTTTGCGCCGACATGGGGGTGCTGATCGGCACTCCCGCATCAGCGCTAAGTGCGCAGCGTCGACACACCCCTGTTGTGTTGACGCTGCGCAGGGTATAGGATTGCGCTGTCAGTTGGGTATGAATGCACAGCACGGCTGATCAGCTGAACTGCAGGGGGCAGGGCCTCACAAGCCAGTTGGGAGGCAGCACATGTGCAGGCTGGTTGGGGAGGGTAGGACAGACAGCCCTGCTGACCAACTAGGGGGCAGCATATTCATTCCCGCCATCCAGCTGGGTTGCAGTGGGTGGGGTCTCACTTGCCAGGTAGCACAACATCAGCTGGCGATGCTATTGAGCAAGGAATTGCAAGGGAGTACGAGGGAAGGGAAGAGCAGACTGAGGCCCAGAGGGAGAAAGAAGCACACGCTAAGGCCAGGACAGAAGTGCAAGACCCCAGCACACCTCGACTGACCCACCTCCTGGGGGTGAGGCCAGTGTAGTCTGCCCAAGGACCTGGACCCATCCCCCAGAGGGGCCTAGTTGAGATTGTGACTCAGCAGGTGGCTTGGGGATAGTTTACCCCATAGGCCAGTGTTTCTCAAAATGTGGGTCAGGATGCACCAGGTGGGTCGCAAGCCAGTTTCTGGTAGGTCGCATAGCTCCTAGAGCAGCCATAATTGAAAATATGGGAAGACGGAACACTGGAAAGGGGTGTGGGTTATTTTGCTTGTGTCAAGGTTCATAAATAGGCTTTTTTCCCTTTCTGATTGACTTTGTTTTGGAAAATGGCCGAGAAATAACCTAACCTTTTGCTGCATTCTCAGGAAAACAGCAGGCTCTGACGTCACAATGAGGGTAGTTCTGGCCATGACATCATTTCAATAGGTCCCAGGCAGACTATAATTTTAGAAAGTGGGTGTGGTACTAAAAAGTTTGAGAACCAGTGCCAGACATGGGACTGCACTTTAGGCGAAGGGCCTCTGTTTAGGCCCCCAGCTTCATGCTACTAGTAAAAAACCAGAAAGGGTGTAATCTGTAATCAACCCCTCCCCTCTTTCTGTTCCTCACCAATGAACCCACTAAAGAATCTGGGAGCCTAATCCATGTAGTGTAGCTGCTGTGACAATGAGCTTTCCAAATGCCCCAGCTTCCGACTTATGGGGAAGGGGAGGAGATGGAGAAGACCAAAGTTATCAGGCAAATGCTTCAGTGAGTGTCCATATCCAGATTTGCCACCAGGCATGCATATGTTACCAACTACTAATGTACTCCTGGACATTTTAAAAGTAATGTGGTATCACTTAAAATCTGGCTATCACACTTTTCTGGGCATTCAGCAAATGACTCTTATCTCGTCCTTCTGCTCCGCCTTGAACGTTACATATGGCTCAGCCCTGATATCCTGACCACTGCCTGACCCAGCCCTGATTGACAGGTTCCCAGGCAATGCCCTGCACTCTGCAATGTTTTTTTGCAATATGCAAGCTCTCCCCCTCTCATCATGAAAACTGACCTTGGGCTCCTTTGACTGTATAAAATCCAGTTCCCAACATTCTGTCTCACTCCTGTGATCAAGGCATAGAACCAGGCACGTTAAGAGTTCTAAGTGAAGAATCAAGTTAGGAGCAGACTTGTGCTTAATGGCACACATCACTGGGGGCCGGGAGTTTTAGACCTCATCCCCAATAACAATAACGTGCATGGGGCACTGGGTATTTTCTCCTATATAAGATGAAGGCCTGGCCCATTCAGTAAAGCATTATATCTCAATATTGTGATGGGATAAACCTGCCTACCATCCCTAATACAGGATCATCTGGCTACCACCATCAGGGACATCACAGAGGGGGCCATACGTCTCTTTGTGCAGAAGCTCTCTCTCTCTCTCTCTCTCTCTCTGTCTCCCCCCCCCCACACACACACACACCATCCACCACAATGACCAGCATTTTGCTAGAGATCTTATAAAGGTTAAAGCAGCCCTGAGTTCCCCCTTCTGCAGCGGTTAAAAGAATTTTGAACCAGCCACCAGCGAGGCCAGCTATTATTAACATGCACAAAGAGAAGATGCCAGAGGGCACCACAAAGGGATGTTGGCAGAAGGAATTATTGGCATGTGGAACTGCCTTGTTATGTACAGAGTCAGCCAACTAGCCCAGCGGTGTTGACTTTAACCAGCAGTAGCGTTGCAAGGTCTTCCCCAGCCCTGCTGTCGGTGACCTTTTCCCCCTGAAGATGCCCAGGACTGAAAGTGGGTCCTTCCTTCTGCATGAAAAGCATACACTCTACTGCCAAACGCAGTTATGACGACCTCTTGAGCTGTAGCCTGTCCTCTGGTCCAAACTTTAAACAATTTACCATTCAATTGCAGAACTCTCCTTTTTGCAGAAGTTGTTTGTTCTGGAGTGGCTGGATGACGGACCAATTCTAGGGTTGTGTCTTTGACAAAGGGTAAACTGAATCAAACTGGGTCCAATTTATACTCCTATTGAAATGAGTGTCTGTAGGGACTGAGTATACTGAACTGAGAGCACACATATGAGCAGACAGGCAGACACATTTGGCCTCTTTGTTTGTCTTATAAAAGGTGGGGGGGGACAAGGTGCCCACCTTTGAACAAGGCCAAGCAGTAGGCTTTTTTTCTTCTTTTTGAACTCTTACAATTCAATTATGTTGGAAGAGCAAGAGCATGAGAGCAGAACCACCAGTGGGTTTGGGTGTATTTATTAATCCCTACCAGTAGCACCTAAAAAAATGGAAGTAGATAAATAGGGACCACTTCAGTGGGAAGGTAACGGCGTTCCGTGCACTACGGCGTAGAGTCATGCCGGCCACATGATCGGACAAAAACGTCGGCTCTACAGGCTTTGAAATGGAGATGAGCACCGCCCCCTACAGTCGGTCACGACTAGACCATTCGGTTGTGGGGAAACCTTTACCTTTGCCTTTACCAGTAGGGGGACCTGTAACCTATTTTGTTGCTAGTTTGTGGATTGCTCTCTTCTACTTTGACTAGACCTCTCAATGGTTTCTTTTTCTTATTTTGTCCTGCTTCAGTAACAATGGCTGCAGTTCCTTCACTGCTGCAGTAAAGTTCTTAACAAAACTCAGCGTTGATGTGCATGGAACTTAGTTGATTTCCTCAGCTCTGCTTAAAAAAACTAAGGAGTAGCATATTCCCACCCACTTGTTTCCTTCTCCAGCTGCCATGGGTTTTTTTTTCCTCGCATTGCCCAGGCTCTGCAGCAGCCATGTTCCTAACCATCCCCACAATGTCTCAAAGTGATGCAACACCGAAGCACTGTGTGCATGGGGTGTATGCGTGGCAGCTGCCAGGAGAAAGTCACGGAGTGCTGCTCTCATTCTCCTTTTGCACTTTAAAAACAGTTGTGGTTGATTTTTAAAAGCCCACTGCTTAGGGCTGCTAAAATGTGGACTCCCTGAACCCATTCAACCCTTATCATGAAAACATAGGGAATCTAAAATGTGAAGAGTCGAATGCAGCTTGCCACAAATGAATAAATTGAGACACCAAACAATTTTTTGCACAACCCTCATCAAATTCATTATAACCATTCATTATATATAATTATATATAGTCCTCAAGATTTTGAGGACCTTTCCAGACCAGCGGTGTAGCTCTGTCCTACACCACCCCAAGGCACACCTCAAATTGCCTTCCCTCCAAATGGACCCAGAAGTCATTGCGGTGATGCCACTTCTGGTTGCCAAGGCTGGCTGCTGGTGGCATTGCTCCAAGTGACCTTGATAAGGCTGACTGCAGCTGCCGCAGCCAGTCTCAGCACAGTCATGCAAGCAAGGGGCAGGAGGAGACCCCCATGGAATGCAGCATTGGAGTCCTACGACCCCTGTAACCTGCCTCAGTTACACAACTGTTCCAGACACTCTTCATTTACCAGGATGGGAGTTCATGCTTTTCTCTCCTAGCTCTGTACAGGAAATAATGCCCTCCTCTTCCTGTAATGAGAGGAAGCAGGCCAATTCTGGTGGCCAGTGAATAGCCTTGCATGGGACCGGGGGAGGAAGGAACCATTTTTGGCTTTTGTAGGACCTCAGCACTTGAACACTGGAAAAGAGCAAAACAGACAACAAAAAATAAACCATAAACACAATTCAAAATGGGCGGGCCAACTCAAATTGGTGCAGGTAGGTGGGGGAGGGACTTGTAACATGCCAGGCAGCAATGCCATGGGTGCCACTCAAGGGAAGCCTTTCACAAAAACACCTTCCTTGCAGAAAATCACCGGCAGTTGCACTTGCTGGGGCAAGGGTCACTGCTTTCCTGCAGTTTGCAGTCCAATACCTGGAAAGCAGTGATGCACCAGACAATGGGATCATTTGCTAGGGTGACATCATCTGGGCAGCTAAATGATGACTGTACAGTTCACCAAGGGAGGGGAAAAGACAGTGTCCAGGAGGGCCCAGACCCCAAGAGACACCTTTTAAATCAGTGCAGGCAGAAGATAGAATGAATTTAGCATATAGAGGAGAAAAGATTCCCATGCTTTCCTCTGGCTGCGTGCCATCGAGCGTCAGCAGGCAAATTATCTGAGGGTGCAATCCTATGTAGCGCTGGAACAGGCAGGCCGGTGGGCCTGTGCTGTATCCAGCACCACTTAGGAGCCAGCAGGAGCCTCCCTTCTGGGTCCCTCAGATCTGCGCCTATGAAATCGCGGGCATAGGTCCAAGGAAGCTGCACAGCCCGAATCAGGGCCAGGCGACACAGGGACGGGGCGAACGGCCGCATCCCAATCCCACCCCCCTTCCTGGGCTGACATGCCCACCAGCCTACCCTTCCCCCACCCAGAGATGCCTCCTGCCTGCCCTCCTTTCTCCCAGAAACACTCCTGCATCTGCTGAGTTCAGCAGGCACATGGGCAGCTCTCCGCTGACACTTTCAGGCCGACTCTACTCATAGTGTCGGCCCAAGCGCTCTATCGCTGACGCTGGAGTGCCAGTCAGCGCTCCCACATAGGTGCTTGTGACATAGCGCCGACGCGACAACGTTGTGTTGGCGCTACATCCCCTTTTGGATTGCACTCTCAATGTTCCTCCAGAACACATGGTGGTAGGAGATAAATAGTCACCATTCCTCTGGCTGTTCCATCATTATATGCAGTTTGGCCCATAGGAGACAAAACCAGGGCCTGATGCTCCTTCTCCATCAGTCTCCCGGCCTGTGCAATGGGGTCATATGACACTGCTGTTGCCTATGTCACAATATAGCTTTGAGTCCTGGATGCAGGCAGAAGAGCCTGTAGCAGCAATAGGTGTGCTTCCTCTGCCGAAAGCACAAACATTTTCAGAAAAGTCCACTCTTCCCCGCTGGCTCTTTGGCCAGAGGAATGGATTCCCGAGGGGAGCTGAGCTGGCTTTGGCTGGCCTTTCCTTTGGGGGCTCTGCCACATCCCAAAGATCTCGGGGGTCTTCCTACTAATTAACTTGGGTTCCAGAGGGCTTCCTCCACCCCTGGTTTCCTTCCCTCTAATTAATTCACTGTTGCTGTTCATTAGGATCAGCCTTCAGAGCATGCTTGGGATGCCGTGCTTCTGGTGGCCCCTGGGCAAAGAAGGGAACAACTCTGGTGACCAGTCAAACAACCCCCCCTTCCCCGCCCAAGTTCAGCTGATGGAGGGGGGAAGGAGGGGGAATAGCAATGTCTTTAGCCAAGGTGGAGCTGAAGATCAGAGAATCGATCCTGTGACAATCCCCTAGAATATATTCTGCTCAGTTGTTGTGCGGAGGAAAAGGGGGGAGCAAGTGTAATTTGCTGCACAAACATTGTCGGCTTAAAAAAAAAAAAAAGAATTGCATTGATCCCGGTGCATAAAGCGCCCATAAATCCATCTAATATCCTGGCTTGATTGATTATTGCCCTTTGAAAGGACTCTGTCCAGGCCTGCAAATGTTAAAATTATAGGGATAAATTACACATACAATTGCCAAGCTGGGAGGACTGGTCAGGTGGGGCAGCAGCATGCAGACGGGGCCGGGAGCACAACCCCTTGGCAGTCGTATAGGGAGCATTATTGCGCTGAAAAGTAGGTAACACGTGGATGCAGGAAAAATGGAACCACACGGATGCAGGCATAACTTTCCCAGATAAAGGCATGCAGAAAGTATATACAGTAAAAGAAAACAAAATATCACATATAATTAAAGAGTCACACAGAGAGAGGGGGGTAATATAGGGGCAAAAAGTAAGAGAAATGTAAAACAGCAATACCCGCTGATACCATTTTGCACACATGGTTATCACACAGGTAAATTCAAATATACAGATAATCAAACACTTTTATTGCATGCTTAAGGTAATTGTTATTAGGCATTGTGAATGTATTTTAAAAGAACAGCAGGATATAATGTACAGAGAGAGAGAGAGAGAGAGAGAGAGAGAGAGAGAAACACACCCATGATTTACACATCCCCCCAACGTAACAGATAAAAACAAGTGCATCTGTAGAGGTCTTACAAAAGCCGGTGCATGTGGAGAAATAAATGCAGGATGCAGGACTATTTCTCCTTTCAAGAAACAATCAAAGTGACTGGAAATTGCCATAGTGAATGTAACAAAACAAAATAAGCACAGCACCATCTCTACTCACTTGAAACAAGTTTAAAAGGGAAGGTTGGGGAGGCAGAATAGAGTCTTATCTTTTTATGCTGTCTTTTTTTTTTTAATTGCCCAGAAAATGCAGATTTTAATCCCTTCTGAAAGGAAATTCAGACTCCTGGGAATTCCAAGGGCAAAAGCTAAATTTTGCATAAAAGAGCAGTACCCAGGAAAGATTCTTAAATGCAGCAAAGATTCTAAGAGAGTAGCCATAAATCAAATGGCCCTGCTCTTTAGTGAAGCAGAACGCTGGTGAGTAAATGACAGCTGATGGGGCTGAAACGTTGCTATTGAGATGTATTGGATCCTCTGGGTTGTTGCCTTCTGGGTGTAAATTCAGCAAAGAAAACTTCTAATTTTACTTGGTTTTGTCACACACACAAGAGAACAAAACAAAGGTTCAAAAGTTGTGCTCAGGGACGTACACCGACATCAACCATCCCCAATGCACACAGAATAATGCATAGATGCATACTATACAAGAACAGGAACACACAGGGTTGCATCGGGAACACTCCTTCCGCCAGAGCAAACAATTCTGGGTGCAGCCCAAAAGAAATTGCTAGCACGAAGGTTCACACATGATTTAATGCATAGGTAGCACGAGCGCAGATAGCAGCACACGTGGGCTAAGATCACTTTAATATCATTATTGCATAGAAAATTCAAGGGCCTGCACATGAAAAACAATGAACACCACATCATCAGTCCTGATAAATTCACTCAGAAACTGGATTACAGACAAGCACCAGGATGCCCGGGCATTTACACAAAGGCTATAACTTGAAGTGGGGGTGGGGTGGAGTACACAGTGCTAACATCAATTCCTAAACTAGCCAATGCATGGCAGAAAAACCAACCACACTAACCCAGGCAAAGCCACTCAAGCACATGGAAAAGCACAGGCTTATTATACAGAATGCTGCCTTTGCACAGGGCCCCTTGCAAGGATTAGGTGAGCAGCTGAGATCCTCCAACCTCACAGTATCTGATTTAGCACACACTGGCTTCCTCCCAACCTGTACTGTAAATGTGGGGCTTTCCCACAGCACAAGCATCCACACTGCCTGAGGAGCAACATTCTAACACATGCACCAACGTGGAGAGCTCTTGGCATCTCCGTAGAACAGCTGAGATTGCTTTCAAAATTCCACAGGCGCATCAACCCAGTGTCCTGAGTATCTTCTCCTCCGCAAGGTATCTAAATCTCTCCAATCCAATTTAAGTTAAAGACTTGCTTTTTTTTACTTGGAAAATGCATTGCAGGGTGGGCAGCAAGGTTACTTATATTCTAAGAAAACCTACTGCTACATTTCCATGATAAGGCTGCAACCCTATCCACACTTACCTGGGAGTAAGCCCCATTAAATATAATGAGTAGATAATATGCATAGGATTGGGCTCTAAAACTGGCTACCTAGGAGACAATATAGCAATAGGCAAACCAATAGGCAATATAGCAATAGGCGAAGACTAGTAGACAATAATATAATAGAATCTTCAGAATTTATCCTCCTTCACACACTCCTTGCAGAGGGATATCTGTACATTGGTATCTTAAAACTAGGCAGATGCATGTGTGTGTGTGTGCACACGCACACGCACTTATAATAAGCAACACAGACACTTCTCTGATCCGGATGACACACACCATTTTACACATTCCGAGTCAAATATATCCTTGAATATGAGCATGCAAACGTATGCATCCATAATTTGTGTTTCAAAATACATGCAAATATAGTTCTTTCTAAGCAGACACATGAAGTCTTTCTCGCATACACCTACATGTTTATAGTGACCCATGAATGCACAGACCCAAGATGTTAAAAAAAAGTCTTTTAAAAATTCAGCTGATGTACTGCTATCTGCATAAATACTTAATGAAAATATTGTATTCTGTGGGAATTTCTGTGGATGTAAATGTGGGTGGACAGACAGACAAACAAGTTGATGTAATGGTAACATCTACAAAGAGGCAAAGCTATGTATAATATTTCAATAACCACATAATGACAGTGGTGCTCATATAATTCCACAGTAAAAGGTGAACTGGATGTGGCCCTTTTTGCAATGTATGTTTTTAATTAAATATTCCTTTGCTGTAGGAGCCTGATCCAAAATGTCTTGAAGACAATGGCCAATTAAATTAGCCATTTGTGTTTCCTACACACGAGTGTGTGTAGTAGTAGTAAGTAAGTAATAATAGTGGCAGAAGTGGTAGTCAACATCCTTCTGTCTCATTTTAATGTATGCTTAAAATGCATGGACATTCCTGCATATCACAAAGATATATACTTTTAAATGTGCAAGCATCTTTCAGTGGACACATACAGTATATGAAAATGTGTCATTACACTTACACATACTAGCACCATCTTAGCTCATTTATGTGGGCATTCACACATTCTTCTTCCCCATGCATTTGTTAATACGCACAGGCACACAGCTCAAACAGTTACCACATGCAGAGAGAGATGCCTGTGCACTTTCTCACTGAGGTGCCTGTGTTTTGTAAGTTGTTGATCCCTTTCATACACTTATAAAGTCTAAAAAAAATTGCCTCTCACCCACCCACCCCCAGCAACACTGCTCTCTCTATCATCTCACAAGACTGAATCATCAGAGCATATGGCAACTTTCTGTACTCTCTCTCTCTCTCTCTCTCTCTCTCTCTCTCTCTCTCTCTCTCTCTGTGTGTGTGTGTGTGTGTGTGTGTGTGTGTGTGTGTGTGTGTGTGTGTGTGTGTGTGTGAGAGAGAGAGAGAGAGAGAGAGAGAGAGAGAGAGAGAGATGGGTGCTTGGGGAGAGGGGGAAATAATTGATTAATTAATGAATGTGATGGCTTGTAGCCCCTCTAGGAGATTCCTGCTGGATCTGTCAGCTGTTAATCAATCTCCGCTGAGAGAGGCAAAGGAGGCACAAAGGTAAAGCACTTAATTGCGTGGGGAAAATGATACAACCCCGGAATATAAAACACATCCTTAAACATGACTCTAGATGCCAGCAGGGCTCAGGGAGGGCTGGGATGCAGGCAGAGGGAGCACAGTCCAGGAGATGCAGTGGGTGTGGGGGCACAGCAGCAGCAGCAGCAGCAGGCACCTGTCCTTCCAAAGCGACAAAGGAAAGTGCCCAAGCCAGGCAGAGCCAGGTGTGTGCTTCTTTGAGAGCCTCCCTCTTCCTTACAGAAAGGTGACAGCGATGCTCGTCCACATGGATCCCCACCAGCAGCACCTGAGGATGGAGGCCTCCAGCCCCCCACGTCCGTGACAATCCGCCCCTGGCAGGCTCATGCAAATGCAAGCAGAAAAGCCCAGCTGCTATGGATGGGATGAGACACTTCCAGGCTCCAGGCAGAGACAGCTCTCAGTGGCTGAGCCTCGCCTCCTTTGTGAAGCACCAGAGGTCGCTCTGGTTGGCTTAAAGCTACTTTTGCGTCTTGGGCAGCTCAGTCAGATCTTCTCTTCTGGAGTTTGTGGGAAAGGGTTTTGCATGTGGTAGGGAGGGGTGGTGGATGAACTGGTTGTTGGGAAATCTCTCTCGCTCTCTTCCCTCCGGTTTCCCCGTTGACGGCCATATGATCTGGCACAAGGAGCCCGGAGCTGCTACTCGGTCACCAGCTGAGTTCTCAAGTGGAGAAGAGAAAGGAAGGCAAATCACATATACATACATACAGACACACACTGTTTCTTTCTAGCCATCTCCACCCCTTAACACATCTCCTCCTGCTGCTGCTGCTCCTGCTGTTCCTGGTGCTGCCGACGCCGCCTTTCTCAGTGAAGTGTGAGCGAGCCAAAGTGTCTACTGTAAAAGGGAGCAAACATCTTCTCGTGGAGGAAAAGGCAGAGAGGAAAGGCACCGCTGAGCAACTTGGGACCCAGCGAGCACACCTGCCAAGGCAACAAGTGCTTTTAAAGGACAAGGCGTCGCAGTGGAGCATCACTCCAAGGGCACTCAGGTTGGGACCTCCGTCCGGGTGGCCGTCAACTCCAGAGACACTTCCACCATTACTTCGAAAAGCGAAGACGACTTCTTAGCCCTGGCCGCCTCCAGGCTGAGCCGGAAAAAAAGGGTCATCGGGGCTGCCATTGGGGTGGCCATGGTGCTGGTCCTCCTCGTGGCCATCCCCTTGCTGGTGCACAGCTCCAAAACTACTTCCCACTATGAGATGCTGGGCAGCTGTCGAATGGTCTGTGACCCCTACACGCCCCAAACCCATGGGGCGGCTTCGGCTGAAGCAAGCCAGGAGCTGGCGGTCATCTCACCACCTCCTTACGTGTCTGGAGGGAAAGGAGACCAAGGGAGAAAGGGCAAGGCTGGAATCCGTGGACCTCCAGGGCCACCTGGGCCCAGAGGTCCAGCTGGGGAGCCAGGGCGACCAGGCCCCCCAGGCCCACCTGGCCCAGGCCCTGGGGGCTACATCCCGTCCTTTTATAGCCCCAAGATAGCCTTTTATGCAGGACTACGGAAGCCGCACGAAGGGTACGAGATCTTGCGCTTTGATGATGTGGTGACAAACGTGGGGAACTACTACGAACCATCAAGTGGCAAGTTCACCTGCCCTCTGCCTGGCATCTACTTCTTCACTTACCATGTGCTGATGCGTGGTGGTGACGGCACCAGCATGTGGGCAGACCTGATGAAGAATGGGCAGGTAAGGCAATGCCCAAACCCTGTATGCCTGCTCCCTTTTCCTCCCAGAGCCATCCTCTGCTGCCCTCCCCCCTCTCTCTTTGCAAATACCCCCATAACCCTCTCACCTGCTCCCTATAAGTCATGCCCTGTGACTTTTCCCACTCCACCTGCAAACTGAATGGCTCCTCTACTCATTTCAGTCACAGACCACGTTCCTTCCACCTGTAGCACCTCTGAGCGCTCTGCCCCACTTCACATGCAAAGTATACTCACCTGCTCCCCATTCTACCTGTTCAAATACCTAACCCCTCCCACTTTAATCAATAACCACACCCACTCTCATTAGCTCCTCCCCCTGCAAATACATTTGACTCCCCAATTTACTTTGGTGACTCCACCCACTCACCTTAAAAGTTTTTCACCTTGTTTCTTCTACCTCTTGACCCATGAATACACTTCAACTCCGCATTTACTTTATCTGTAGAAATGTCCCTCCAGTCTACTATCTGGGGGAACGCTCATCTCAACTATGAGTTTGTCAGCAAGATTTTTTTTTTCTAGGGAAGGCAGAAGCTGGGGTGATAAGTCCTATACCTTTAAAGTACTTTGTAATCAATTAGAAATGACATTTCTGCAAATAATGTACACTTGCTGCTTCTCAGGCAGGCATTCTATTAATTAATCTAAACTAATACAAGCATACCAGTCTTACAAAGCTCTACCCACTCTATTAATCAGGCAAGTCACAGACTATTTAAAATATCCCTTTCTTTATCAATGGTAAATTGATTCTAATATTAAGCGTTCTTTTTGTGGAGAGGGGAAGACTTAGAAAATAAAAATGCATATCAAGCCTTGCATCATGCTGTGATTCCTTTAGCATCCCCTTTCCTATAGGGAAAAAAATCCCTTTGGATTTGCAGTCCAGTATTGCTGTCAGTTGTCTTAAATTGTCTTAAATCAGAAAGTGCCTAGGGGGGTCTAACCTGCCTGCTCCTTCTCTCCACAGCTTTATTATAATTTTATGATTTTTTTTAAAAGACGGGTTTTAATATTTTGTCTACATCTACAAAGCAATAAGCAATATGGAATTCAATTTTATTTGGTCATTCATAATTTCATAAGGGAGATAGGTTCTCAGTTCCATAAGGATCAAAGCAACCTTAAAGGAAAATCACAATGAACATGTTTTCTATATAGACATATATTTTCTCCAGCCTGGGAGGAAAATATTTTAAACACCGCTTAAAGTCCAGTGGGAAACTTTACTTCAAATTACTGTAACTAAACAAATGTTCCCTGCCTGCTTCCAGATAAACAGGAAATCAAAACTTGGCACAGATATCACACCCAGCAACTATAGCAGCATACAAACACACATCTTACTAAATACTGTGCCCCTACTTTGTGAAGTTTGATTGGATTTGCACTGATGAGAGAAGAAGTGGAATGCCTATGAGAATCTTGATAATAGTGTGAGTGGGGCTGCTGCTAAAAGAGTCAAAGATGTAAAACAATTTTCTTCTTTCAGTTAGAGGACATTTAACAGTTTATTATAAGATGACACGAACAATGCATTTGATCAAGTTATGTGTGCCTGCATCCATACATTGCACGTTCAACAAAATATATATGTATAATGTTATCTGCAGCATGCATATATATTGAATCGCCTGTACAAATTATCGCTGTACACCTCAATTTAAAAAAAAAATTGTGAACAATGTGCTTGCCTAAATTCTCATGCCATATGTACATATATGCACAAATACAGTGTAATAGATACCCAATATCTATCTATATCTATGTAATGGAACATAAAATAGTATGTTCCTTAAAATACATACATCATTACTTTAAATGCATAAGCACATCTGAACATGTTAAATAGTAAATAATTACAGTCACATAGATACCTGTGGTGCATTATAACATTGACATATTAAAGTATATGGAGTTTATGCAGAGAGAGTGTAGCATATCATATTTTAATATCCTAGTCATATAGAACATAATCTCACCCTAATCACATTTTTGGCCATAGATATAATGCATAACTTTTGAATATAAAATTAGTAGCATTATGCTATCTATACCTATAGAGATGCATTATATATCTCTTATATTCATAGATGCATATAAAAACTATTAGTTTTTATGTGCATCTATGAAAATAACACACACACACACACACACACACACACACACACACGCACACACACACACGCTCCCTGCCTGCTTTTATATATATAGATACATAGTACTAATGCCAATAAAGGTATATGATGATGATGATGAGATATATAGAAATCTATCTATATAGAATTATATATAACATCTTCAGATTAGATGTGCAAATTAGAAGATTGCATCTACAATCTTGCTACACCTAAGGGTGATGAGCTTGAAAAGAAAAGGAAGGGTTATTTATAAAAACGTCAACAGAATGTCAAATGCAGACCCACTACTCCAATATCTGCTCAGTTATATGACTTCATCTCCTTCTGTTTCAGCATTTCTGTCCATCAAAAGCAGTGACTTCTTTTTGTCTTTCTCATTAAGTAGCTTTCAATAAGCTTATATGACCCTCACCCTCATTTTTAAATGTATTAGCCATCACTCTGAAACTGCAGGTGGTGGAAAGATTTCAGGAAACTGTTCTTTTTCTATATTTAAAAAAAAAGTGTTGAGAATCTCTTTTATCGCCTTTTAGCAAATGAGTTTTCATGTGTCCCAAAGGCACATGAAACACACTAAGCCATTCATCAGGTGAGTACTTCGACAACATTTTAAAAGTTTTTTTGAAATGCCTAGAACATCAAACTATTAACAAGATGATGTTAAATTAGAGAATCATCTTTGACTCTCTTCATTTACTAAAGAAGCAATTGATCTGCAGTTTAAAATGCATCTCTGAACAAGCCACCTGAACTAATGAAAGCAGCATCTCAGGAGGAAGGCATCTGTCATCGCTCTTCATTGAATCAATATACATATTTACGTGGGCTAGCCGGGAGTGTCAGAAAAATGCCTTGGCACAGATACATCCAGCTTTTTAAAATATGTTCAGTTAATGCCTTTTAATAGCCAATAATACACTGGAAAAAAACAGTGGCAATCCTGTTGTTGAACATTCTGGACCAGCTACACTCAAAAGGCATCTGTTTTTATAGTTCTGAGCCTTGTACAATCTCTTTGCAAAGATCAGATTGATCTACACAAAATATTTTGACACTGGAATGTGGGCTGCTTCACATATTGTAGATTTTGAGTGTACACCCTGAGTGTTTGAAGCAGCAACACATGTCAATTCCACCACATCCACACACAGTGAAAGAGACAGGAGTAGCCACTTCAAGCACAGTGGTGCCACAGTGACATCACAAAGTGCGAGGCAGAATTGGACCCAGTGGAGCTGGAACAATCCATGCCTGATTTGGGCCTACTTTCTAAACACTTCTAACACCACATCACAACTGGTTCATTTTACAATTGTTAATTAAAAGCAAAGCTTTCTAAAGAAATCAGTTTCCTTTAGTAAATTGGCCCAAAATAATCAATGATTGGATTTTTGGGGGGAAAGCAAGTTGTTATGAAGTGGAAGGAAATTTCCCCCTTTCCTTAATCCACAAACACTGCGGGAGTTTAGAGTCCAAGTTGTTCCTCACGGTGTACATTGATTTCAGCAGCTTAAGAAAAAAAGTGGAACAAAATCAGTTTCACACAGTCCTTCAATAATTTCAACATTAATATCACAGTTGTCTCCCTTCCCAACCCAAAAAATCAATTAATTACTCACAATATTTGGATATCAGAAATGCTGCCAAGGCGAAATTCTCAGTTTTTCGTTATTGGTTTAAAAATTGCACATCTCTATTGATCTGAATGCTAATTTACAACAATATCTCCTCCCACCCCAGTGATACAATAAAGCATCCAAGCACCTAAGTAATGTTTGGCATGATTTATGCTTCAGGAGGGTTTTTCCCCCCTTCCTTCCTTGCTAAAAATAAAGATTTTCCAGAGGAGCATAGATTGCAATGAAAAAATGAGAGTTGGGGTGAAAGGGTTAATTTTTTTTTTTTTTTTTTTGCGAGAGATTTTAAAATAGATTTCAACACCTTCACAATTTGTGCTTGGCCAACAGGAACAATTGCCTGTTTATTAAATAATAAATAGCGGGAAGGATAGAAACTGACATTGCACCTGGTAATATTGGTTCAGTCAACCTGTCCCCTGAGAACTGTTTGCAGTCAATTTGTCAGGGAGGGCCTTTTTTAAAATTTCAGTCTTAATACCAAAATGCCTCCTGTCAATTGAGACAGAAGCAAATAATACCCAAATCAGGGGCGAGCAGTACCCACATCTTTACTTCTACTCCCTGCCTAATAACGAGGTCTTTTCTCCTGCCCCTCCCCAGGTTCATCTACCTTTTTTAAAATTTATTATTCTTATTTTACTAGAAAATTAAAAATAGAAAAGTGAACTATTTTGCATGTGTTTTGCAACTCCTGCCACAAATTCAGCAGTGTTCTGAGAAAGGTTGCCGGGGTGGGGGAAAGGAGGGTGTGTTTAGGGTTTGTTCTTAGGCATGGTGGTGTAATTCAAAAATACACCAGACTCCACAACTTACCACACATCTGAGATGAAACCAAACTCTGTTCTAATCTGCACCTTATTTTTCTGAGGTATTGAGTCAAATCATTTTTAGCACTGATCACATCCTTAAGCATAGATTAGGAATGTATAACTTGTCGATTGAATGCGAGGGCTGAGTCCTGTCCTGCAATATATGGTGTCGAAATGACAGAAGAGTGCTTTTGAACATCTGCCCAGACCCCAATGTGGCTGGGTCTAAGGACGCATGGCTTCCCAAGTCAGAGGGCACAGCTTCTGGATAGATCAGAGGACTAGCATAGATCTGGATAGAAATTCACCATTGGAAAATTGGCATGACTTCTTGAGGCTCTCTATGAATCTCACTTGGCCCTTTTTCTTCCTTCCCACCCCAATGGTTGGGTCCCCAGTGATGTGTCTCACATCATCCATGGCAGCTCATCCATGCAGAGTGCAGAGAAATGAGACAAGAAAGTCCTGGGGAAGAAGGGGAAATAGTGCTGAAATCGCTGTCCTTTTGACTGAGGTTAAAAACAATTTCTCACCCCACCCCTGCCTTTTGGGAGGATTCAAGCAGCGATTCTTCCCTGATGCTGTTTGGATTGGCTGAGAAAAGTGTGGAAGCACCTTTCTGGTAGTAAAACCCTGGAGCATTCCCAAGTAGATCAAACTGGCTCTTGCCTTCCTTGGCCAGTCGCTCCCGATATCCATCACTTTGTCAGTCCCAAATCCCACACCACAGGGACACATTCTTGGCCTCTATCCCTGAGCTTTGTGAGTGTATGTGTGTTGCTGTCATCGACTCCTCCCCTCCCCGCTCAGTCTCACTTTCAAATTCTACTTTCACTTCTAGAAGGAGTTGAATGTGCGATATTTGCCAGGTAATAGGTGATGTCAGGTGTGGTTTAAATGTTGCAGAAGAGCCTTGGATTAGGCAGCCCCTAATTCTCAAACTTGCCCGGAAATCATATGCTGCACCCTGCAAGACATTCCTCCTAATCTTAGAAAGGGCAGCAGCATGTGCCAGCTCCTCTGCACATGCTCAGATGCACTGTGCTCCATCATGGCTCTGAGGACCGACAGCAAACCAAAACCCCAGCTCAAACTGAGTCCCTGGATATCCTTCCCAGCTCTAGAATTCTATGGTGACACAAACCAAATCTAACGTAAGAATGTTAGAAGAGCACTGCTGGATCAGGCCATAGGCCCATCTAGTCCAGTTTCCTATATCTCACAGTGGCCCACCCGATGCCTCAGGGAGCACAGAAGACAACTAGACACTTGCATCTTGTTGCCATTCTCCTGCACCTAGCAATCCCCAATCGATGTTAAACATCCTTCCAGATGAACAGCAGGCTTCCATATACAGTACACTATTGGTAAGGTCTGAAAAACACTTCATATCAGAGCAGAGTTTGCTAGGATCCAGCCCCCTGCCCTGCCACAATTGCTAGCAGGAGAAAGGTGTCCACAATGACAACTTCAGCAGAGGGGAGATGCAGATTAAATAAGCAATGGAAAATTAGCCCTCCACTGTCCCTTCAGAGTAGGTCCCCTCTGGGGGTCATGTGTGTCAGTGGCTTGCACAGCTGTGTCAGTTGTGTGATTAATCAAAAGAAGAGTCAGCTGCCGTTAAAGAATCATTGACAGCTACAAACTATTAAAAAGCAAAATGACTGCACAAGGACTGTAGACGTGAAAGCAGTATTTTTTTTTCCATTACCATAAAATAAGTTGTCTTCTGGTAAAACCAAAAGCCATTCTTATAGGCATTCCCCTTTTGTTTTCTCATATTATATTGTGACTTTTTATATTTGTCACATTTTTTTTCCCTTGCTGAATCTTTAGGATCTTCCGATATGCAAAAATTCCAACAGTTAAAGCCATGCCGCCATTTGCCTCTGTGCCAGGACACGTTTCATTTGTTGAACTTCTGTTTTT
The DNA here is from genome assembly GCA_029204185.1 of Lerista edwardsae. Lineage (NCBI taxonomy): Eukaryota > Metazoa > Chordata > Lepidosauria > Squamata > Scincidae > Lerista > Lerista edwardsae. The sequence continues at coordinate 2,258,386 of JAJKFI010000094.1, forward strand.
ATACAGGTGTTAAAAGCACAGGCCCTGCCAGAAAAAAAATGTTTATCACATCTGTATCCCACTTTTTCTCTAAAGAGCTCAAGATCCCCTCGCTCCACATTTTACACTCACAACAACTTTGTTTAGGTTTAAAAAACGTCCCAAGATCCCAGAAAATGAGTTTCATTATCCAGGGGGACTTGAATGCAACATTCTCTCTGGTCTATGTCCAGCTCACAACCCACCACATCACACCACTGTACTCTGAATAACCTTAGTAGAGCCCTGGTGGTATTTCACCACAGCCATTAACTCCTTATGGGAGTGTTCATGTGATCAAGCAACATGATCCAGTGGGCAGAGCCATAGGTTTGCACATGGAAATCTCTAGCTAAATTTCACTCTTCCTTTCACTGAAAGTCACTTCGGGAAGTCATAAAGGGCTATTGTGCACATAAACCTCCCCAGAAAAGTTTTCTAGAAATCATAAATAAGAAACAGCAAGCACTGTTGCAGTTACAACTACAGGGAGAGTGAAGGAGAAAGCATTCATAGCCCATGCTGTTCGAAAGTGTACTGCCATTGGCAGTAAGGGAACGCCACAGCACTGACCATTACAACTGGCATTATACCTCAGAAATTAATAGTCCCCAATGCTGGTGTAACACTTCCATACCACCGGAAAGAACATTGTGCAATGTGAAGGCAGAGTTCATTGATCAGGTTTAAATAACATCTTTCCCTTCCTTCCAGCGTCTATATAACTGGCAAGGATTGAAACACAGAGTTGACACTCCTCAATTCACTCTTCTGGAACACTATTTGGTTGTGTTTACAGGCCTTAGAAATCCTCCACAGAGAAGACAAAAACGTAGGCATAATAAAATAATGCAGTCCAGAAAGAGTGTGAGGAAAAGGTGGGGGCACATGCTTAAAAGCCATTCTTAATAACGGCACGTTTCATAGCCAGACTAAGAGCCTCTTCCCAAAGGACCTGAACTTTGCTTCACGGGCCAAAAATCAGAGCTGCAGAAACTGAAACACTGAAAAAGCAGCGGAGGGAGTCACTGAAGCCTGCACAGCAACGCTCTGTCAGGACTGCAAATGCAGCCTTGCCAGCTTCTGGCTGCTAGCAGAAGCCACCCCTTGATTTTTCTCCACCGCTTCCCACTCTGAGGCAGTGGGCCTCACTGCCAGGGTTGTAGTAAAAACCAGGATGTGGCCTTGGGTTGTTCTGAATGACCTTGCCCTGACCTTTCTCATTCATTCCCCTCCCCCACCCCGTGCCAGGGCTTCAGCCCCCCTTTACTCCAGATTTCAAAGAGCAGTCCAGGAATCCCGAGCTTCAGTTGCCCATAGTCAGTGGCCTCTAGTTGACTTTCAGAGCTAGTGCCGGAATTCTGGTCTAAATTGTAAACTCTAAATTGTATTGCTGTCAGAAAATGGGATGGACAACAATCTTTCTATTATTTGTATACTGTATTATTCCCCCTTCCTCAAATGCCCCCCCAAATGTTTAATTTTAATTGAACTCTGCCCCCAATAGCACTCTTCAGTCTGCATCCTTCACTCGAAGTGTGTGAGAAGAAACGGTCGGTTCATCAACAGACAGCAATTCCTTTCGACTCCTCTCCGGAGTCATTTTAAAAACGCATACACTTTCCTGGGCGCTGGGCCGCTCTCAGACACATTGTCATAAACACCCTCGTCGAATGCAGCCCTGCCAGCTCAGGCTGTGATCTTGTCAGCTCATCCAAGCTTAGCTGCCTCACTAGTTAGACAGGAGGCCACTAAGGAGAGCTCCGGCAAATCGATAGGGGGCGCTCTCCCCGCTGGCAACACAGCAGGCCTGCTGGTCTGGGGGGTCAGGGCTAATTTCATGGTGCTAGCTGACAATTGCACACACTCAGACGCACAGGCTCAGTATCTTGCTCCAATATAAACTGTCCAGTCTGCCCATGTAAACCGCCTTGAATTAAAGCCAGAGGAGCAATCTAATGGACAAAGAAAGGTGGTATATAAATACTAAAAAAAAATATATTGATTGCGCAGAAGGCAAAAGTATCCCACTGCAGACACTGGAGCATTTCTGTGTCAGAGAAGGCATTCACGTGCGGCATACAGTATTCTTAGTCGAGTCTGATTCAGATGTTGTGGGGAGTAAGGAAATGCCCTCTTCCCACATGCCTTGCCCCAAACTCTACCAGCTGAGCAAAACCATGCCAACATTTCATGTGTACTATTTATAAATCAGGGACGTGGTGGCGCAGCGGGTTAAGCCGCTGCTGCTGGGCTTTCCGACCGGAAGGTTGGGATTTAAAGACTGCGCGACCGAGTGAGCTCCCGTTGCTTGTCCCAGCTCCTGCCAACCAAGCAGTTCGAAAGCACCTAAATGCAAGTAGATAAAGAGGGACCACTTCGGTGGGAAGGTAACGGCGTTCCATGCGCTACGGCGTAGAGTCACGCCGGCCACATGACCACGGAAGCTTGTCCTCAGACAAAACGCTGGCTCTACAGGCTTTGAACCGGAGATGAGCACCGCCCCCTACAGTCGGTCACGACTAGACCAGGTCCTGGGGAAACCTTTACCTTTATTTATAAATCACCTCTCGCCTTTAAATTGCTTGAGACCATGGATGATAAAACAGCAATCGAGTCTATGCTCTGTCAATTCCTGTCTTTCCCAATCTACAAATTCTGGCACCTACACCATTCTCCCTCCTTCTCCCTCCATTCCCAAACCATTCTGGCTTGTTCCTTCTGTGTGCACGCAAGCGCATGCAAACAGGCATGCACATGCAGACACGTGTCTCCTCTCTTAAAAGTTTTTCTGACTTTTCCTGTAACACTTGCTTTTAAAAACTGGACAGGGAGAGATGTGTCCATTCCTCCCTATATCCTGTTGACAATGGGCAGCCCAATTCTACCTAAACTCCCGTGTGGCACTGGTATAACCTCTGCTGCATCCTGTGTGGGTGTTTTGGCTGTTGGAGGTCACTTTGGGGTGGGGGCTTTTGACCCCTTGCCCCAGGGTAAGCCGCAGCATGTGCTATGGGGCAACACAGACCTAAGCCAGTGATATCACATGTCTGCGTTGCTCCACACTGGCAGATCAGGCCCAGGAAGGGGCTCAGGATTCTATGTGTGCTGCCCCTCTGATCCTGCCCCCCTCCTGGGTCTGAGCCACACATCCTTGCCACGCCCCATGTCCTCTCTGTTCCACTCACCCCATTCCACCTCTTGCGCCTCCTGACAACTGCTGGTGTGCACCGGAAAGCTCTTGCCATCCTGCCAGCACATTGGCTGCTTGTGCTTCTGCTTTTCAGAAGCCCACACCAACGGAACATGTGGTTCGCCAGTGCACCTTTTAGATAGGATTGGGCTGGCCTCTCTGAATCCAAGAGTGGTCCAAACACCCTTTATGGTGTCCCTCGTGCTGGCCAAACTTTGCTGGCTAACTTATGCCAGCCTAACTCAGTTTAGGATTGTGCCCTCAGAGTCAGTGGGGATGGTGCATGTCTGTGTCTTGGCCTCTCTGACTCCGAGAGTGCTCCAAACATACTTTACTGTGTCCCTTGTGCCAGACAAATTTTGCTGGCCTAACTGTGCTGGCCTAACTTCGGGTTACGATTGAGCCCTGAGTCAGTGCACATATTCAGATGTCGGTTACTAACTCTATAGAAAGCAAGTGTAGAAAATCATTAGCTCCTAAAGGTGCAAACTTCCATGTTTTCGAAGAATACACATAGTACAGGTAAACAAACCATTTGAAATGGAATCCCAGCTCTCTGAATCCTGCTCGAGGCTGACCTGATCTGATGGTGGTTGTGAGGAACAGAGATCCATCTTTCTGAAAAGAAGAGGGGGAGAAGAAACCTGTACAAGTCTTCTCCTGATAGAATAACATAATTTCAGGCCAGCAAACAATAGATAGGAAGCCAATGAAATGACGAACAGCCCAATCTTATTCAGACCTTGCACCACCACACTAGGTCTGATCAGTGGTGTCATTCAAATGATTTAGGAACAGGAACTCACTTTTGATTGGCACTTGTCGGGAAATCCGGAACGCCTGTTCTGGTCCTTTCCCCCTGAATGACATCACAGCCTTCGCCCTCCTAGGAATCCGGAGTCGCTCCCTTTAACCCTCTGAGTGCCGGCCAACCAAGAAGAAAAGCTCTTTGCAGAGGAATTGGGAGGGGGGAGGAGGGAGAGTGAAGTGGGCAGAGTCAGCCCTAATTTTAACTAGTGGAACTGAGTTCCCCCGCGTTCCCCCTGCATGACATCACTGGGTCTGATGCTGTAAGGCCCTTTATGGCTGTCACCAAAAGCAACAAGCCATTTGGAACGGCAGAGCCCACAAGCCAGCAGACCCGGGCAGTAAGTTAGCACAGGAGGTGGGGAGCAGGAGGAGGGGCCAGAATGGAGCCGCATGAATTGGGGCCAGTAAGGGGTGGTCTTGGTGGCAGCAACACACACAAATATCCTAACCCCCTTCCCTGCTTCAATTGACCTGGGTAAGACCCAACAGGCCAGTGTGGGCTTGTGCCAGGGCAAAGGAACATGGGTTCCCTTACCCCAAGGAGGCCTCCAGAGGCCAAAACTCCTCCATGGATTCAGTGGACACAGTGTCATAGCTGAGCAGGGAGTTGCATAGGCTTGAGGTGTAAAGGTAAGAGGCTCCTTTGCTTGGCTTATACAGATTCCCCATGTGTCTGTTCAATTGTATGTAGACAATCAGCACAGCTGAGTCTATTCATTAATGTATTCTAGCTTTTGGGGGGGTGCCCCCAGTAAGAGATCATTAACTCTGCCTAAGTGTTGTATACAGATGGCAAAAATGACACAGGCCCCGACCGCAGACATACAATCCAATAAGCACGGTACAAAACAAAAGCAGGATGAAGAGGAGGTAGGAGAAGAGGTATGAGAGGCATTTCTGCAAAGAAGGGACTACGCGTGCTGCGTTTGAGTGAATGCCCCTGCTTCCAGCGATCTTGTGTGTGAGTTTGTCAGTGCGCTATTTCAAGTCTGTCTTAGTGAAGTTACAGGAGCTGGTATTAACTAAATGCAGCCACATTTTCAGATATTCATTTCAGCAACATCGCATTGTGTGTGGTGCCAGCTTGCTACAGGGGATCTAATCTAGGGGAGGGGAGCATGCATTGTCTTTTTCTCCGAGACTGCATTACTGTGTAGGCTTGCGCAGGGGATAAAAGTGCATGGGCTGCTTTGCTCAGGGTATCTGTGATCTCCTGTGCAGACGAGTTGCTGAGCCAGCAGTGCAACCTAAGGTGCAAGCATTGTGAGAGCCCAATCCTAGCCTATGCACATCTACTCAGAAGTAAGCCCCATTGATGATAATGGGACTTACTTCTGAGTAGACATGCATAGGCTAGGATTGGGCTCTCACAATGCTCACACCCCCAGGAAAGTGTAGATAGGATTATAGCCGGACACCACAATCCTATCCACATGTACCTGGAAATAAGCCCCATAGACTATAGCAGACTTACTTCTGAGTAGACATACCTAGGACTAGCCTGGTAGTCTGCCTAAGTTCCTATATATAAAACCACATTGAGGATCTGCATTTGAATGGCAAGAAAGAAGTTTGTATGACTCAGACAAATATCTCCCCAAGCCAAAATTATTTTCTGGCTTTGTGCTCAAGGATGAAAACTAACAAGCCCATCCACTACAACCCCACAATCTGTGCCTTTCTGGCCCTCTTCCTTTTTCAGCTGGGAGGGTTCAAGCAACACCTGTGCAGATTTTTCTCCCCATGCCATGGATAAAAGAGCCAGTGTATTTAATGTTCTGGTCTTTCTCTAGCAAACTTAGAAGTCAGGAAAATAAACAAGAAATACCTTGGAGGGTTATTAGGGATTTTTAGTCAATTTCACAAACACTACAGAACAGAGAGCAAATTCCCCAAGCAGAATTTGAACCAGCAACCTAGAGACATAGCAGATTCCCCACTAAATCCTGCCCTCGCCCAGCAATGGTTGCCCTAGGTTTATAACCCCAGAATAAGCTCACATGGCAGGTTTATCCCTCTCTTTGCTGATACAGGCAGTACTTCATCCCTCTAGTGACAGCTTGATCCATGTAAGAGCTCACTCTATTGCCAGAGATTTGTTCGGAGAGGCCAGGCGCTGGCCTCTTTTGATTTGTCTAGCGGAGGAATTTATTACCTGGACACTGTCACTATAGCCTCTGAGAACCTCACATCATTGGCACATCTGTCCTCAACACACATGCACACTCGCACATGCGCATATACACCCAGTGAGGCAGTGAGCATGATACATGCTCAGTCTCTCCCTGAGAACTAAGGCACAGGGTAAGATTAAATGACCGGATCAAGGTGAGCCTACAGTATATATCCATGGCGAGGGAATACTGTTCTTCCAAGTTGAAGAATTTAAGGATGCAATTGCATATGCTTGTACTTTCAAGTAAAACCCACTGAGTTATTTTCAAATGCACACTGGATCAAGCAGCAAGACCACTTACAGACAATGCTCCAAGCAGTATTCAAGCAAGAAAGGCACCAGGATGCTGCACACAACTTTTTGGTGCAGCTGCATCAGGGCTGGAAAACTGGATAGGATTGGGTCCCAATTATCCCATTGCAGGGCTTTGAAGCTAAGCTTTGATGCCTCCGTAACTTTACCCCCAGCACTGATCCTGCTAGCTCATGAAGACTAGCCCTGTCTGCAAAGAAATCAGCACGTGTGGTTATTCCTAGCACTAATCACCCACCCCTGCCCCCAGATATTGAAAGAAACTGGGTGGTGTTGATGCCTCTAGGAAAAGGAGAAATTGAAATGGGTGGAAGTAGCACCTAGGAGAGAACTTGCATCCCTTCACATCCTGTGCATCTAGTAACAACTCTGTGGAATTTCTTGCGCGGCTAGAATTTTTCTGCAGTGAACCTCCCTTATGCTTGCTGCACATTGTGGCATGGATTGTGTAGGTTATGGGAGCCGGGGGAGGGATTATCCTACTACAAAGCAGGGAAGGAGTTATATTTGCTGGCCTTTTAGGATCCCTTCATGCTATATTCTTGTGTGGCTGATGCCCTGCATACCCTAATGTGCCATGTTCCCTCTATCCAGCCTATTGTCCTTTGGCTGAACTTGAAGAATGGTAACTGATGGTCAGTCCGTGCTAACTGTGAACACAAGTAACTTGCTAACCATAAGCTTGCATCTGGGTTACCTCAATGGTTTCCTTGAAGAAAAGGGAAAATCTTCTTTGTTTTCTAAATGACCACAATCTCATTTCCAAAGCAGCCAGTGTGGATCGGAGACAGGGGCTTAGTAGGAGTAAACAGGTAGAGTGAATTGAAGTGGTACTGCCATGCTTGATATCGAAGGGAAGAAGGGAACCTTTTGTTCATTTCATATACCAGGGAGCAAGCAAATAAATCAGTTTAAAAATATTAAAAATTGATTTTTTTAAAATGGAAGTCAGATTAAAATATAGCAAATTTGGAGTATCACCTCTCTTTTTACAAATAACTGGGCTTGATCTGAAATATGTCTTTCATACACACCAACATTGAAACATTTAAAAACTGAATGCATGAATTTCTGTGAAACACCTTGGGTTACAGCTCACTTTTTGATGGAAGCAAAAGAATAATGTCACAAAAAAAAAACACCACCAAACTGTTATGAGTTGAACAAGAGACATTCCTTTAAGCACATGCTTTGACATTTCCTCCAACATTTTCTTCTTTTCCACTTCCTTTTCCTGAAGGAGGAAGAGAAGGGAGATGGACAAACAGCTGTGGCAGCTGTAGTGGGGGGGCACCCATGTATTTATTTATTTAATTAATTAATATCCTGCCTTTCTGCCCCATGGGCACCCAAGGAGGCTTACAGCATTAAAAAATACAATAAAATCACACTGTTTAACAATTAAAAACAATAAAAACAATATAAAAACAATTAAAATTTAAAACTGCAAGCCCCGTGGATCCTAAAATATAAAAGGGAAAGTAGAAAAAAGCAGCCAGCCTGTCAACAATTAAAAGCTTGTTGAAATAAAAAGGTCTTCAGCCCCTGCCGAAATATTGCCAAAGAGGGAGCGGTTCTTAATTCTAAGGGGAGGGTATTCCAGAGTCGGGGGACCACCATCAAGAAGGCCCTGTTCCTGGCCGCCATCCCTCTCACCTCTCCTGGTGGCGGCACAGTCAAAAGGGCCCCCCAGATGACCTAAGAGTACGGGTAGAATTATATGGAAGGAGGCGGTCCCTCAAATACCACGGACCCGAGCCATAAAGGGCTTTAAAAGTCAGAACTAGCACTGTGAATCGGGTCCAGAAAGGAACCGGCAGCCAGTGTAGTCGCCGAAGCAACGGCTTGACAGAGTCAAACCGATGTGCTCCAGCAACCACACGAGCAGCCGCGTTCTATACTAGTTGTAATTTCCAGACCGTCTTCAGAGGCAGCCCCACGTAGAGTGCATTGCAGTAATCTAATCTGGATGCCACTAGGGCATGGGTCACCGTGGTCAGGTCTGCGCAGCTCAGGTATGGTCGCAGCTGGCGAATCAGCCGAAGCTAAGCAAAGGCTCCCCTGGCCACCGCCGCCACCTGGAGTCCAGGAGCAGCTGCGGATCCAGGAGAACCCCCAAACTGCGGGCCTGCTCCTTCAGAGGGAGTGCAACCCCATTCAGAGCAGGGCAGTAGTCCAATACCCAAGCTGTGGATTTCCAGACCAGGTGCACCTCTGTCTTACCCGGATTTAATTTCAGCTTCATGTAAAGTGTCCTGGCTGGATGGCGGGGGGGGGGGGGAGAAGACCATCACAATGGGGGATATAGAGAAGGATGAAGTGCCCCGTGGCAGGAGGGGTACAATGAAGCAGCACTTGGGGGCCACCTCTACACAGGATAAATATGACACAATTGGTCATGTGTTATTCTGACAAATAATGACTATTTTCCATTTGAACATTTAGGCACAAACTAATGTGTAGGGCATCCCTGTCATTTATTCAGAAGTAAGCCTTGCCTTGTCCCGTGGATCTTACTCTTGGGTAAATGTGCACAGGATTAGTATCATAAACTAAGCAATGTTTTGTCCCATTGATTTCAAAGGGATGTCAGGGGGCTTTAAACATGCTCACATTTGGCAGATGGTAGCCTTAGTTGCCACCTCATGTAGAAAAACTGTTGTGCCTAGCAACTACCAATCGCAGATTATGGAAGGTGTTAGATCCTTAGTCATTAGTAAGCGACCTTGTTTAGTGTCCTTACGTGTGAACAAGAGGAAACCAAACAAAACCCCTTTGCTTTTCCAATTGCCCACTTTGAGCATATTATTTCAGAGGGTAAAAAGTGTGTAGATTATGCCCAAAGGTTTGGGTGAGGTCCCAGACTGTATAACGACTCCATTTAATGGCAAACCAACACGTTTTTATTGTTCTAGTAACCAATGACCATGCATCCCTGTTCAGGAAAGGTGTGGATTGCACTATAGGAAAATTGATTTAAATCTGTGCTTAGGGCCCAATCCTATCCAACGTTTCAGCACCCAGGCAGCTGCGACGCAGCTTCAAGGCAAGAACAAACATACTTTCCCTTCTTGACAGAGGCTTTTCTACAGGGATGGCAAAGCTCTAAGTTTTGCAAGAAGCCTTACCCGGTCATGTAAATCCCTCCTCTCCCTTGCTGCTGTAGCCAGTAAGCAACGCCAAGATGTTGCTGTTCCCTGTGAGGATTGGCTGAAACGGTGCAGGAGAGGAGTGATTTCTACTGCAAGGTAAGGCTTCTTGCAAAACTTAGAGCTTTGCCATCCCTGTTGAAACACCACTGCTTCTTGAAGAGGCCACTGCAATTACCCTGTCCCCAAATACGGGATGCAGTGCACACCCCATCGGCACAACTACATCAGCGCTGGAAAGTTGGATGGGATTTGGCCCTTAAACTGGTCTATTTTCTCCCAAGGCAATTTAAATAGGATTACCACACACAAATTGGGAAAGAGTGCTTATTCCATTAACCATTGTACAGAAGAGTGAATTTGGGCCAGCGCAGCTTTTGAAACCCTTCCATGATGAGCTGCATGGGCTCAAATTCCTGCCTCTATACAATGGTTAAAGACATAGGCACTCTGTCTTAGTTTGTATCTGGTAACCCTCAACTTAAATCACCTTGAATAAAATTTGTCCACCTTGCCTTTGATCACAGATGCTAATGTATATATTCAGTAGCAAGCTAACTACATTCAGCAGCAGTAGAGGGGAGCAATAGTGAAAGTAATGTCACTCCAACCCCCAACCCCCCATTCTAGGGTCACCTGAGAATAAGACATTTCCTACAACCAATTCATATGGCCCCTGGATACATCTTTCTGCCCTTCACAGGTGACTAATCACTTTCAGTGTCTATTCACTTTTGTTTTCAAACCATACCTAGGGAAGGTTGTCATATTTTTGGATTAGGATTAAGCCTACAGAAAGGTTAAAAGAAAACAGAAGCACAACATCCTCCACCTTGGATTTTGTAATGACTATCAGACTTAGGTCTAGATCCATGTTCTTTACTTACGGTACTTAGACAGTGTCACACATGATTACTGCATCATTTCTATCTATGCCATTCTTTACTGCTATCTTAAAACAGGCAACAGAAGCTGACACAGAGCACAGGGGGAAATGGTGTTGATTTCCTTCTTTCCTTTGTAGTGCACTTTTCATGTAATAAAAATAAGCATTTGGCTTTATATAAATGGGAGTTTTCAAAATATGTCTATACATGAAGCCGGTAGAGAAGACTTGCAGGGGGAGAGCAAGAGGCAGCTGTACAGGCAAATGTCAAAGATAAATGAGTGTACTTGAGGGGAGTGAGGGTCATACGTCTGTATGTATACTTTACGTTTAGACAGATGTGTAGCCAGGTGTGTGTGTGAAAGGCATCTGTATGAGCATCCTGATTTGTGAGTACACCTGGCTGTGTGGCAGGTTAGCAAACTGAATTCAGCCTATGTTGTCTGTGTGTGCGTGGGGGTGAGAAATGGTTCGAAGCAGCATATGCTGTATTACTGAAATGATTAATAATGCAAGTGTAATTAAATTGCATGGAATTAACACAACATGCATTAATTACATTTCACATGATGAAATAACAAAGAAGGGGGGGTCTCTGATCTTGCGTAGAATTTACCGAACTGCCCAAACCCATCAGGGTGTGTGTGTTTGTTTGTTAACCTTTTTTTCCTCACCTTTTTTGACGGTTGCATGCATGTGTGAGCTTGCTGGGGAGAGAGGAAGTGACACATGGAAAACATACAGAGATAAGTCTGAATAAATATTTAGCTTAACTGAATGCTGGCTTTTGGTGGTTGAAATTCCACCACCGTGGTCAGCTACTTAGCAGGTGGAAGCTTGCAGTTCAGAAAAGCAAGGCCTGATGTCATGGTTATGCCATTTTGGTGGTGTGTAAGAAGTAAGATCTCTTCTTTCATATAGGCAGGAGAGGTCGGCTTCAGTTTGATTAGCTAGAGCCCACCCCCTCCCCAAAATGCTTTAATAGTTCAGCATGGAAGCAGCAGCTCCAATCCTTTCTTCCAACCTGTTCCAGACCACACTGTGTGGCTGTGTCATCTCCCCATGACCTTCACAGGCCTCTCTCCATGTGCTGCCACGTGCTTTAGTGTCACATTTTGACCTTGAACCTGTGGGTCAAACTGCCCAGTCTAGGCAGGAAGTATCTGCTTCCTGTTTCTGTGCTTGGGTTTGGATCTTTTACAATGGCAGCAGGATTAGCCCCCTGATGGATCGGGACCATGGTGAGGGGACTTTAACACTATCCCTCCCCTCAGTCTCAATCTGGATTCCATCCTGTCTGTGACACACAGACACACCATCCTGTCTGAAGGTTAAAAAGCTTCCTTCAGTGCCCCAGTTTCTCATGCTATCTTATTGTAATCTTCTTGTGATATTCAACTTACTGTACTTCCTTGCACATTGGAGACACTTTTCACTTGAACTGTTGATGGTATAAAGTTCACCACAGGACTAAGGGCGCAGTTAGGCCAGCCCAAGAGCCACTGAAGTATGTTTGGACCAATCTCAGATTCAGGGAGGATGGCGCATGTCTGTGTGGTGGCCTCTCTGATTCCAAGTGGTCCAAACATACTTTACAGTGTCTCTTGTGACAGTTAAACTTTGCTGGCCTAACTGTGCTGGCCTACCTCCAGGTTAGGATTGCGCTTCCAGTCAGACAGCAGAAGCCAGATTATATTATCCTCCTTCACCTTCTCAGAGTTGCCGTTTTGACTATGGTGAAATTCTGAGAGGAAGGCCTGGCCTTTGGCAACCAGAAGCAAAGCAAAGAAGAAGAAAAAGACAGAATAACTGTACCTTTAATAGGTGTCTAGGGAGGACATTTCAGCAGGCAGAACATTTCTCACCCTGGCCATGGCAATAATTTGTTGCATCTGCTGAAAACCAATTCTCTAAACAATTATTAAAGGCAGAGGATCCCAGTCTTCCTTTGTGCAAGATCATTCTAGAAAGAGCAGCAAAAAAGTAGGTCTTTTTTTTGTAGCACAGCAACAACACCTTTCCACAAGGTGGACCAACAAAGCTACATCAACAAGCAGCATTTGCTACACAGAGTTGAGGCAAGGCTGAGACTTGGAGAAATCAGGTAAAGGAGCCGGGGTCAAAGGAGTCTATGGCAAGACATGGGATTGACATATTAGCACCGCACTCTAATAAAAGTTTTATAAAAAGGCACACTTTTCAACTACACATTGATCATCCTTGTCTATAAATAGCTACATTTTATACGTCCCTTTTCTGGAGCACTGGATCTTTATAGACTTGCAGTTACTTACTCCCAGGTATGTATATGCACTTACCTGGGAGTAAGTCCCACTAAACTCAATAGGGCTTATTTCCAAGTAGATATGCATAGGATTGTGCCATGCATTTCCTTTGGAGGAGAGAGCATTGTAAACTTACACTTTCTTTGTTATGATAAATCAAACAACTTACAGTGTCTGTTTCAGCAGGAATTACAGGAGCTAATACTAGCCTCAAAAAACATCAGTCTTGTACCCCAAATCCTGCTCTGTTTTCCGCTTGCCAAATGTGAACGCCTTTGTTTGGCTTGCATGCATTCCTTTGGATTCAGATTGAATTGAACCCACCAGTTGCAGCCCTTCCATCCTGCAGGCAAGTGTCATTCAGAGTACATTCCAATGTGGCTTTCAGCAAAGAGCAGCCAAATTATCCATCACTGTCTGCAACAATCAGCCTGTGCAAAGCCCAAAAGGAAGCTTTAGATAAAAGAAAAACATCAGGCTGCTCTTATTAAAGAAGAGGCAGCTATGCCTCAATTCTAATCATTTTCCAAATACTCTCATACCTCACTTTAAGGCACTCGGCTTCAGAGCTCTTTGCTAATACGGCACTTTTCCATTATATTTGCTAACTGGACAGAACCCCTGCTAACTGGACAAGAGGCACTTTTTCCAGTGGTGTTCCTCTTATATTTAGCAGGGGGAGAGTAACTGTCCCTCTTCACCCCTGCACAGTCTTTCTAGTGGCTGTTGCTGGCGGTCTGCCTTTTTTTAGATTGTGAGCCCTTTTGGGACAGGGAGCCATTTAACTTTATTATTATTACTATTTGCCTGTAAACCGCTTTGTGAACTTCATGTTGAAAAGCGGTATATAAGTACCTGATTGATTGATTGATTGATTGATTGATTATATTTGTGTTTATTATTTGTGGCACTTGCCTTGCTCTTACAGGAGCTTTTGGCCTGGATGTGGGCAAGCTGAATCGAGCAGGTTGACCAGTGCCATTTTGCTATTTGCATTCATACAGCTTGAGTCTCCCCTATCCGGACTGCTTGGGACTTGTCTGGATTTTGGAATAATTGCACACATAAAGTGAGAAATGCTTCCTCTTGCTCTTTTCACTGTTACCCATTTGGGTGCCTGTTGGCCTCCTTGATTTCTCAACAAGGGCACACACCACAGAGCAGAAAATAGAACTTAAAGCCTGTACGTGGGAAGGAGCACAAGACCTTCTAGTGTTCACACGATGAAGTTTTTTTTAAAGTCTTGGACCTAAATGTCTGGATTTTGGATGTCTAGATAAGGGATGATCTAGTGTAGCAAAAAAGTATAGCATTCTGAAATATATTTTCTTTTTACTTTTGCATCTTTTTTTAGGCTTATTATCACTTAATAAATGATAATGTCAATCAGTTTTTAGACTTTTGTACACACTGGCAAGTGGGAAAAACGAATGGAATTTATTTTAAGGCGATATTTGCTTTATGGCAGTGGTCTGGAGCCATATTATTGAAGGATGCCTTTAGCTGAGAATAATTTGTCTGCAGTTCACACATTATGCTGTCCCCGGATTGATTATACCTGGGTTATACCAGATGAGCCAAGGACCAACATTAGTAAACAACCCCTGTAAAAGGGGATCAGTCCCTTGAAGATAGTACTGCACCTTTAATAGTCAGTTAAGTTCAGCCCCCAAACTTGCAACTTACATCATTCTTCAAAATATTCATTCTCAAAATGAGCCCTTTTAACTCAGGTAAGACCTGCTGCACATTTGCTTATACAGAGAGTGGGATGTTAAAAACAACAACAACAACAACCCCTGTGCTACCACTCAGGAACAGGTATTCTGACTACAAGGACATTCAGGGCCCAATCCTATTCAACTTCCCGGTGCTGATGCAGCCATGCCAGTGGTGTGTGTGTGTGTGTGTGTGTGTGTGTGTGTGTGTGTGTGTGTGTTGTATCCTGTGAGGGGGGGCAGCAATCACAGAGGCATCCTCTAAATCAGTATTCTTCAACCTTGGGATTAGGACTCCAATGAGGTAACAAAGCCTCAGTTGTGGGATTTCAGTAACTTACAGGAACAAAAAAAGGTTGAAGAGCACTGAACTAAAGCACCACCAAGCAAAGGAGGAGGCATCTGGTGTTCCCCTTCAGATAGCCGGAAATGGTGCCCCAGTCCCGCTCAGGTTCGTAGCAATTATGCTAAAATAGCTTTCACCAGTGCCAGGCTTCATGGTAACCTTTTCTGCTCTCTCCAATAATATTTGGTTACAGTGAATGGTCCTGAGAGGCCATTCCAGGGGTGGGGAGTGGGTGGCAAGAGGGTCAGGGGTGAGCGGGTAGGGTCGCAAGAAGGGGAAAGTTAAAATGGCGGGGCCCCAGTCCCATACTTATGTATTTATTTATTGGGGTCCTGGCATGAAAAAGGTTGAAGACCACTGCTCTAGGTAAGGGTTCCCTTATCTCGGGTCTGAAGTGTGGCTGCATTGGTGCTGGAAAGTTGGATAGGATTGGGTCCTTATATTGCTGCTAAACTTAGGGTGCAATCCTAACCTGGAGTTAGGCCGGCACAAGATAGGCCAGCAAAGTTTGGTCAGCACAATGGCCACCAAAAAGTATGTTTGGGCCACCCTTGGAGTCAGAGAGACCAGCCACAGATGGGTGTCATCCTCCCTGAGTCCGAGCGTGGTCCAAATGCTCTTTACAGTGGCCCATTGACAGCCAAACTTTGCTGGCCTAACTTGCGCCGGACTAACTCCAGGTTAGGATTGCGCTGTCAGTATAGTCCTGGGTCTAATCACATCTACTCAGCAGAAACTGGTCTTTCCTTTGAGCTTTTTGGAGCAAACACCAGTTCCACTGGGCGTCTCTCCTTGTCCTGTAATGAAATCCCAAATCTAGATGTGAATGATGCTTTGGAGGTCAGAGAAGTGATCTCTCTGCTTACTATAATTCCTACCTCCTCACCTTCTTTGTGCTGTTGCAAGCAAGGCTCCATTCCCCACCCACCCCTAACCATAGAGTTATTATACATAGAGAGGGCATGACATCACATACTTGAAGCTTCCGGGTATAACCCCGCCCCTTTCCCCCCTTCCCGTTTACACTTTTTTTTCCCGCCTTCCATTTTCTACTGTAATATTTTCGAAATTCCGAACATTAATAGGGTTTGTTTTTTTTGGGGGGGGTGAGTGTAGAAGTTTAAAAAAATACTCTTAATAGCCTAGAAGTGAAAAAGAACTACTCTCCTATTGACAACTGCTTGTGTTATACATTGAGAGATTTTAATGTAATTTTCCTACATATTTATCTAATTTTTGCCCACCCTCCCCTTTTTTTCTTTCCTTCCCGTTCAAACTTTATTTCTGCTTGTGTAGATTTCAAAAAATAAGCCTGTCAAAGCAGTGCAATCCGAGTTTACATAGGCAGCAAGCGGCATTTCGTCCGGTATGTTCAGTAATATAATTCTGCGGAATTAAACCTTGGAATTGCATATTAACTCATAATATGGTTACCACTGATGTTTCTCCACGATCACACGTTGTTATTTTGGTAAGTTTTTACTTCTGGAGTACACAAATAAGCCCTAAACATCATGCGAAAACCCATTGGAAATAATTGGAATCAGAATTGTTTTGAGTATATTTACGTCACCGCTAACCCCGCCCCCTGGATTCACTCGCTGCCCTATCTAGATAATAAGGATGGCCACCCCTTGCCCCTAACAGGCAGGAGAGGCAACTGTGTGAATAGACACACTGAAGCACAGGGCTAAAGAACGCCCCTCCCCTTTCCATGAGCTAGCCATTCCACTGTCACATACCATCTTAACTCTTTCCTGTCCTGTAACGGAATTAGCTAACAGTACAACAAACATTATTACTCAGCGGAGCACAATGACCTGGATCGTGTGAACTTTACAAAACTGTGGGGGCCGTCGCACTTGCCTGGCATTCAAGGGCTATTTTACTGAGAAAACGGTGCCTGAAAAGAACGGCATAAATCAACCTCCTTGCAATTTGTCATTCTTGCTGGGGCTCGTGGAACGTGAGCAAGCGTAACTTGCATTCCAAGCAAGGTTGCTTCTTGCTGGCGCATTTTATAGACTTTGATCAAGTCTCCTCCTAATTGCCTCCTCTCTTAGATAAACAGTCCTGGTCATTTTAATCTCCTTTCATGCTTTATATATAAGTCGGAATGACTCTTGGAGTCCATTGGGCAGGCTCGCACAAGTGGGGGGGCCTCGCAAAACCACGCTGGCTGGGATGACCGCTTGCTTTGTTCGTTTCTCTAGGAGAAGAAAGTAGCTAATCGACACACATCATTATAAACATGCGACTGCATGAATGCTTATGGGGAAGACGCTGCAGGAAAAAAGTTAGCCCGGCCCAAGCTCTCCTCAGGCACTTCCTGCTCCTGGGCAAATGCAGCATTTGCAAATATCACATCTGCAGAGATTCCAGAACAGTCTTTTTTTGTGGGAGGCAAGATTAAGAGCTCGCCTCCTTTGCCCCAAAGCAGGTCCTTTCACAGATATGCAGCCTGACCCAATGGATGCTTACCTAGAAGTAAGCCTACTCAGAACAATGTGACCGACTCCCTTGTGCACAGCATTGTTCACACGCTGGGGCCATAAAGCAGTTTTTGCTTAGCTCCGTTTGTCAAGTGAACAAAAATCCTACCTTAGCCAGCCTGGAATTGTCCGTCTTGCCACCTGAGATCATCTTGTACTAATGCGCTGATGCCGCAAAAGCAACACGGCCTTGGATTCGTAGGCGACTGTAGCCGAAGGACCTCAGGCAGCAGGTGTGAGGAGGACCAAGGGACTGTATTTACTGGAGGCCTTCGCATACCTTAGATCCAACTTTGAAATAATGGCCATTTAGGATGTGCAGGCAGACGCCTGAACTCTCCCCAGCGCTGTCGGTGAGCCACTGCTTCCCATCGTCAATCTACAATTATTCTTGGCGTCTCCTTGTTTAATGGCTGTTTGGTATGCTTGCAGCTGTGTTTGTTCCATAGGTCTATGGCAGCAAGTGTAGAATTTAGGGGACAGAACGCTGCATCCTGAATGTTTGATGTTTCAAGTGTCTAGCTGGAAAAGCCGTCACATTTCAGAAAGCTGGTGAGAAGGAATTCCTGTGCTCAGAGCATCTTGTTGCCCCTTGTCTCTTTGTGTGGCCAGCACAGCAAAATAAGTACATTTGCTGCCTTTGCATTTTTTAAGGATTCAGAGCCCAGTCTGCGAAGTGCAAACACCACTGGGTATGCAGTTATTATGACCACAAGTCAGTGCAAGCACCATGCATGTATTTTTAGTCGCAGTGGTGCTAATCAGACTCCAGGACGGTGCTCACTTGCTGAAGTGTACATTGCAACCACAGACCAAGAAGTGAAGGCTCCGAGCCTATATGTGTCTTCTTGTTAGTACCGTATAAAAAGGTAAAGGTTTCCCCACGACCGAATGGTCTAGTTGTGACCGACTGTAGGGGGCGGTGCTCATCTCCATTTCAAAGTCTGTAGAGTTTTGTCCAAGGACAAGCTTCCGTGGTGATGTGGCCGGCATGACTCTACGCTGTAGCGCGCGGAACGCCGTTCCCTTCCCACCAAAGTGGTCCCTATTTATCTACTTGCATTTAGGTGCTTTCAAACTGCTAGGTTGGCAGTACCGTATATACTTGTGTATAAGTCAACATGGATAAGTCAAGGGCAAAGTTTAAGCCAAAAATCATGGAATTTGCTATGATCCATGAATAAGTCATGGGTAAAACTTAGGGGCATATGCAATTCTTTGAATCAGATAATTCTGTCTGATTTTACCCAATGCCAGATCCTGACAAATGACCTACCAGTAATTGTTACCTAAGAACTGTACAGTCTACCTATTAGGTAGGTGATAGGTAAAAAAGTAAAATTATAAGGTGCATTTTCATTTAACACAGAATACTAAAACAAGCCTGTGAGCCAGAAAATGCATTTCTTGTTGATATAACCTAAGTGATGTTTAGTGGCTCAAAATTTCTGGAAATCCTTCAGATGCTTTATCAGTGACTCCAAATAAATGGTGGGCAGAAGATTAGTTGATATACAGTTCAAGACTAGCTCTCCCCCTCCCTGCTTTGCCTGCTGGAAAGATTTTTCAAAGAGCTCCCAGGAACAGGCAGGAGAATATGAGGCCCAGGGATAACAGGCAAGCCCTTCCTGCTATGTCTACTGTGTCTGCTGCCGGCACTAAGCAAAAAGGACTAAGCCAGCCAGCCAGCAATGCCAGTCCCTCCCTCCCTTGCAGCCAGGGTCCTGTTGCTTCTCAGTCCAATCCCCGCCCTCCTGGTCCAAGCAGCTCCTGTTTGAAGCTGAGGAGGCCTTACCAGATCTGGCAATGCAGGACCTTTTGGATTTGTTCAGCAGCATTTGCCTCCCCAAAGACCTGTTTGGAGTAGTCTATCCTGGCAGTATAGGGCAAAGCAGCACCCTAAAAACTACAGGTGGGGGTGGGTTACAGGCAGTGGTGTCATTCAAATGATTTAGGAACAGGAACTCACTTTTGATTGGCACTTGTCGGGAACCCGGAACCAGCCACCGAGCCCGTTAGGATCCGGAATGCACGTTCTGGTCCGTTCCCCGCGAATGACATCACTGGTTACAGGCTTGTTCTGCAGCCTGCCTTGCTCCACTAGAAGTCTAGGGCCTTGCTCTGCCCACCATGTGACTCAATTAATTAACCGTAATAACCCGTGTAGACTTTGACATCAGGTTTTCTGGGCAATTTTAAGGCATAAATTTGTCGACTTATACACCAGTGTATACGGTAAGTCACAGTGGGACTTACTTTTGAGTGGACATACCCAGGATTGCACCATCACTCAGCCTTTCCAAAAGGAATTTCGATTGCTGGAGGGGCAGTGTGCCCATTCATCCCAGAGGCCCAACCATAAATTCAAAATGAAATTTAACTGCATGTAAGTCAACGCACAATATAAATCACATTTACTGGTTCGATTTTGCAGTACCAAGTAGATCAAGCACTTGAGTGATGTGGTTGAACATGATCTATGGAACAATTCAAAGTTAATAGTTTTTCCACAAAAACAGTCGCATACTTTCATAATGGGCAGAACATGACTATTACATTGATGATTGCTGCTTGTAGAACCTTCATGTGTATGTTATTTTAATGTTGGGGCGG
>JAJKFI010000094.1:2278393-2374207 GCA_029204185.1 Lerista edwardsae
CCCCCCCAGTGGGCCTTTTGGAAAGTTCCAATCAAAAGGGTTTGGAACAGAGACTTTGGGGAGGGGGTGATGCTGCCCCCCCTTGGGTTAATATGCTGCTAGGAGGGTGGGTGAATTAAGGGATGGAGGGTGCATGGGGAATCAGGGAGGGGTGGATACAGGGTTAATTAATATCATCCCGAGCGGGGCCCTGGACAAGTCCCTTTTAGAGAGGCAAAATCTGGGGTTGGAGTCCCCTTCTTTCAATGGATGCAGGTTGGGTTCCAAACCCACAGCAAATTGGATGTGGGGTTCTACATCTGTATGCCCCTCCCTAGATAGTTACAAAGAGCAATGATTTGGAGAGGGACAGTTTTACTAGCGCCCCCTCATCAACTTTCACCGAAAAGATGCCTCAGACATATACAGATAGGCATCATTACTACCTAGTCCATTATTTAACAACCAAACAAGCCCTTCTGCCCTCCAGGAGGAGGCCCATCCACCCCATGCAGGAGTCTGTCCCCCTCAGCAGGATCAGAATCATACACGAGGGGGATCTGCCCTTGACTCTGGTGCTGTGTAAGAGCAGGGGGAAGAGATCAGAATAAACATTGTACGTATGTGTGCTTGTGTGTATGTGTGTGTTGAGGGTTTCACCGTTTGAGCCTGATCCACTTAAGCAGCCAGTCAGAGACAACCATCCTTTCTAACCATCCTTTCTAGCCTCTTCTGTATTGAATGGGTGCTCAACAACCCTTGATGTACAAAACTGGAGTAGAGGTGTTTTGTGTTTTTTTACACACACAAAATTTCCAATTTCCCCTTGCCTTTCCAATTTCCCCTTGCCTTTGTACATCGCAGGATGTTGGGGCTACTGTCCACATGATGATCTTCGGTTCCATGCATGACAATATATATATATATTCACATAAACATTAAGCTGGGACAAAGAAGGCCTACACCCTATGGGAACTACTGCACCTTTGTATGTAAATATCTCACTGTCGCTACCTTGCACCGGGGACATATATGGGACCTGTGCCATGGCATTTGCTACTGCAAATGGTGATTCTCTTACAGCGGACACAGTTTCTGGAGTCAGTATATTTTGTATTAAGAGGATGACGGGATTAGGTTTATTCCCCCAAAAGATCACGACTCATCATGCATAATAGCAACACTCTTTGAAGATGCATGACCAGAATGACATCTTCTCATTCAAGCCCCACTGTCTCAGTATTCACCGTATCAACCACACTGTTCCCCAAATACTACTGCACTACCCCAATATGCAATCAAATTTTGAGTAGATATATCACTCATTGAAACACTCTCTCTCTCTTTCTCACGTGCGCGTGCGCACACACACACACCCCAAGGTATTTTAACACAAGATAAGCTGTACTAAGATATTCCAGAGATTGAACCTGGGATCTTCTGCATGAAGAGCAGGTGGTACAGTCCTGCTTCACTCCTTTACTGCATCACCACCACAGGCACAGGACAAATCACGCTTCCCCACACAAAAAAACCCCACGCTACCAGAAATATCACAAGCACCTTAATAAACACCTGTACAACTTTAGATGCCACCTCAAAGACCACCCCATTCATGCATTCCAAAAGCTAACTCCAAGATGTTCACTTCTTTCACATTACTATTGCACCAGCCACATTCTCCCTTCAAAGCACACCCAATCATTGGGCATTGCACATCCAATCACATCAGGCCTTGTGTTTCACTCCATCAGGGTCCAGAACTCACACACAGCAGAGGGAGCTGGTGAGACAACACTGCACTTCCCCTGTCGGCTTGCTTTCTCCTCTAACAATAAAAGAAGAGGGTTTTCATGCATTTCCTTTACACCTATGTAAGCATCTTTCCCATAGGTGTGGGCATTTGCACATGTAACTGTGTACATGCATTGAGGTGCACACCCACACACTTTCACCTGTTGATCTGCCAGATCTACTTCAGGTTTGCAAGATCAAGCCTCTGCTAAGCTTTAGTTTATATGAGGGATCTGGCAGTCCTAGCTTAACTGTACCTGCGAGTGCCAATATGGATAGAGGGGTTTACATCAAGGTCTGAAAAAAATCCAAATCCTCACAGCCAGACTTCACACCAGTCTTGCCAAGGGTTGAATTTGTGCATTTATTTCAAATTTCTATGCTAAGCCAAATTTATCTGTGGCTGCTCTGGGATGATGATGATGATGATGATGATGATTGCCCATCCAGTACACACAGGTGTGTCCAATTGTAATAGCACTCACAAATACATATATATCTCTGTGTATTCTGGTGTACACGCTTGCACATTTGAATTTGAAGCTGAACACTTCTGGGAAGAATGTATGAGGTGAAATTACAGCGAGGAAGCTGTGAAACGAAGATCATGTTTGTGCACAGGCCAATGACACAACATGTGAGGAACAACATGGGCACACATCTAATGGAGCATGGCTGCACGTTATTTGTGGCACCTAAATGTGCAGGTCAAGAAAAATTTACAAACCTGCCCACACACAAACCTGTGCATGCGCATGCATTAGGGCACAAGCATGCCATGTGCAATTTATCTGCGCCTTTATGTTACCTCCCTCCCTCCCTCCCGTGGCTATTTCACCCCATCTGCCTCTTTCATCCCTTGTACTTTCCCGGACAGAGAAAGACTCCCTCCATTGCCGGTGGCTGCAGTCTGAACCCCACTGCAGCCTTGCTATTTTGCACAGCCCCCCCCTTGCATGCCTGCCCTTAACGTTAGCAGTTTTCAAATCCACTGAGGATCTGGACAGTGCCTAGTATGTACTTTACAGGCAGAAACCTGCCAGAGAGGCCCCAAGGCAATGGCCGTAAACTCAGCATCAGGATGGTTTTACTGCCAGCAACATGAATACCGCTGGGACCGCTCGACTCTGTGTCTTTAAAATGATCAGAATCTGTGTTTTATCAGTTAATAAAGATACTCTGGTTTTTGACTCATATCTTTCGCTGACATCTCATTAGCCGAATGCAAATATCGTATTTATCAAGCATTAACCTGAGTGTTTACATATACATACACAACCCCAGAAGCACTTGCATGCATATAAATGCTTGTCCCGATAAGCATAGTCCTCCACAGAACATCACACACTTTCTGTTCACATTCATATTTTCCCTGCCACAGAGTACTTTTAAAAGAAGCCTCTTTGCTCAGGGGCAAATGTCAGTAGCTCTGTGGCACAGCCGGGCACAGCCAACTTGAGAAAAAAAAAGTCCAGAAAGGGATACTGTACTCGGTGTAGAATTCATCTTCTTGAAAAGCTCAGCTTTCTTTTAAATACATAAAGCAAGCTTCTATCCCTTTTGAGTTTAAGGAGCAGCAGTCTCAATGCCACCATCATAATAACGAACATCTGTATAGTGTTTCCTGAGCCTGCAAAGCATTTATGTGTATTTTTCTTGGGGTTAAACACCAACACTTAAAACAACCTTGTAAGGTGATCATCATTATCCCCCTTATTCCAGCTAGCGAACCGACACTGAGACAAGGAGTGGTCCCCAAGGTCACCTTGAGCTCACGACAGAGGAAAGATTCTTTCAAGCCAGGTAAACCGCAGCTATTCACAACTCACAGTGCCATCCTATTTGGCGCTTAGCGCCGACACGGGGCGCCGAGGAGCACCCGCACGTCGGCGCTAAGGCAATAGCACCCGCGCAGCACCTCCCTCGCATTGGCCGAAGCCAGCCAGCGCGAGGGAGGCACCATGACAGGGCAGCGCAGGGATTGGTGGGAGGGAGGGAGGCAGGGCGGGACTTGGGGGCAGGCTCGGGTGGTGGTCATACGGCCACATCCTAAGCCCGTCCGCGGGGCTGCGTGGTCTCCACGGATCTCGAGGAGCACGTAGGGGAGGCTGGAATCTCCTCTACGGTAAGGGAGCACATGCTCCCTTGCCATGGGGAACTCCACACTCACCTATACTGAGCTAGGATATGGTGTTGGCCGACCAGCCTCACCATTCCAGTGCAGTAGGATTGTGCCCTTAGTCTCTCTAAATAAAGTTAGAAGTGCTTTGGGGCGTGTCTCCAGGAGGAGGTGTCCAAGATCAGCAACATGGCTGGCCCAGACATGAAATGAGCAACTAGGTTTACATCAGTGGCTGGTAGAATAGGGAACAGCAGATTTGGGGCTCTACCTTCTCTGAAGGGAGCTGCATCCATCGGCTTGCTTTTAGAAAGCAGGGAGCATCTGATCCACTTAGCCTCTATCCTCTCAACAATAGCATTTGTATACCGCCTTTCTCACTGACCCTCATAGCACACTGTGAGAGTCTTAAAGACTTGGCAGTTCACATAGGCAGGCTATACTAAACGCATCTTTATTTCAAATTAGTTTTCACAATAATTGCTGTATGAACACTCGTACAGCCTTTTGCTTCCAGATGGAATCTTTCATGGCATGGTCATCATATCTGATATCTGGGGATGCCTTCCAAACTTCCAGTTGATTAAGCTGTTTTATCAATCTTTCTCCTCCACGTTCCTATGGCATCACTTGCAATCCATCACTCTCCCACCGTGAGGTCACAACAGTAACTCCTTCTGGCTCTGTCCTCCCACAACAGCTTTGTCAGCTTTCGGTCTCCCATCCAGAATTCAGCCAGGACCACTCCTATTTAGCAAATTTCAGGCATCCTTTCAGTTCAACCACCAGACCACACCTCCTGCCCTTTCCTAAAAGGACCATCTGAGGGAGGAGCAGAGGGAGGGAAAGCAGCCACTTACCTGGCTCATTCCTTGTGGTGCCATTAAAGAAAACAGGAAGTACAGTGCATGTTGGGAGTTCCCAGCAGGACCGACATTTCCTGTTGGGACTAAAAGGATTGTACAGGAAGGAATACGGTAAGTAAACTGAAATTTTTTGTTTGCTTGCTTGTTTTGGCAGCAGCAATGGGGAATACAGCATCAGGCACCTGATCCCTGGTCAGATGCTGACGGCCCAGAGGTCTCTGAAGGGTCCTTTGTGGAACCCAGAGGCCATCTCTGTGCTCATCACCCTTGTGTGATGGTGGTAGAGAGACTTTCTTGGGGCTCACCCAGTAGACGAAGGCTCCTGGATGGATGGCAGGTACCTGAGGGACTCCTGAAAACTCCTGACATGCTCGCTCTGTGTGAATACAGATGCACCACATCAGTAATACACACACACACACACACAGGTCTGTTCTACCAATGCAGCTGTGAGGTGGTACAGTCAAGACAGCTGAGAGGATGCAACCACTGAAAACCCGCAGGGAGGCAGAGCTAATATGTTTGCAGGTCTATATGGTACCACAGGACTGTAATACTGTAACAGGATTGAGCCAATAGGGCTACCCCTCAGGAATCTGACTGCCCCCCCTTTTTTTCTTCATTCCTCAGGAACTGAGTTGTGGATTTTCCTTCTGTTTACTGGTCACCCCCAAGACACGACACGAGGCCTGGTTGAATGTTTTATTTTTGAATGTTTTCTCCCATAAAACAAAAGCTGAAACCGAGCCCAGCAGGGAGGAAATGTTCTCGCTCAGTCTCCTCTCTCTCTCTCTCTCTCTCTCTCTCTCTCTCTGTGCCCTGCTGGATCTCTACTTTCTGCAAGGCGGGTTTTGATGCTGCTTTTGTTCTCCGCAAAGATGGACTGAAAGACGCGACCCCCCCACCAGCAGCCTGAAGCCGCCACACAAGCACACTCTTTCACCTTGCTCTGCTGTGTGCATCAAGCAGGCCCCACAACACGTGTTGGGGGTGAGCAGTCAAGTGGACTGAAAGTGAACTGAAAACCAACAACTCAGTTTCTGAGGGATGAAGGGAAAAAATGGGGGGGGGAGTCAGATTTCTGAGGGGCATCCCTACTGGTCCAGTGCTGTTGCAGTACAGTCGTGCCCCAGTATCCTCTGATTCAGTATCCACGGTTTCAGTTATCCACAGACAGCGGTGTTATGCTGCTGGAACGCTGGGCGGGACATCCGGGTGATCGACAGCCCGCCCGTCGCGTTCCGGAGCGTTACGCCGTTTGCGTAACCAATTACGCCGCTTGCGTACATTACGCAAACGGCGTAACGCTCCGGAACGCGACGGGCGGGCTGTCAATCACCCGGATGTCCCTCCCAGCGTTCCGGCAGCATAACACCGCTGTCCATGGATACCAGGGATACTGGGACGCCTATTAAGAACAAAAGGAAACATTAAACAAATCTTGTTACCTTTTTGCAGCAAAACCACTGATGTTCCCCTATCTTTAAAAAGGCACCCCCAGTATCCAGTTTCAGGTATCCACGGTGGGTCCAGAATGGAACCCCAGTGGATACCAGAGCATGCCTGTACTACAATCCTGTGGCACTGTAACAACTCACAAATATTATCCAGTCCTCAAGGGTATACAGTACTGTGTGCAATTGTGCCTGCTGCCTCTGTGTGTTCAAAGAGAAGGGGGGAGCTCTATACACATACAATTGTCTGGTCAGGAGGACTGGAGCCAGTGGTTGAGGTGGGGACAGGAGGCACAATCTCACTCCAGGTTGCTTTCAGAATATTCAAGCACATTTGCAGATGTGCAAAATATGCATGCAGGTGAAAGAAGCTTAAACGTTCACAGACCAGGCCCATTTTGTCCGAGTCAAGAAGTTATCCCCTTAGGTAATATGTGTCTATAGATCCTTGCCTCCCCCAAACTTCATCCTGGCTCATCCTATCAGATCACTAATGCCATATATTAAGAGTCATGTCTGGAGACCCTTTGCATTTTGGGCTGGCAATTCCTCTACAGCAGTGCTTCTCAAAAATTTTCGAACTGGGACCCCCTTTTTAGAATGGCAATCTCTCCAGGACCCACCAGAAGTGATGTCATAGCCGGAGGTGCCGTCATTGTGAGGCCAGAGCCTGCTGCTTTCCTGAGAATGCAGCAATAAGGTGGGTTATTTCTCAGCCATTTTCCAATAGCAAAATGAATCAGAAAGAAAACTGCCTGTTTACAACCTTGACACAAGCAAAACAACCACCCAACCCTCCCCCTTTCCTGTACCCCTTCTTTTTATACTTTCAATACGGTGGCTCTAGGTGCTTTGTGGCCCACCTGAAAATGGCTCGCAACCCACTGGTTGGTCCTGACCCACAGTTTGGAAACCACTGCTCTACAGCAAAAGGAGTGCACGCACACACATGCCCAGTCAACCGATTCTCTCCATTTCCATGATTGTTCTCACTTACTTTCTCCTTCCCTACAGGGGACACCAGTATTGACCAAGGAAATTCATTTAAATTGCTTTGTCTAGGGCGGCAGATAGTATGAAGGCAGATATTTTCACACACATCACTCCAATTAGAAGGCACAATGCATGTGCATGCATCTCACTCTCACTGTGCATGTCGACACTCGCACATTTGAGGCCGCGTGTGATAACCAGTGCACTGACCATCCAGGTTTGACGAGTCCATGCGCAGTGCCTCCTTCCATATGAAGCAACAGAGCAGTGTTAATTGGGCATGGCATTATGCCTTACTCCAAAGTATTCCTGAGATATTCCTTTGTGCATGCACACACATGTAGTATGTCAACACATGAGCATACACCTGTCACCTGTCAGTGCTGCAGAGAGAGGTGCCCTGCTGCTGCTGCTATTGCTGGGTTACCTCAGAGGTGTGGAGAGCCCATGCACGGAAGGGCATCTGTGCCCAGTGGATGCTGCTCTTCTCTGGCCCCATCTGTCTGGAGGCCTCCCTCCCCCCACTCTCCCTCTCCACTGCAACCAATGGCTCTTTGGTGCGGCCCACTGGCCCCTGTCACTGCGCTGACAGCTGATGAGAGGCGCTTTTGCCTTAATGAGCTCCCCAGCCCTGCCGAGGTGGGGAGCTGGGGATTTAAACTTCCTGACTGATCAGACTGGGGAAGCAGCTAGGAGAAGGAGCCAAGGGCCAGGGAGTCATGTGGTGCCTGTTGGGAGGAATAATTCAGCAGAACTCATCAATGCAGAAGCGCGGGGGGGGGAGGAGAGGAGGCTGAACAGAGAACTCCCTCTAGTCCTGACCTATCCCTGTCTCTTTCCTCCTCCCCCCTCCCACTTGCAGACATCGCCAGTCTCATGGCCAGAATTTGCATTAGGCAAACTGTATGCCGGGGGAGGGAAGTGCGATGACAGCGTGCAAAGAGAGGGCGCAGAAGTGAAACATGGGCTTGAAAGCACAGAGAAGGGCAGCCGCGACAGATTGGGGAGATCTGTGAAAACACAGGGCGGTGTGCGTCTGCGACACTGTGCCCGCGCGATGGACAGCCTGCAAGTACTCATGCGTGCACTGCGGGGCTGATGTGTAAACCTGTTTGAGGATGCTCGGTTCTCAGTTGTGCCACAGCCAAAGGGCAGATGAGCCTTGCAGACTGTTGAATGATGAAAGTGAAGTGAACAATAAATGCTTTATAGGAGCCCCATGGTTTAGGATGTTATTATTTCCAGCTGACCAGTTGAACATCACATTTTGGGCCTGAAAAGCAGAGAGGCACGAGAAGGTGATTTTCCCTTACATACTTCTGGTTAACAGATACATTTTG
Source organism: Lerista edwardsae (assembly GCA_029204185.1). Classification (NCBI taxonomy): domain Eukaryota; kingdom Metazoa; phylum Chordata; class Lepidosauria; order Squamata; family Scincidae; genus Lerista; species Lerista edwardsae. The sequence goes on from JAJKFI010000094.1 coordinate 2,286,939, forward strand.
TGCTAGGCTGTGCAGCCTAACCCTGTAAAATGTTGTGTCCCAAAGAATTGTGCACCCGGGATGACCGCCCCCTTGGCTCCCCCCATGATATGCCTCTGCAATTAAGCCATGGCCCCGAGTTCCAGCTGCACCCAATCTAATTGGCTGCAGATAATGGTCCATATGGGTTTTAGATTCCATTCATGTGCCGTACAGAATACCTGCTTAGAGCAGACAACAGCTTATCCTGCAAACTAATAAAAACGCTTTTTGGCTGCTTACCCGCTTTTTGGCTGCTTTAGTGCCGATTGCCAAGGTCAGGAAATATATTACCTTATCTCTTAAACTGGATAAAATGAGAGTTTACATCATCATGTCTGGTCTGAGGAGTCCATTATATTAGTAATAAAAGCAGTCACTTTAAAAAGTAAAATACAATTCCCTTTATTTGATCAATCTTCCTGTGCCTACAAAAAGACGACTTCCTAAAGTGCAATCCTAAACTGGAGTTACGCCGGCATAAACTAAGCCAGTAAAGTTTGGCCAGCACAAGGGCCACCATCAAGCATGTTTGGACTATTCTTGGAGTCAGGGAGGATGGCGCACGTCTGTGTGCTGGCCTCTCTGACTCCGAGAGTGGTCCAAACATACTTTATGGTGTTCCTTGTGCTGGCCAAACTTTGCTGGCTTACCTCAATTTAGGATTGCGCCCTTAAATGAACACCATGGAGGGCAAATACACTGTCCAATTCAACGTGGGACTGAATAAAGGGCTTTGCACAGAGGCTACCGAGCAACTCCACTGTGTTTTAAATTGTAAGAAAAAGAGGTACATGCAGGGGCACCGACTTGTGTTCAACATTGGGGGGCGTAGCCATGCCCCTTGATGCAGCCGCGCCCCTTGACATCACAACGTTGTTATGTCATGACGTGGGGGGTGGCCAGGCGCTTCGCTGGCTCCTGGAGCTGGGAAGGCATGCGTGTTCCCCCCATGATGGGCCTTCTCTCATCACACTGTCACTCAGCCACCCCCAAGGTTCATGGTTGTCTTCTCCTCCTCCCCCCCCCAGCACTCCATGGCTCCTTGGCCCTCCCCATCACCCTGTCATCATTACAAGCACGCAGCCATCACTCCATCAATGTGGCCACCTCATGGCTCTACTTCTTCCCCCACCCCATCAGGCTGGCCCCGTGGCAATCTCACGGCCTCCCTCCCCGCACCATGACAACCCCTGGACAGCCCTCACAGAAGCACTGACAGCCATAGCCGAGGCTGTGCAGGTAGCGCAGCAGCACGTTGGTGAGGAGGTCGCAGGCAGTGAGCTGCACCGAGGCCCAGCCCAGCACCTGGCACACCTGCGCCACCGACACGAGCAACAGCCACCACAAGTAGCTCTTGCACATCCTCGCCTCACTGTGCTGCTGTTGCCACCGGGGCCGGAGAAAGCTCGCGGGCGACCATGGCCAGGGGCAGGGAAGAAGGAAGGGAGGCAGCACTGGCCTGTCACGCCGGAGACCCCTCAGCCGCCGCCACCATCTTGGAGTTGCCTTGGCAGCCTGGCAGCTTGCACACGCTGAGCCCAGAGCGCATTGATGGGGAGTCACGGCCCCGCCCCATCGATTGCTCCAGCATCTCCTATCCAGGCAGAACGAGGCAGAGAGGCAAGAAGAGAACTTGGGTGGGAAAGTTTTGCCGGCAGTTTCTCGGCGGATTCCCCCTGCCCCACCACATCCTTGCACTTGGCTCTGCTCTTTGGGGGGCACAGGGGGCAGATATTGGAGTGGCTGAGCCAGCCCAAAAAAATATTGTGGCAGCAGACGGCTGACGTGCCACTATAAAGTCGGCGCTCCCTTGGGAACTGGGAACATGGCTCAATCTTCTATGATGCCACACCGGCAGAGCAGCAGCAATGGTGTATGTATCCAAAGCCCACCCTGTACAGAGGAGGAACACTAGAGTCAAAGCAATGCCATGCCCAAGCAGCCCTCCCAGCAATGCTGCCAGAATCCATGGAAACCCCAATATGTCCCATCATCCATGGAGTGGCAGCCTGATGTGAGTGTAACATCAGCCTGACCACCAGTCACCACATCTCTCCAGTCCCAATGCTGATGGTCAGAGAAGCAGCCTCAGGGTGAACCAATCAAGAGGGAGTGGCAGGAACAGCCACCACTGGGACGACACCACTCCCAGCAGCCCCTAGGAATGACTGACCCAGTAACAGACACCAGCGTCAACCAGCTGAGGTACTCTGTGACACCACAAGGACACAGACACACACATGCCCATGCTCAAGGATGCCCCCTTATCTCACTGTTTTTAGGAATAGGGGTGGGAGAAAAATTCTGGCTGCTAGCTCCTGTCCCGTGAAATAAAGGGCAATTTGGTCATTGCTATTAGCAGATTTATTGCTGCCCAAGGTCCATTTGTTCACTGTAACTTCCAGAAATGCTCCAAAGGAAACAGTTCATCCAAACAGGTGGAGCTGGCAGGGAAACTCCAACCATCAATGCACATTCAGTTTATGTACCAGCAGGGCCGGCTTTAAGCCAATGTGACCAATGTCATCACATCAGGCCCCGCACCAGTGCAGTGAACATATTGCTTCCTGCTGCAGTCAGGATCTCTTAGGATTGTATGCAGATCAGTGAGGCAAGCAGAGTAGCTTTACCTCGGGCCCTCTCAGCTGCCCCAGCTTCTGAAGTGCCCAAAATGGGCCTCCTGGAAGCAATTGGCAGTGACGTCATCCTGTAACCACCAACTATTTCCAGGTGCCACATTTTGTGTATGGCACCACAAGTGCTCTTCTTGGTGACTGGGGGGCCCTGTGGAGAGTGTGAGGGGCCCCACAGGAATGCCCTGCATTGGGCCCCACCACTCCTAGAGCTGGCTCTGTGTACCAATGAAAAAAACGGAATAGGAGAGCTCAACTGAAGGGTAGTTTGCTTCATTCATACTGATGCTGTTTGTTTTGTGAAAGATAAATGTGATATCATTGAGTCGATAGAATGGTGTATGTGTGTGAAAGTGAGAGAGAGTGAGAGAGAGAGAGAGAGAGAATGAGTGAGTGAGAAAGAAGTGTTGACTACTGTAGGAACGCGGTGATATGAACACATTTCTGTTTCACAAAACAAACACCGCCCTCTAATTCATTCATTCACACACACACACACACACACACACACACACACACACCCCTCCCACAACTCAGGAGCATGTCCACAGGGTTTAGGTTATTTTCCCTACAACATGCATTTCTTTTTCAACTCCCAAATTCCATGTCATTTCACACTCAGTCAACTATTCCTGCCATATCTGTCAATATCTGCTTTACGTTTCATTATTTAAAACAAAACAAAATTGGAACATGTTCAAGTTTTGCTATTTTCTCCATTCATCCAAACCTCAGGCAAGGATCACACAGCCAATGTCTTTCAAGTTCGTTTCAAAATTAAAGCAACAGACCAATAGGTATATGCAGCAATTAAAAGAAAAAGAGAAGGAGGGAGAGGGGAATGCCTTCAAGGAATAGTTATACAGTGCTTTTTCAAAGCAACATAAGTATGGCCAGCATACATTTATCCACTATACTATTCTCTGATTAAAAATTGACTATCCTGGCTAGGGCAATAGCTCCCTAAGAATGCTAACAGACACACCAATCAAGCAAATTTCTCTTAAATCTGATATGCCTACACAAATTCTAAGCTATCAACATCCCCAAAAGCAAACAGAACATATCTACACATATTTACTCAGAGTAACTCCTCCCAAATTGGATCCTAAGTTGTTTTTCTGCTTGCATAAGGCGGATTTCACACATGAGAGTAGCACTGCAAGATTGTTGTGCCCAGAAATCAAGCTGGCATCTGACCAGGGGCTTTGCATGTGCGCACCACATTCAAATTCACAACACATTCCTTAACACAGAACATGTTCCACAAGGCAGGACACTGGTGGGTACGAAATTGTCAATCAACTGTTGCGCAATATTGTCCGTGTGTGCGCTTGTGCAAACACAAACAGAACAGAATGAAATGCTACCTAAGTACACTCCAGGGCTATTCTGAAGAAAAAGTTGCATAAAAAGAGGCAGGCCTTGGATTTGTTATGAAGCTGCAAGAAAGCACAGTCAATTGCAAGCATCTTCTGTGGCAGGCAATGTAAATTACACATTGATGAGTGTGAAGGGCCCAGTCCAGTGGTGGAAACTACCTGTGCTAACAACCGGAACACAGGAAGTAGCTACCGGGACGCACGGTTGATTGGCAGTTCCTCCGCGCGTCCTCGCTTCCCCCATGGTCCGCTGGCTGCCTGCCTGCCTGCCTGAAACATCCGGCTGCGGGCGTGCAGGGCACAGGCGCAGCCAGCCCCATTTGCGTATTGCAGGGCTGCGCGGCAGCGACTACTGCAGTGGGCGGAGCCAGCCCTACACGGGACAACCAGAACAGCGTTCCGGAGCGTCCTGGCTACATGACATCACTGGCCCAGTCCTTTTGGGCTTAGCGCAGGCAGCACAAGCGGACCACTTCTGTCGTGAAGGCGCTTTGGGGAGGTCTGACCGCTGGCAACAGGCCAGCGCCAGCCCCCCACCACCCAGAGGCAGCCATGCAAGCTGGCAAGGGGCAAGTGTACCAGTTGCAAGCACTTTCTGGGCAGGGTGTGAGGGCAGAACTGAGCAAGGGGAGGGGTGGAAAGGGGGCAGGACCAGCAGCAACCTTCGCTGCTGGATCCTCCACGTTGGGCCTCTTGCCTCTGCCAGTAAAATAGCTGGCATAGACGTGAGGAGTCCCATAAACGGCCCTGCGTACTGACTCAGGGGAAGGGGATGAGCAACCCCCTTCCCCAGGAGACTCCAGCATCTGCCCAGCGCCAGTAGAATGCAGCAGTGGCCACTTGGCTACTGCTGATCATACAGGATCTCAGGCAGCTTAGGATTGGGCTGCCCGTGTGTGTGTCTCTCTCTCTCTCTCATAGGTCAGTATTATTGGTCAGAAATAGATAAGTCCGTATTATCAACACAAATTGGCAGCAGCCCTCCAAGGCTTCAGGCTGGAATTCCCCTCTGCCCTACTTGGAGCTGCCAGGGATTGAACCAAGGACCTTTTTCATGCAGAGCAGGTGCTCCACCACTGAGCTACAGCCCAGCCTCCCACGTGCAGGCAGGATGGTGGTGCGTAGCACTGAAATTGAGCCATGGCTCTGACCTGGAGCTTGCGCTGAATGCTCAGGCTCAGCCTTGACACTCGTGAACAAAGAGAGAGCCTCCAAAGTATCCTTTCTACACTGCTCGAAGTAATCCTGGCAAACAAATACACTCTGGAATGGCTACGTACGTGCAGGAGCCCAGCTTCTTTGGGTATATGGTCGCCATGCTTATTCCAAGGCCAAAGTAAGGCCCTACCTTCTCATGTGAATTTGAGGCACCCACCACCATCACCCCCTGCTTCGTGTGTTCCACTGCTCTGTCTAAGCCAGCCAGCCAGCCCCATCTCATTACAGAGAAGGGCCGTGGGAGTCAGTCTCTTGTCTTCGTTACACTTGGAAAGGCTAGAACATTGTCTCCTCAATTCCCAGCAGCTTTGGGGCTGCAAGAAGACACCTTGACAAGCTGGCGCACAAGTAATTTGCCCCTCGGCTTTTTACTTCTGCTGGAATGTCTAAAGGAGAGTGCATGGGGGGTGCACAAGCCAAAGCCAACTTATATCCCCCCCCTGGAAGTTCTTCTTTGGACATTATAGTAGAAGCACATGTGCGCATGCACACACACACAAATAAAGGTAGGAACATGAGGCCCTCGCCCATCCTCTCCCTGCATCACAGTCCCACCAAAAATGCTCCCCTGGTTGTTGTCACCCCCAGGGTGAGAAGTTCCCACTGATCTCGAGGGAGATTTACTGTACCAAGCTGTGCCAAAGACTAGAGGCAGCCCAAAATTCAATGGCAGTTTTAAGATGGTAAGTTAGAACCATCCTTGTCCCTGTGGTTTCATGTTGCTTTTGTCTCACCATTAGCCCTGGTGGAATGGATCAGTGCTTCAAATACCTGCAGCCGCCCATTAGAAATGAGCTGGACCAAATAAACTGGTGTGCATGTACCCCCACGGGTGAAGAATACACTCTCTCACACATAGCATTAACCCTCAGCAACTATTGCCTGTCTCCAGCCATTTACCCTAGCCCTGTCATAGGGTTAGGGGTCCTGCACCTTTTCTTTCTTTATTCTACTATCTTAAGGCACATTCCCCCATTTAATCATAACATTCTATTGTCATCCTAATGCATTCATTTGTGCTCCAGAACACCAGCTACTGAAAGCATCCCTTTGGCTAGGTAAAGTTTACAGGATACAAAACAGGATACAAAACAGGACATGGAAGAAGCCCCTGCCAAAACAACATGGGAATGGTACCCTGGGGTGATATTGCTCCTTCCACCCATGAGGACCCCACAAACACAGCCAAATGGAAGGTCAGCGTGCAGATGTTGTATTGTTGATGGGGATAAAGTGCATTAAATGAGCAGCATTTCTGATTTGTTTTTTCTCTCTCGCTCATCCCCATGCAAATACACCCTGGAATAGTTCATCACTCCATGCCAAGAATGATTAAAGTTTTGTTGATATTTTTTGTAAAATAATAAAAACACATCACTCAAACTTTACACATTTGCACCGCCTGAAAAAATGATTAAATCTTCACTGGGGGGGGGACGGGGGAGTGGCAGAAGTTGAGCAGAGTTGGCCTTTCCCCCTGGAAAACACTCTGCAAACATACCACTATGTCTGATGCATTTGTTTGTGCCTTTCCCTGCTGAGAGCTTGTCAAGCAAGACTTTGAAACAGAACTTGGTATTGACAGACCCTGCAAAAAGCATTTCAAAAAGGTATCACTAGGGGCTTCTTGGTCTAGGCTGCCATCTAGTGGTCATCACTGTGCATGGGTTGCATTGGGAATCAAGACACACCCCTTTTGCAGAAAGATCAAGGCAGAAACTTTCAAGTTATACAGAAGGAGAAAGTCTATCATGGAGAAAGTCTGGCATCAGCAATATACTAACCAGACTTACAATACAGCTGCTTTGCTAGAGCCGGTCTGTGCCCTAAAGCCATGCCCGAGAACTCTCAGCACAATCCTATACATGTCCACCGAGAAGTAAGTCCCAGGATTTTCAGTGGCGCTTACAGCCAGAAGAGAATGCATAGGATTGCAGCCTTTGTCTCCTCCACCAAGTGCCAGGTCTCAGGGTGGGTAACAGTCACCTAAACATCCTACATCACCCCTCCTCCTGGATAGGTTTGGCTGATACTTACTCAGCCTCCTATGGGGTTTGGGAAATAATATTCAAAGGGTCCATAATTTGGTGTGTATCTTCTCTATTCCCTCAAAATAATAATAATAATATTTGTATTTATATACCGCCTTTCTTAGGTCACCAGATTTCTCTAATGACTATAACTCAAGGCGGTTTACATAGGCAGAGGTTTCTCCAGCAGCAGATAAGGTCCACATGGCCTATGGGAGGTGGGGGCGAGGAGGGAAGAGCAAGAGATGGCTAGATTGCCATTTTGGTTTTTTCAAACCAATGCATGACAGCCAGTGGACTGCTGAAACACCCCTTTAATGTTAATGTTCCCTGTGAAGAAGGGGGGGGTATAGTTGGTGACACACTATTTCACACCATCCTCATGGACACAGCCACCCCCTTGAGACAAAGCTTTTAATTTTTAAGAACACCTTGAGTTTCCTCACACAAAATGTTGGTCTCCTTCCCCACCACCTCAGGAAGACCAGTGTTCTAGGGTCTAGTGAAAGTTCACCTAATAATTTAGGGTAGCCCCTATCAAAGTTACAGTATTAATACAGGATAGCAGAAAACTAGAACATTTCTGGAACAAGAAGGGCAGGTCTATCTTTTAAAAATCAGAAAACAACATACACCTAGGCAAAAGCTGTGTGAGCTCTATTTTGGCCAAGTCCTCTGTGCTCAGTGGATTCTCACAGGTAGTTGTAGTTCTCCATGTAGCAGAGACCATATATGGAGGTAATTATTTTTTTCCCCACCACATGCCTATTAAGGCAAAGGTTGCTGCACTGTTATTCTTGTTCCCTTCCCTTAGATCTTATTCCTCTGGGCTGGTTCAATTCCCCCAGGCCAGAGGGTCCTACAAACACCTCAGCAGAAAGCTGGGCCTGATTGAACCACAATCTGTGACCTTTGCCACCCACAGCAATACCTCACCTTGCTGAGCAAGAAGAGAAAGCAGGCAAGCTTTAAGTAAGAGTTGGATGCCTATGGGGAAAGGTTGTAGTTAAACCTTTGCATTGCCCACAGGAAGGAGACAGAGAATCATTCATTCTCCTTTAGCTTAGATGAAGCGAGGTGGGTGTAGCTGAATGGAACAGGGACTGCTGCACCATCCATCACTGCCCATTGGGCATGACAGCTGCAACAGAAGAGAGTCAGGCATCAGTCTTTAAAACAGCAGCCTCATGCAACGTGGCCCACAACACAGACATAGCAACAGAAAGCTATCCTTCTGAAGGGCAAGATCTCGCCTCAAACTTTTAAAATATACTTAGACTTGCCTTACAACTACTAGGGATACTTCACTGAATTAGTATTTTTAATAAAGAATCTACATGGAGCTCTGTCTTCTGTTGTCACTGGTGATTTACACAGAGTTCCCATGCTGAATATCCATATGGGGATGAGGGAGGCATGTGCAGTTCACATTTATGAAGCAACAAACCACCCTGTGCTGGTTTGCATTAAGGTGCGTGCCAATTCCTCTATTAATTGCTTTCAAGGTAGGCATTTGTAATGTGAGTGTGTTCTTGTGTCTCTCTCTCACCCCCAATTCTCAACACTTTGAGAAGTGGTTCAAAAATAAGCATAGGCACAGCACAGCAGCAATTCTATGTCAAGAAAAAGGCAGACAAATACCACTTGAAGTCATGGTGGCATCCTTGGCTTCTACCAGTGCAGGCTTGCTGAATGGCAATGATTAATTTAAACCAGGGTTTCTCAAACTGTCGGGTCACGGAAAGCTAGGAGCAGCCGTACTGGAAGCTGCAGACCTAGTTCAGTGCTTTTACATAATATTTTGTCCCAATCTTGCTTCCTGTCAGGGATGTCTCATGGCTGTACAATTGCTGCAGTCCTAGAAGGCCAGTCTGCATTCCAGGAGTGTCATTTTATTATGGCACAATAATGGAATTTCCTGCTTGATGATGGCACCTCTGGCTACGACATCACTTCCAGCTTAATGGCATCACTTCGCGTGTGTCCAAACATAAATGCCATTCTAAAAAGTGGATCCCCGTCTAAAATATTTGACAGCCACAGATTTAGACTCTTCCAAGAATCTCTCACTGCCATTTTCCACATGGAATATAGTCTGCTAACCATTTTGCTAACCACTCAATATTGTGCTAAGCTTAAGTACAGGTACTTAAAATAATTGCAGATTCCTCCACAGCTGCTCAGGATTGGCCCACAGAAGGTGTTAAATGATGTGCCTTACAAACAGCACACCCATTTGGGATGCTTTTAAACCCTACATCTGCTGCTGCTGCCGCCGCTGCCACCACCCCTCCAGCCTGCTGCAGATGGCCCTGTTGCCATCCCAGCTCACGTTTAGCCAAGGGGAAAGCAGATCAGGTGAGAGTAATCCAGCCCCCTTCGCCCAGGACTTCATAAAGTAGTCCGAGTAGATTCATAGAGTAGGTTGCTGCTCCCCTGCAAAACCCACATGGAAAGCAGCAAATCTGTTCCCGTTTCCTTCCTTCTTTCCAAGTTATCAGACATTTCTCTTTGCTGAACACAAAGAGAAGACCTCCTCCTCCAGAAGAACTTTGAAGCAACATCAGGTTATTGCTGGCCCCAGGCAGTGTCAGCTGGCACTGTATCCATCCCTTTCTCTGGTCCCCTGGGGCACCGATGGCGAACCTATGACTCATGTCAAAAGGTGACACACCACGACCTTTTAGGTGACACGCCAGCGTTCACCAATGACTGACGACTGAATTTCTTTTACTTCTATTTCAGTTTTGTAATTATTTTATGTTTCTTTATACAAGACAGAGCACCACATATGATGGGATGCTATTTTTTTTTACAATAAATGAATATGTAAAAAATTGTTTTGTTTTGAGGGGGGGGGTGACACACCAGCACGGTCAAATTAGGAATTTTCCAAATTTTTGACACAAGGCCAAAAGGTTCGCCGTCACTGCCCTGGTTTGTGAGTCCCACGAGACAGGGACCCACCTTGTTTTCTGTTGAAAGGGACTGTGCCTGTTGGTGGGGCTTTATAAATAAAAAAATTACTCTTGCTTTAGCCAATCGTAAAAGAATTTGCCTGAGTAGGCATGACAGAAATAGTTTATTGATTACATTTACAGCCTGTTTTCCCTCTAGGGAGCCAAGGGTGGCATGCACGGATTCTGACTCCTTCCTTCATTGGATCCTAACGTCCCTGCAGAGTACAATAGGCTGAGAGTCACCCCCACCCCACCACCTTCACGCCTCCATGTTCAGAACGGGGGGGGGGGTGCTATTGCCGTGCCCTAAAAAGCCCATCTGTAAACAACTTCTGCAATATAAAAGCAGACGCCCTCCCCATTCCCCACCAGCCATTCATCAGTCAACCAGAGGCATCGATGACAAAGGCAAATAAAATGAAGATTACTTGCTCGAATTTGCCAAGGAGCCTTCTGGCTTTGGCCACAAGTGGTGTTCTTGTTTGCAAACAACCATTGTGAGAATGTTAGTTTAATAAAAAGGTTAATTTTTTCCCCTTTTACACACTTACAGTTATTGCAGCATTAGTGCTCAGTATTTTATAGCAGCAACTTGCTATACATTGATAAGGGGCCTCCTCTCCCCAAGACCAGTCTTCACCTTTCTGAACCACCAAATGTTCTTTCTGCCAGGCACTAGAGGAGGGAATTTAGCTCCTTTCCCCATCCCCCCCAACCAAGTGACCGAGAGTCAGGGTCCAACTGTGATCTTCGAAAGCAGGGCCAAGGGCTATAGCTGAAGACAGACAACCTGTCGGAGGTAAGGAATGCCACAGAAGAACGGGACCATCTCTGTGCAGGTGTCCCTATAGCGACGCCATGGCCCAGTTCCTCAGGATGGTGAAGACCTCTCTTCTTCTGCAAACTTGGACATGGTCGCAGAAATGGGGATAAAGTGCTGGTGGACAAGAGAGAAATACCAGATAAAGGAAGCGTGCCTGGGTAGCTTAGTCAACGACTATCCCTCCTTACACATCGGAAGTATGCCCCTGAACAGACTGAAGCAGGAAGTCCCAACTGTTGTGTTACACCTGAAGTAAAACCCAAGACCTTAAAAGCCCTGGAATCCCAATCCTCCACTGCCCCAAGACAAACAGCAGCTCCAGTGCTAATGGGGTTTACTGGGGTGTAAGACAACCACGGCAGGCATCTATGCATGCCATGGTGGAATAAGCTCACCTCAGTTATGACAGGTGGCATTTTTGTTCCCACAGAGAGCAGCTGAGACCACGTCCCTGCCATACCAACAGCATAGGGATTAGAGTGTGCAAGAGTACTCTCCCACACATATGAAGCATGCTTTTGCAGAGTCTGTTAGGTTACCTGACACTGAATTCCTTTACACCAGAAATAGCCCCTCCAAATGCAAATGTACCACACCTTTGCTTACTGCTAGAAGTCCACTGTATTGGAGTATACAATGAGTGTTCATAGCTGCTCAATGCCTGCTGGGTTTCTTAGGTTACATTTTTATCACGGCCTTCTTCCAAGGTGGCTCAGGGCAGCAGGTGAGGTTCTCGCCCACCCACCCAGAAGAGCAGGTTAGGCCGAGAGAGAGAGACTGGCGCAGGGTTACCAAGACAATATCATGGCTAGAAATGAAGTCTGACCTTCTAACCACTACACCATGCTGGTCTTGAGGAATAAGCTTCCTGCAACCCACCAATGAACTAATGGGCACAGGACCCAAATGGTGGAACATGATTGAGGGCTCCATGCCAAAGACTCTTAACACTGTCCACTGTCGAAGCTAATAGGAGGCCAGTCAGTCTGAAACTTCGATGTCATATTAATCCCACTCTCTGGGAACCAGTTACATGATGCAACACACCACCACAAGTTACCCCTTGGACAATGGCCACGTTTATTTACGCTTGGTTCCCCCCCCCCCACACACACACACACAAAGGGAGACAGAAGAGAAGCACAGCCCATTGTTCTACCAGGCTTGAGCTCATCAATATAGTTAAAAGAGTTACACCCCACTTATCCCAGAGCTCAACGTGGTGTACAGTTTATTAAACAATTAGCCACCACCATATGAAGTCTGCAATAAATCCCATACACCTTTGAATCTTACCACAGCATCTGTGGCATCAAGTGCTTTCGCCACGGGCTCCTTACACCTTGGCACCGAGGCCCGGGGAGCAGAGGTGACCCGGGCAGTGTAGAAGGCACACTCGTCATTCAGGCAGGCCTCGTGGAAGCGGTGAGGTGCCTGGAGAAGTTCGTCCAGTCGCTGCCTGACCTGACCGACTGGGGCAAGGGCAGCAGAATCTCCTGGCAGCACAAGAGGAGAAGGCGTGAGCTACCGGACACCAGGAAGCCGAGGCTGAACCAACAGACCAATGACTGCATCACACAAGTCAGCTTGAGAATGGACTTCCAGAGCGAATCCCACTCAAAGGGCACTGGGGTTACGTCTACCCCTTTCATGGGAGCTTTTAACAGTACTTTTACTGTAGTCACACTGCTCTTAAAATTACTGCTGACTGTAGCAGCACTTAGAGTGTCTATTTGGTGGTTTTTTTAAAAAAAAATGTCTCGTATAAGCTGCCTCAAGAACTTTAATTGGTAGGGCAGAACAGGAATAAAGCCGATGCCTCCACGACATTGGTCAACACTAGTCATACAGTACTCTCCCTTAATCATTTTTAACACTCCACATTCCTATGGCAGGCCAGTAGAATCCTCATATAATATAAATTAAAGAATGGCGAATGCTGGTAGCAGCTTGGCTAAGCTCTGGCAAAGTCGTGCATGAGCCAAGGAATTCAGTGCCCCCCAGACCACCAGGACACAGCAGCGGTACCAGATTCCACATGCCCGTGTGGCTCTGTTCGCCCCAAGTATGCATAACTGGAATTATAGGCGAAGGCAGCAGGTGTGGCAGAGGCTTAAAAAAAAAGGAGAGAGAGAGACCAAGATGCAGCGTTGGCATTTTTGCAACCAAGATGCAACCAAGACTGCAGTTGGCATTTTTACTCATACACTGAAGGGAGGAAGGCCGTTTTTAAGACTGCTCAGGACAGGGCAATCTTTTTGCCCATGGCAAAAAACACATCCGACTAGGACTCTGGTGCATGGTCCAATTATCCCAATAAGTTTTAAACTATACTAGCAACTGACAAGAATACTTTACACAGGGACTGAGGTGAAGCAAATAAGCAATAGTGTGTGTGTGGGGGGGGGGAGATGGGGGAAATAACCATCACAAAACAGAAGACTTAAAATTTATAGAACTTTCCAGTATAAAACGTGCTTTATGGTTCTTCTATAACACAGTAGCCAGCAGATCTTAGAGCTATTCGCGTGCCCAAGGCCACTGCATGACGGACTGCATGGAAGCAGAGGACTTGGATCTACAGTCTTCCCCATCCAGACCTAACAGTCCAGGGGGAAAGGCACTGCGATAACAAGGAAAGCCTGCCAATGCAATCAGAAGCATGTTGTTTTATATCACAAACAGAACTAGAGCCAAGGGGAGAGAATGTGCATGCACATGCGCCACAGAGAAGGCCCAGTGCTCCTATCTATTTTCTGAAGTCCATCTGGATAGTGATTAGCACATTCAACTCTTTTCTGCAACAGTGAAGATGACAGACGCAAGAGATTTTCCTTCCAGCAACATTCCCCAGTTAGGATTTCCTAATCCTTCCCATGTCCAGGGGGTAGGAATCAAAGTACTCTCGCCTTACCTGTACTACTTGCCTTGGGTGAAGGGGATTGGACTGAACGGACAGATGGACTAGGACAGACCGTTTGCTGGCTGGGGGCGTCGGCAAGCGCTGCACTAAGCTCAGGAGCTCCAGCAAAAGGAGACACTGGTGCCTGCTTGCAGAGGTCTGGGCCAGAATCTGGCTGAAGTGTGGTGGGCTGGCTGGGCTTGGGAGCAGATGAGCAGTGAGCCGACAATAATTTGTGCAGTTCCTCCAGCGGGCTCATGACTTCACGATCAACGCCTCCGGTGATCTCTTGCTGCAGAAGTTGGGCAAGGAGCTCAATACGCTGTAGAGCACAAATGATAAGGAGTGTATACAGGGCAGCCAACTGTAATCCATACCCGTATTAAGCTTAGCTTGCCTGCTGCAAGACAAGTTCCAATGACAATGACCAGGATCTCCAGTCTCCCCTCCCCCACTCCACACACACTTCTCTATGTCAAACCTAACTACTGTCAGAAGGTGTCAGAGGCCACAGCACCAGGCTCCTGGCTCCGTAATAGCAAGGTCCACTTGAGTGCCTGCTGGTCTTGTATCAAATCTTGATTTAATTGAATAATTTTGTTGGTTCATCAATACCACTGCATGCTTTTGTGTAATCTGTTGTATATTTTTAATCTTGCAAGCTGCCTTGAGTGCCACTGGGAGAAAGACGGAGTATAAATTCAAGAATGAAACTACATCATTCCAAACCACTGAATATTCTGCAAGCCTAAAGGTTCTGCTTATTGCACAATATAATCCACTACGGTGGTGGATTTTGATTTGGAAGAGTCAGGCATAGGTGGGAGGGAAACAAACAACCATCAAGGGAGGAAGAGGGATGCTGACGAGAAGGTACTTCCAAGCTTTTCTGTAACTATGTTTTTAAAAAACCTAAAGTAATGCATTTTCCAGGCTGCTAGATGATACTCCGTCGTATTCTACCACATCTTTCTCACTTTTTTCCAAATCATAAAACTTGATGTGGGGGAAAGGACAATAGTAGTGCGCGTGTGCGCACACACACACACACACACACACACACACACACACACACACCCAGAGCCTGAAGTCTTTAGGACGTGGCTGCCAGATAATAGGCCATCCTGACCTGGGTGGACCAGTGGTCCATCTCTGTACAAGGCAGCTTCCTGCGTTCATGGCAGGTAAATCTCCTATTCAGGCACTGACCAGAACCCTTCAAGTACTCAAAGCTCCTGCAACAAAGCCACTGATGTTTGGGGGGTACTCACAAAGCAGGAACAATTACAATGAACACATATGATTGTGTTATTCCTTCACGCCAATCACTCTGCTCCAACCGCTGCCTGCTTCTCCCAAGCTTTGCTGTCTGTACTGAAGCAGATGCTGCCCATCCTAGTTCAGTCCAGAATCAAGCCTTCGGTAACTCTTCTCATTTACTCAACAAAGGCACATGACCAAGTGGCACCCACCTTGTGGGTTTAGTCTTAACAGAAGCCTGCTGGACAATGTTCATATCTCCACATTTTCAGAGCTCAGTAGTTGCTCTCCTTCAGAATTTGCAAAGAGAACAATGCTATTCCTTCAGCACACCAGAGCCTGCACGCTCCGGATTCCATTTGTACTAGAATCACACACGCACACACACCTGCCACCCACAAGCTTCCATCTCCTACCTGGAGCTTTCTCATTTCTTGGGTGATCACAGGGACAGCTGGAGCTTTCATTGCCAATGTTCCCAGATCGTCGTGGAAGAGGCGCACAGCAACCTTCTCCTATTGGGCAGGAAAGTGCCACATTAGCTCTTTGGTTACACTCCCACCCTGCCAAACTACCTCCAGAAGCAGGGCTAGATCAAGTAAAATAAGAGTTGAGACCGTCTCCACTTTCTGCCCAGCCAATGTGATCTTAACACCACATTTTGAGCTTTAATTAAACAGATTAATTTCTGTTTAGCCAGAAAAAGAAATCAAATTTGATAAAAACCAAATACACATCAATAGATGTCATTCAAAAAAATATATTAGATAACTCAATCCTAACTCAATCCTGCAAGGGGGGGGGGAATAGTCCTGGAGGTCTCCTCCATAACATGGAATACTTGTTCCCTTGCCCAGGAGTAAGTTTTTGCTGCCCGAATGCATCTACTTGGACCTGCACCAGTGATTTTGCTGGTGCAAGTCTGAGAGGACCTGAGAAGGAAAGTCAACGCCAGGAAGCAGGATAAGATACTGGTGGCACTTCTGCTGCCAATACAGTCCCTTTCCCGGCCTAGATTCACCCCATCCCTACCCCATTTCTCCCTGCCTTGACTTACCAACACCAGGGTTTCCTGGCAGGTCGTTCATTTCTGGCAGCTATAAAGCACACTGTGCTGTGGAAACGCAAACTCCAGCAATGCAGCAGTCCAACAGGATTGGGCCCAAAGTGGCTTAAACTAGTAGATAGCCTAACATACTACCTTTGCCATCGTTCTGTTAAGTCAGCAACCAAGGCAAGGTGAGCCACTGCAGCCATACAGGTAACAAACTTGCATTTATCATGGACAAGCAATCCAGTTTTCTTAATAGAGTCCTTATCCAGCAAGCCCATATCCATGCACATGCTCCCTGGCACTTGCATCAAGACCTGCCAAAGTCTCCCTAGATTTGTCCTTGCTTGCATGGTCTGCAGGCATAATGCTATCAACAGGTCTTTAACTTGCACGAAATAAAATCCGACAATCCTCACACCCAAATACCTGGCTGGCAAAAATAGTGGCTCTACTGCTAGTGCTTGCTTTTCACCTTGCATTCTGCAGCATGAGAACCCCCTGCTGGTGCAGATACAAGCCAGAAAGGTGTGGGGGGGAGGGGCGGGCGGAAGAATTTCACAGGATAGCTAAAATTTATGAAGCAGTAAGAATCTTTACAGAAGACAGTCTTAGAAGCTCAAAACATAAAAGCACAACATAAATCAAATGCATTTGAGCAACAGGAATCCACGTTATTAGACTTTTGTCCAACAAGGGACCCTTCCTTCTCCCCAGCTGAAGACCTACCCAGGACACAGCAGTGCCATCCTGCTTAGAGTCTATAGTACCCGTTGCCTGTGGTGAAAGCCCACCGATCCACTTAGCCTAGAAAGAACAAGGTGGACATTCATTTCTCGTACCAGTCCTGAAGAACTACTGGAAACAGGTTTCAAGCCCTGTACCCTCTAAGACCAAGGTACAACCCAGTCACAGCTGGAAAGTCCTATAAGCAAGGGTTCTTCAAGTGGCAATAATGAGAAAATGCTACATTTTAAACACACACACACACACACACACACACACACACACACACACACACACACACACACACACACAGGACACATTATAGGCATGCCAGTCAACCAAGCCAGCGAACCGACTACCGCAAAGTTAAGAAAATGAAGTTCTTCGCATAGCTTACGGAGTATCTTGTTGCCACCTGATATTGTGAGAGTGTATAGGATTTCTTTAAGGGTTTACTCCCTCACATGCCACGATCCTAACCAGAATTGCATGCCTCCCACCCTACAGCTGTTTTTAGTAAAAGCCTGCTTTGATCTCCAGTCACGCCGCCTGTCATCTGGCCGTTTCAGAACTTTGAGACTCCACCCACCTGTGGCGTGTCTGTTTGGCACTGGGCACCTGCCCTCTTAGCCTTCACACAGGAAGAAAAAGGCATGCGGCTGCACTTCGACGGATTGGGACCCTGATCCAAGACAAGAGAAAGAACTCAGAGCATGACCTGGCAAGCTCTTAGCAAGCAGCAAGACCCAGAACTTAAAGAACAAGACTAAGTGCACCTCGGTGAACTATTGTCATTAACACACTTCAATTTCCATCTTTCAGTTCAAGGACTGAAAGGGCATAAAATCCAATAAGTAAAAAAAAGACAAGATTACAGTTTTAAAAGGCCCACAAAACTATCACCAATATGAGTACATTAAAAATCAAGTCTCTGCTACAATTAAAAAACAACAACAAGCCGTGAGAATGATCATTTTTCCTTACGAGCCCAAACAAAACCTTTTTGGCCTAGAAGAACAGAAGGCACCAGGCAAGCATGTCTGGAGCACCTCTACAGGACAGGCTTCATCCCCAGGTGCCACCTGGCTTCTGAAGGGAAAGGCACAGAGAGCAGGGTCTGCGGAGAGGGTCTCATCAACCAGGCAGGTACATGTAGGGGTAGGCAGACTTTTAGGTACCCAGGTTCCAGCATGTATGGGTCAAAACCAACTCCCCTGAGTTGTGCCTAGAAGCATACAGGAAGGCAGTGAAGATGTCTCCGTACCAGCAAGATCTCTTCCCAGATGTGGGGAGACATATATACAGTACTCCTGTAAGGGCGTTAAGCCCAGGGAGAAAAAGAGTTAGGAATTCTAGCTCCTGGCCTGAACTCTTTCCCCACTCCCTGCATCCCAGAGAAGCTAGAAACGTTGACAAAGTTATCTAGGACTTGCTAGCATCTGGCCAGGAGTAGAGGTTGCATTGCAGACAACACCCTTCTCCCCTCGCAAGCACAAACCAGGGACTGTGGGCAGGCAATAGGCACTCTCCTTGCGAGTCCGTAGGGCGAGAAGTCAAGAACGGAGCACCTCTTGCTAGGCGTGTTGGCCGGCTGGGCTAAAGAAGCACCCGACCCCTCCAGACCTGCGAAGCAAGACAGAGAAGCTGTAAGCCAAAAGACTGAATGCCGGAGGGATGGAAGCCCGCCAGTCTGCACTCCTCAGCATCTCTGCCAACTGCACCTTTAAGGCCCCGTGCGGAACGACAGGATACCCGGCCAAATTTTGCTGTCGGGGTAGCACTCATACCAGGCCCTAGCAGAGCAGCACCTCCATCCTAGAGAGAAGAAACACAGAAACCAAGTAGCAGGAGAAGGCTTTGCCTCAGAAAGTTCCCCCGACCAGCTCCTCCCAAAGTAGTTTGCCAAGGCCAGTCATCGCATGGGGCAGCTACTCCTGTGCCCAGCAGCCCTTTCTCATCACTAAGTTCTTTCCAAGGCGCCTGGAGACAAGGGAAGAGAGCACAGAAACCAAGACTGCCTTGTGCTCACCCTGGTGCCACAAGCAGCAAGCGGTTTCTGAGCATCTTTCACTGGCACCCGCTGGGCCAAACTGAGCTTGCCGTTGGCCCGAAGCGCTGAATGGCTCAGTCCCACATTCGACAAGATGCTGGCCTTGGCAGCTGGGTCTGGTACAAACTCTTCATCTGTAGCGAGAAGGACAAGGCTGTCAAGAGGCACTGATACACATAGAGAGGAGAGTATAGAGAAGGGGCCAAGTGCATTTTGGGGGGTGAGAGACGGGCTTGGTTCTGCCTATTTGGATTTCTGAAAGGCAAAACAAAAACAGATTCCACATTAATGTCCCTACCTTAAACACAGGAATGAGCCACTGCAGAGGGGCTTATATATAAATATATATTTAGAAATAAAAGCACCCTGTGGATGTAAGCCCCACCACCACCACCAG
Source organism: Lerista edwardsae (assembly GCA_029204185.1). Taxonomy (NCBI): domain Eukaryota; kingdom Metazoa; phylum Chordata; class Lepidosauria; order Squamata; family Scincidae; genus Lerista; species Lerista edwardsae. The sequence goes on from JAJKFI010000094.1 coordinate 2,306,392, forward strand.
CAACAGGGAGGGAGGAAAAGCAACTTGCTGGGACCACATGTCCGGTGCCACATGTCAAGGAGGCAAGATGACTGAGCATTACAGCCCATACTCTGCTCCAAGGAAAACCAGGTGCTGTACTTGAGGCACAGCATGGCACTTAATGCAGTTTATTTTACTGAATGAGGCACATCACTAGGACCTTCCAAATTAAGCGACCCAGGGTTCTTTGCAAAGTAGCCGTTTGCCAGCAAACACGTCCAAGGAAAGGACAAAATGGGCAGAGCCTACAGCTGTCCAAGTGCACACAATCAATCATTCAGTCCTGAACTAAAAAGCAATGCCTGCAAATTCACAGCCGCAACCACAGGAAAAGAAGAAAACAAGACAGATTTTGTGCAAGCTCCCCACCCCAAAGGTTAGATTTTCAGCAGACATTCTCAGGGGATAGCAGAGAAAGAGGTTGCTTCTCACCTTGCCGTGACGTTCCTGCACTTTCCTTCTTCTCAGCAGAGCTGCTGTTTAAAGGCAGATAGTACAACACAGTTACAAGCCATAGAACAGCTTGCAGGGGGCGGGCCCCAGGTGCAACAACTGATCTCCACTGTGAATTACTAGACATCGGGGGGCTGGCCCAACATGGAAGAAAGGAATGGGGACCACTGTGGTGCCCTCGTGCCACTGAAGGAGGACAGTTGCTCTGTGCTTCTGGGAATTGCCGCATCCATCTGTGACACCATCTTCAGTGTCCAAAAGAGCCTTCCTTGGGAGGAGGATGAAGCTCTGAAGAACTTCTGCAGCATACGAGCACCACAAAGAAGCGGATGGCGCAGGCTAGATTTGGGTTTCCCGATGCCCCCCACAGGAACGATTTGAAGATACAGGCAAGCAGCACAAGTGGTCAGTTGAGTCACCACGAATTTCAACTTCCCCAGGCGGCCCCTCAACAGTACAAGCCTGCCCCCTCCCCCCAAGTTCGCCTCTGGTGCCCTCCTCACCTTGGCACTGGACTACCAGCCTCAGGGGCACTGCTCGGACATCCAGCTTTGTACCTGACTCCCGAATCCTGGCACTTGCCCGGGTTCTCCAGCGACGGGTCAGGCCTCGGGGCTACCTGATGTGCATGTCAGACAGTGAGGGACACAAGGCACTGCAGCTCCCAAGCATTATTCTGGTGGGAAGAGGCCCAAGGCCAGGTGGGACAGCAATCATGCCGCAAGGAGATCCCAGACATGGCATCCTGCCAGGCAAGGGCTCCCACACAGGCATGAGGCAGATCTTCCCTTGTATGCAGAGACAGGCCTCAGCATCACTGCAGACTAGGCTGGGCCTGAGATGATCCCGTAAAAAGGTAAGAATACATTTCTGCAGAAGCCTGGGGTAGGCAAAAATATCAATTTCTGGCGCATGAGGCTGTCTACTACCAATTCAGACTTTGTCCCTTCTAAAAGTCAGTGTATCTATGAGGAAAGCCAACGCACTGGTGAGCATGTCAGGCCAGTCCCTGGGGAGACTTGGGAGCCAGTTCCCACTCAGTCACAAGGCTTCAGTCTAACTTAACTCTCAGGAAGAGAAGGGAGAATACAGTCAGACCTTGGTATTCGCAGGGGATCTGCGACTGGAAAGGCTCCCAAATGCGACTGGAGAACCTCTCCGGTCTGTCTGGAAGCTCAGGTCCAGCCGCCACTGCAGGTCCAGAACCCACAGTTAGTTAAAACCACGGGTCCTGAAACTTTGGAGGCGGGACCCCTATGTACCACCCTGAGCTCCTTGGAGGAGGGTGGGATACAAATGCAACAAATAACGGGCAACAGCTATCTAAGGTTCAGACAGGGGTCATTTCCGGCCCTACCTAGCGATGCCAAGAACTGAACACGGGACCTTCTGTATGCCAAGCAGATGGAGGCGAGCCACTCCTCCAACATGCAAGCAGAGGCATCACATGCACCACACCATCCGAGCAGGGCAAAAACTCCTTCAAAATAGTCCTGTGCAGGGTGCCATGAGCTTGGGAGATGCTAGCAACTGCTGCATTCGGGCACTTAAGGGGCAAAGTTCAGACCCTCGTTAGTCACCTTGGACGTTTGTCACCCATTACGCTACAAGCTGATCTGCCACCCAAGACAGCAGCTTCATCGCCTCTCATGATGAGAGCAGGAATTACGCAGCCACAGGCGCCAGGGTCAGAGTTCCAACAGCCCAGCGAACTAGGCACTGAAAAGCCTTCTAGAGCAGTGGCTCCCAAACTGTGGGTCAGGACCCACCAGTGGCTCACAAGCCAATTTCATGTGGGTCACAAATTGCCTAGAGCAGCCATATTGAAAATGTGGGATGATGGAAAAGGGGAGGGCTGTGCGGCTGTTTTGCTTGCGTCAAGATTTGTAAATAGGCTTTTTTCTGTCGGATTCACTTTGCTATTGGAAAATGGCTGAGAGAGAACCCAATGTATAGCTGCATTCTCAGGACACAGCAGCAGGCTCTGGCATCACAATGATGGTGCTTCAGGCCATGGCATCACTTCCGGTGGGTCCCAGACAGATTGTCGTTCTAAGAAGTGGGTCCTGGTGCTAAAAAGTTTGAGAGCCACTGTTCTAGAGCCATTCACATAAACGCTTGCCACTGTGAAGGCTAGAACTTGGCCAACAGCTGCAGAGGCATCCTTCACCAATGCAAGGCTATCCATAATCTTTCTCAAGCCCAGCGTTTCTTGCCAATGCTGCCACCTGCTGCTCAGAAGAGGACAAACAGAATCAGTTACTCACCCCAGGCCCAACGTTCTCCAGGGTAGCAGACAGTGCCTTAAGCTGTTGCCCATTCAGAGCCAGGCTAAAGGATTGTGAGGGGGCCATGTCTGTTGGTGGGAGGGGGGAAATATTAGTACATTCAGAGGAGATAAAGGCAAAATTTCCCCCCTGAATACATTAAAAAGGTAAAGGTTTCCCCATGACTGACTGGTCTAGTCGTGACCAACTGTAGGGAGCGATATTCATCTCCGTTTCTAAGCCGAAGAGCCAGCATTTGTCCAAGGACAAGCCAAGGTCATGAGGCCAGCATGACTATACGCTCAGGCGCACGGAACGCCATTGTCTTCCCACCGAAGTGGAACCTATTTATCTAGCATTTTTAGGTGCTTTCGAACTGCTAGGTTGGCAGGAGCTGCGACAAGCGATGGAAGCTCACTCCATCACATGGTCTCAAATTGCCAACCTTCCGGTCAGCAAGTTCAACAGCTCAGCGGTTTAACCCGCAGTGCCAGCATGTCCTTTCATACATTAGAGACCTACTAAATTGCAGCACAGAAGCTGTATGCACAAGTCTCCAGCACTATCCACCCTGAACCTAACCCCCAGATATTAAGTCAGTACCTTTTGGTGCTAGTCTAGATGCATGGGACATGCGGACAAGATTCACCGCAGAGACCTCTTTGTATAAGGAACCTCGACCAGCCTACAGAAATAGAAAGGTATGTCCTTTTGAGTTATAAGCACATCATAGGGTCTCCATCAGATCTGAGGCACTTCTGTCCAAATACACAATAGATGTCTGCCTGAAAACCTGCTCGGTCCAGGTGAACCCAGACAAGGGCGTAGTACACAGAATGCACACATGCATGGTGAAGACTTACCCCAGTGCTGACTGAGCATGCTCTGGGCCCTCTCAGAGGGACTCGTCGGGCCAAGCTGGGCTTGTTGGTTGTGCTCACCATTTGGTTAGTCAACCCCGTGTTAGATAGTATACTGGCAAGGGCATCTGCATCAGGCAGAAATTCAACTGTGGCTGCTTCTACAAGAGAAATCAGGGTCACACATTAGCAACACAGGGGATTATGGAAGAGAAGCTGGAAAAAAACCCACGCTCACCAAGCCACTGGTCATCCTTATTAGGACTGCTAGTCCCTAGCGGAAGCATATAGTGGCATAAGCCCTCCAAGTACACAAGAGCAGGGTTGTAAAACACTGCTTGCTCAACCTGCAAAAGCACTACGTTCTTGACTGAGACAAAAATAGAGGCAAAATCCACAATGCAGAAGTGTTAAGGCTTTCTTTATAGACAAAATGATTCCTCAAGAGAATCAAACACAAAGGGTGCAGTTTGCAGCAAAACAAGTACAGTTCATACAATAGATGGCAAAAGTAGCAGAGTACTTGATTAGATGTTCACTCATAGCATAATCCAAAGCAGTTCTCTGTATCTTCACAAGAAGCACTTGACTTAGATAACTTATCAAGATACACTAACACACAATCCTCACTTCTCTTCTGACTAGAATAGCTTTAGCAGAAACATTCCACTATACAGATTGACATAGTGGATAACATTCTTAACTGACTAGCATTGCACACTAACTAGTATAAACCAGTTTTACCTAGACTAGCTGGCTTGCCAGGCTAGGGGCTAGTAGTTAGCTAGCTGAGGTAGCTTCACTCTTCTCTTTATGCTACTCCAACAGTGATTGCCCTCAGGTGGGTGATTATTCCACCTGCTGGCTGTCACTAGTAGAACTCAATTCCTTAAAGCCACAAAATTCCTTTAAGGCTTTTTTCTGCATCCTGACAATCCTATATGCCAGAATTATTTTCTCAGACCTGTCCAGAAGGACCTCTGAAAATGGAAGCCTAGACGGACCCGAATTTCTTTCTCTGAACAAGACCTCTTATCTCTGAAGCACCCCATCCTTTTAGGCCCACATTCACATCACATTTACGGGACGTGGTGGCGCAGCGAGTTAATCCGCTGTCGCTGGGCTTTCAACCGCAAGGTTGGGAGTTCGAGACTGCGTGACGGAGTGAGCTCCCGTTGCTTGTCCCAGCTCCTGCCAACCTAGCAGTTCGAAAGCACCTAAAAAATGCAAGTAGATAAATAGGGACCACTTTGGTGGGAAGGTAACGGCGTTCCGTGCGCTACGGCGTAGAATCATGCTGGCCACCATGATCGGACAAAAACGCCGGCTCACAGGCTTTGAAACGGAGATGAGCACTGCCCCCTACAGTCGGTCACGACTAGACCATTCGGTCGTGGGGAAACCTTTACCTTTACCTCACATCACATTTAGGCTCACATCACCCACATTCTTGGAGCACTTAAAAGACTAGCCAGTTTTCTTAAACAGATGCTTTTGTGGAATACAGACCACTTCATAGCAGCATGAAGTAAGATCCTCATTAGGCCAGCAAATATACACATGGAAACATAAGGAGGAAAAGAGTGGCGAGAGGTGGGATTAAAGGACTATGGAATAGCGGTAAACAGTGGCCATTATTGTGTCGTGCAATTATGACTCAGGAACCCAATCCTGCAACAAACCAACTTTGAAGCCAACTCTGTTCCTATATCCATTCAGGCAAAGTCATCAATGGACTTAGCTACATCAGCTAAGCCACCAGGGGCTTGTTTACTGCCTCATCTTCCAGTGTGATATGTGCTATCGCCTCCCAACAATGCCCTTCTGTTGTCAACATACGACAAACGGGTCAAGAGGATAAATGGACACAAATCTGACCTAAAACATGGCAACATTGAGAAGGGAGTGGGAGAACATTTTGCTCTCCAGTGATCCAAGAACCATCACTTTGCAACAAAGGAATTACAGAGAAAGACTCCTGCAAGAAACTGCTGAATGAGAATTTATCCAGAAACTTGGCTTGGTCAAAGAGGAAGGCTTCCTGCCTTACTACCCGGTTGAGAAAATGTTCAGCCAGATCTCATGCTTCTGACTTCAAGTAAGAACAGCCACTCACCTAATCTCACAAAATAAGCTCTGACAAGTAAACATCTTCTTCCCTGGTACTCCAATCCATTCAGAGTAGCCAGGGTGACTGCTTTAATTCTTATGGTTGTTGTGAAAGGTATTTTACAGAATGGTCCCAGTTTATCTTCTCCATTCCACAGCCCTTTCCCCACCCCCAGTATATATTAACATTATTTATCCAATAATAGAACACACAGATATTTCAGAATGTACAGCAAGATCAAAGCAGTATATCTTAAATGCATACATTTTTCTCACTACAATCCTACAGCCCTTTGAGCATGCCTTTCATAACTTCTTTCCCCTTCTCTCTTTTCCCCTACATGCATATACAAACTGCCCACTGAGGATTCCACTTCATGCCTCTGATGAAGTGTCCAGTAGTTCACAAACGTTTACACTGAAACAAACGGGTTAGTCTTTTAGGTGCAAGAAGGCCCTCTGTTGTTTTTGCTCAGGGTGGATAAAAATTGATTACCTCTTTAAAAAAATAAAAAAAATGGATTTTTTTTTATTCAAATCAGATTTTTTTGTCTGGCCCTGGGGCCGGACATCTCCAGCCCAGGGACAGGGTGGATAAAAATCGATTTTTAAAAAATCAGTTTTTTTGATATGGAAAAAGTCAATTGCAGGCTACAGGCCATGACGGGTGGTGCAACTTCCTTATTCTAGAAGAATGCTACCTCAGGATGCCAGACGCAGGGGAGTGGCAACAAGAAGCAAGTATCTTGCCTTGTGTGCTCCCTGGGGCATCTGGTGGGCCACTGTGAGATAGCTGGACTAGATGGGCCCTTGGCCTGATCCAGCAAGGCTCTTCTTATGTTCTTAATCTGCTCCTCCCTTGCATGTTATTTAGTATTCAACAGATTCCAACAGCAGCACAGTCCATTTACCATCCACATACCATGAGTTCTGATAATCATTCCATCGAGATGAGGCTACACTCAAAATATGGCTCACATGGACTCATCCCGGCCTCAAAAAAAGAGCAAGACCCTTTGCCATTGTGATCAGTACCTTTGCTGTCTGACACACCATCCTTCGATACATTCCTACGACCAGATGTGCTTAACTGCATCTCTCCCAATGGGTCTCTGGAACGGCCCTTGGGTGGCCCAGCCACTGATTCCAAAGCTGCAACACCAGGGTCTGAGACAGTGCAAGACTTCTTGGGGGTCTTGACCCTTTGGCTCTTTGTGCTGGATGGGCATCCCTGTGGACAAAAGAATTCAAGTCAGGCCAGCGCTGTGTTCCACGGAAAAGGCTGTCCTCACTCCACGGGGCACCTAAAGTTTGGGAGAGGAGGCTCAGTCTGCCTAAAGAACAGGCTCCCAGTGCCCCGGCTGAACATAGTTCTGTTCCCAGCAGAGGAAATGGGAGCTTTCGAGAGGCAGTGCTCCAAACTAGGTTTAGTTTGCTAAACAACTAGGACATAAGAGTTTCAAAGAGTTTGCTTTGACAGCCATTCCAAAGCAGCTGGTCATTAGGCACATCGGGCAATCTGTTGGTCCATTTAATCACCACCATGCACATAAATAGGAATTATTTGTACAAAGCTTTAATAGGCAAAAAAGAAAGAAAGAAAGAAAGAAAGAAACTTTGTAGAGCCCAAGTTTGAGACCCCTTTGCTCAGTTTATCCCCACTGCTTGCTTGCAAGCATTCCTTCACAAAAACCTGGCTTCCAACACCATCTTAAGCTGCAATCTTCAGCACACTTTCCTGGGAGTAAGTCCTATTAAGCACAATGGGACTTACTTCTGAGTATACGTGCACAGGATTGTGCTCTTACGTACAGCAGGGATTTTCAACCTCTGTGCCATGACACATTGGTGCGCCGTGAGTGGTCCACAGGTGGGCTGTGGGAGTTTGGAGTAGGGCATTGAGGGATGTGAGATCTCCACCAGCAGCAAGATGTGCCTTTTCAATTGTCAAAAAACTGATAGCGTGATTTGACAATTTTAGAACCTTGTCAGTGTGTGCTGTGAGATTTAAAAAAGGTTGAAAATCGCTGCCTTAGTGTCACCTGCCCCACTTTAGGAATGTATGTTTACGAGAAAAAGTTTGGTCCACGTGATGGGTTAAGTTCTGGAACTTTGTGGGCCTGGGCCCACAAACCGGTAGTCAGAAGAGCTTAGCTGGCAGCCCCTCTGTACTAGAAAGACACACCCTGGAGCAGTCAACATTTGGGGAGGGAGATGGAAGGAAGAGAGATTAAGGCTTATTTTAATGGGATCAGTGAGGTAAGGGTCTAGCAGTCACAGAAATGAAAAATCAGTGCAGGCCCTCAAGCCATGCCTTCCCAAAGCTGAAAACCTTACACAAGGCTCCATTCTTCAGCAGGCTCCACCCAGACACATTCCAAGCTTTTCTTGGTAACCACTAAAAGCTAAAGACTCTATTTCAACTCCCTTTGATGCTGCAAAGGCACAGCACAGCTATAACCTTGTAAAACAAAAACAAAAAAACAAGCAGCCCATTGAATGCCAAAGGAGTACTTGCACCACACTCACCTGCTGAAGGCGATTCTGCTGCGGCGATTGTTTCACCTCTGGCGGAAAACAGCTTTTGGACAGAACTGGGATCTTGCTGTTACTCAAAGCACTTGCAGCAAGCAAAATGCTCTCCTTCCGTCCTGGCTCAGCAGGGGTCCTCAGAAAGTGTGGGGTTCCTTGTCGGTTTTCCTTCCCTGTTTGGGCCATGTAGAACGACTGCCCTGAGTTCACAGCCAAGTCCTTCTCACCAGTATTGGTATCTGTGCAAAGAATGAGTTTTATGTCAAAAAGGTCCACATACAGAGTAGTTTGGATAATATAAATTATTCCTGGAGAGTGACTTGGACAGCTCCTCACAATTACATCTCTTTTTGTGGGGGAGGGCAATACTATCTGTATGCCTGCCCTCAGTACTTATGGAGACTTGCCCTCGAATTACACAGAAAAACATTAATGCAATCTTATTATACCCTAACAACCAAACACAGCTGTGATACCAGCAAATTTCACCTTGAGGTTCTCAGGCCAGTCTCTCCTCTACTGGCATTGTTCATGCGACCTTTAATACAGAGTGGAGGGATTTGCATCAAATAGCAAATAACCTTTGGCCCCAATGTTGCAAAACTGTTACCAAAATGCTGAAAATTTTGGAGATGTTTTGACCTTTTTGTTCTTTGCATTTTAAGAAGCTTGCAGTTCTATTTTTACACAATAACACAGAAACACACACACAGCCTGAGAATTAGAAACCAACTCCTGCTATTGCAGTCCACTTATGGGATAAGCAGCACAACCCTAGGCATGTCTACCGATTGCAATGGGATTTACTTCAAAGTACCTAACCCTGGTTCAAGACTGGTTGTATTTCAGCTTGCTTCTCCAGAGACACAGAATGATGGTAGGGAGGTGAAATCCAGCACTACTACTGCACACCATTCTAGGGTATCACAACCCACCAAAAGATCTTATCTAAGCTTCATCTTCTAACCATGCCAAGATAGAAATCCATTTGCAAAAGTCAACACATACCTCTCAGCATTCAATCTGCTTTCTCTTTAATTGTTTCCAGGCCAAGACCACAAATAAGCACCACTGTTTCCATTATTTGATTGCACACGCGCCCGCACACACACAAACAGTGCTTTGCAGAGACAGGTCCCTGCCATGAGGTTAGGCTCCTCACTGCCTCTTGGGCCTCACTGCTTCCCAAGTGTTTCCAAGTTCAGACTTCAAGAGGGATGGAGAGTTACAGGAGCAATCATAAAACTGTAGCAAGAGCAGAGCTGGTCTATCTAGCAGAGGCTTCCATTTTTATAACCTTATCTGTGTTTCTCGAACATTTTAGCACCAGGACCCACTTTTTAAAATGAAACTCGATTGGGACCTACCTAGTTTTACAAGACCTAAAAAAGGCAATCTAAAAAGAATGTTTTTATTTAAAAGTAATATTTTATTTTTATTCATTTGAAGAAGAAAAAAAACACCCTCAATCCATTTCTTTTAATGAGGCAGCCTTAATGAATAGCCTCAAGGGACTGAGACCCAATCCTATACACATCTACTCAGGAGTAAGCCCCATTACAGTCAGTGGGACTTATTCCTAGGAAAGTGTGAATAGGCCTTAGTTACATGACTGGGGGGCGCAATCCCAAACTGAGTTAAACCAGCATAAACTAGGACAGCAAAGTCTGGCCAGAACAAGGGCCACTGTAAAGTATGTTCGGACCACTCTTGGAGTCAGAGAAGCCAGAACACAGACGTGAGCCATCCTCCGACTCCAAAAGTAGTCCAAACACGCCTTACAGTGGCCCTTGTGCTGGCCAAACTTTGCTGGCTTAGTTTATGCCGCCAGACTAACTAGGATGCACTCTCAGCCTTCACCTGCCCCCACTTCCTATCATTGACAGACTTGGATATTTCTCTTCCTATATGCCCTCAAGCTTGCGAACTGTTCCAGAGTAATCTTCCTCCCCATACCTCGGCAGTCCTGCTTCCTTCAGCCACAATGTGTACAACTGGCATCCTTTGCTGCCCATTAAGAAACAAAACGTGCAACAGTTTTAAATCCCAGGATTTTTCTAGAGACGTCACACGTTGCATTGTCCCGGGAGAGGGGAACTGAGGACAATGGGACAGACCTTTATTCTTGCTCCAGGAAGCCTCTCAGGTTTGCTACCCCCACCCCTGCTGCAATCTCCTTGCAAGTTGCAGCCTCCCCCATTAAGAGCCCACGGACCAGGCTCGGCCGAGGCACCTCCCAAGTGTGTCCACCTCCCCACGACAAGCCCCAGCGCTTCGGCAGCGGGCAGACCCCTCCACGCCGCCTCTCCCACCTACTTCTTCTCCACTTCTTCTCTCTCAATCTCCGTCTCGACCGAGGCAGTTTGACTCAAAGCCGCACCGTACAGTTCATAAAGCAGCAGAAGGCGCTGATTGGCCTCTCTGAGCGTTCACGTGTCCAGCGAGGAGACGCGAAGGGGCGGGATTAGAACGTGGAGGAAAGTCGCGCAGACGGTGGAACCAACATCCTTGGGTGGAACTTGGTAAAGCTCAGGGAAAGCTTCAAGGAGGGGCGGAAGAAGGGAGTCCGCGCAGTATGAAGGAGTGCGCGCGTAGAGACCATGCTAGACAGGGGCAGGGTGTGGGCAAGCATTGCTGATGGCTTTTAGCCAAAGAAAGACATTTTTCACATGCTCAGAGTGTTTTTCTTTATTATCTATCTATGAAATATGGTAAAACCTTTGGTTTCAGATCGGTAAGCACTAAGAAAGTTACCATTTTTTCCTCGTGCTTTTATATATAAAATATAAAAGGAGTCCTCAGGATGCACGTAAGATTTTAAACTGCTGCGTGCCCCTCATTTCTCAGTGGATCTTTACCAAATTCAGCAGAGTAGCAGAGACTGTGCTCTAGTTACTTTATGCTAAATAAAATTTCAGTAGGATTGCTTGGAGAGTCCCAATTTATGACCTATTGGATGGATGTTCAGGGCTTATAATGGTAGATTGCTGTCTGTCTCCTTCATAGCCTGCCTCCTGTACAAGCAATATCATAATTATCTAATCCAACTGTCTAAGCAGTTTCCCCACTTTCATTTATGTTGCAAGGGGACCAATTAACATGAAACAGTCATTATTTTGCTTTCAGAAATCTAAGATAGGAGACAAAGTTTTCCCCAGTGCACCCCAATGTTCCTACCACTGGAAGTGTGCAAGTTGTAGATAGTCAAAAGTGCTTTTGTGCATAGATTGCCTTCTCTCAACTCCAGGAACCGAGAGCCCAATCCTGTGGGCCCTAGTGCCGGCGATATGTGCGTATAGTACCACCGGCTCTGGTAAAGGGTAAAGCACATTCGTGGCCCCTGCGGAGGAGGAAGTGGCAGCACTGGGCTTCATTGCTGTGCAGATATGGCTCAGGAGCACCAGCAGTGACTAGCACCATCTCTCAGCGTTGAAGGCTTTCAGGGTGGGGGAGGGGCAGAATTGGGCAGGGGGAGGGGAGGATCGGGCCCAGGAGGGGGGCGAGACAGTTGCAGCCTCTGCTGTCATATCCTGTACTCCCACCTTGGCTGGGCAGCCCAACAAGAGCCTCTTTGACATGGACCTCTGCCCACTCAATAGCAGATGCAGATCCGAGACCATTGCCTCTGGCTGCAGTCTATCCGGCGTAAGGGAGCAAACCAAAGAGACCTCCAGCTGTGTCCCGGCACCTGTAGGATCCAGCGGTAGCCATTTCTATGCTGCCGGAGCCGAGGGTGCTGGGAAGCTTAAGATTGGGCAATGCGGCCCCAAGGTAAGGGAACAGACAATCCCTTACTTTGAGGAGACCTCTGTGCAGGTCTCTGCAATTGCCTCCCCATTGCAGGATGTAGCACATGCCCCATTGGGACAGCTGTATCAGTGCTGGAAAGTTGGATAGGACTGGGCCCTTGGGCTGCTATTAAAGAGCAGAGCCAGGTAAAGGTGGAAGCTTTTCAGTCTGAATGTACATTGATTAAACAATATTCTACATTCAATCTGAGTTGTATATAAATGCTGCCGAGAACAAGAAACAAGCCAGAACCCCACTGAACGCAGCAGACTCTTCAATTCAGTATGTTTTTATTGGATTGTTGGAAGCAATACATGACCTGTTCCTCACAATGGCAAACTGGCAGGGCAGATCAAGCTCCAAAAACAGTTTTACCACAACCACGTCAAGTCTCCTTGAGCCCTGTTTCTTCATGAGGGAGTGGGAGTTGCCACCTGGGCCTATTACATCATCTTTCCCCGAGCTAGGATTACTGTAGGCAATCCAAGCAGTAAGGAAGAATATTCTAGAGAGCCAGTCTGTATGGCTATGCTGGGTTAGGGAGCACACAATACTGTGGAATTGTTCTGTCACAGAAACAGGAAAAAAGGCAGGTGCTGGCCTGGAGCAGCATAATGCTAAGAACCAGTAAGTAGTAGGGGAGAAGTTAGCACCAGGAATTCTTACCAGCTGTGTCTGTGAACTTGGTGAATTGGTGACATGGCTATCGAAAACGGGGGAAAGGGGAATCTTCATTCATTTTTCCAAACCTATTATCAAAAAGGGAGAAAGTTAAGTTGGGCTTGCTAACATGCCAGTGCAGTCATGCAAGGAGCTATTCTCAGGAAATACTTGTCATGGTTCCTGCACCTATATAGAGTTGAACACAGTAAACTGTGTAAGTGGACCCTTAAGTACACTAGTGCTACTGGTTTTCCCCAAAGAACTTTATAAGCACTGCCATTTAACTTTATTATTACTATTTGCCTGTAAACCGCTTTGTGAACGTTGTGTTGAAAAGCGGTATATAAATACTGTTGATTGTTTGTACATGTTGCTTTGCTTTTATTTCCATACTTGTAAATGCACAGGATTAGGTTTTTGGTTTGTTTGTTTTTAAAAACCAATCTCAATTTGGTCATGTTCTGTGTCCTTAACGGTGAACACTTTGACTCTGCCTGCCAATTCCAACATTGTGGCAAATAGACCTGATGTGTGTGTATGCAAATCAACAGAGCAGATTACCTTTTTTCTGCAACTTAGGGTGCAATCCTAACCAACTTTCCAGTACTGGGGTAAGAGCAATGCAGCTCCAAGGTAAGGGAACAAAAAACATTCCTTTACCTGGCCTCCGTGACTGCCTCCACCAGCTGCAGGATGCAGCACATGCCACATTGGCACTGCTATGTCAGTGCTGGGAAGTTGGTTAGGATTGTGCCCTTCGATTTTTACCAAAATGCTTTCAAACTTAAAACCATCTGCATGTAGTCCAAGCTTCTGTTCTGCTGTAAAAAGCAAGAAGTAGGCAAGTTCAGGTAGGTACAATCAGTAATAGTACCTCCTGCAAATCAGCTGACCAGATAGGATTACAAGGATGGGCTCTGAGCAGCCAGGTATATAGAAGGTCACATTCATGCTGCAGCAGGAGATGGTCCATCCTCTCCTGCCCATCCCTTCCCTGTTTCATCCCTTGCCCTGGTCTTCCACATACACTAGCAAATGGCACTTGGATTCACCAAAGCAGGCGTGAAGGGCAAAATAAACTGAAAGATCTGGGCCATGCAAGAGATGCAATGACACAGCACCTCTGGCTCTTTTTACAGCCAGATTTTCTGCCTGGCAACCAGATACTCTCTTCTTTAAACAGTCATGTAGCACTTGGAATTCCTGTAGGTGCAATTTTTTTCAGCTGCAAGATCCGCAGTTCATTTGCCGCAGCCTGGGCAATCTTGTGAAGAACCTGCAAATTCAAGCTATTCCTTGGTAACCAATGCATTTGAAATCAGCAGGATGCACATCCAAGTAAACATGCTTCTGATTGGGGTGCCATGTCAAGTTTTGCTTTTAACAGCAAGAGGATGAGGGGCAAAAAAAAAAAAAAACTACAAAGTGTTATGAGGAATGGAAGATGAGCTCAGTAAGAAACGATGAAAGTGAGCCTATTGTTGCTAACATTTTGGTTTTCAGCCATTATCACAATAATGTGATATGACTCTTCTAAGTCAAGATTGAGACTTTGGGAGCCTTGCCAAAAAAAAAAAAAAGGATGAAGAAAGCTGTAAGAAATACTTTTTCTGCAACCCAGGTGAAAAGAAACTAGACATGACTGATATTGAATAACAGATGTTTGAAAGAGGACATGATTGACTCTTGAAAATGATGTGTTCACAGTAAACCTGTATCTTAAAACCACCAGAAAGGAAGCATGAACAACACTGAGCACACTATGTCAGTAGATCTTCCTAAAGCAATTTTAATAACAGTAGATTCATACAGTGATTTAGTGTACAAACCATTTCACATGATCTCCATCAGTCTTACAGTGCACCTATATGGTGGGTGAACCAGTATTATTAAGCCCATATTGGGAACAGGACTGGGGTTGCAACATGGAACAGCTTGCTTAAGCTCACCTTCTGAGTTCATGGCAGAGGCAAGTTTGTACTGAGAACTCCCCGGTTCACAGATCACTCTCATGTAGCATAATCCTAAACATGTTTACACAGAAATAAACTCCACTGAGCTCACTGGGACTTACTACCTAGTAAGTATGCTTAAGATTACAGCCTTAACCACTACAGTACAGCAGCGCTACAGTGAAATTGTTGACGATACAGCTTTCTGAGGCTTTGAAATGTAGGATTGCCAGATTTTTACCCACTAGCTGTTCCTAAGCCCTAACAACTGCCAAGCATACCGAAGCCTTTTTCACCACTTTTATCTGAATGCCAGAAAAACATGTTGTGGGCTTCATTTCTGTGGGCTTAGTTGGGTACTATAAAGAGCCCAGGAGCAAGGCTAGGAAAAAAATAGCAACCCTTGGCAATAT
Organism: Lerista edwardsae; assembly: GCA_029204185.1. NCBI lineage: Eukaryota > Metazoa > Chordata > Lepidosauria > Squamata > Scincidae > Lerista > Lerista edwardsae. The sequence continues at coordinate 2,321,451 of JAJKFI010000094.1, forward strand.
TGATTAGCTCCAAATATGATATTTTTGACAAAGCAAGTTGTCAGCTTTCAAGTTGTAGTCATACTATCATCTAAAAAAGACTAGTTGCAGGCATAAGCATGTGAATTAAAAGTTAAGGAAATGATTGGACTGAGAATCTTGACAAGGTGGGAACTGGTATTCCGTCCTATGGATGGAATATGGTGAAACAGCTTGAAATTGGACAACTGCAGTTTCCATTATATGTCCTTTATATCCATTAATAAACATCCTGCAAATTAGGGCGCAATCCTAACCAACTTTCCAGCACTGACATAGCTGTGCCAATGGGACACGTGTTGCATCCTGCAGTTGTGGGAGGCTGTCACGCAGGCCTCCTCGAGGTAAGGGAATGTTTGTTCCCTTACCTCAGAGCTTCATTGCCCTTTCCCCGGTGCTGGTAAACTGGTTAGGATTGTGTCCTTAATTTCACATATAAGGGAAGAAGTGTTGAATGTGTGACAGCATAATCCCAGTTTGTGTGCGCAAACAGCTCTCTTTGCTCATAACAGAATTCTATACACTTAGAAGGGTGAATCAAAAACACTGCAGATGGTTCCACGCTAGTGTGCTGGACTGTCATGGTCAAGGGGCCAAGGCCTCATAGTCCGGCTGCCAGAGAGCAGGCAGCCATATCTTTAGCATGTGCGGACAAAGGGCTATGGTTAAGGGTGTTTATTTTTGTTAAAAACACAAAACACCCTCTTTTGGGAGTTAAAAATCTCTGAATAAAAACAAAAACACCACATTTTGGTGTTTAAGCTATTTTCCAGAAATTAAAATAATTACTTTTCCAAATAGAAATAATACTGTGGCTGCATCTGCTGACACTGTATCCCGTCTCCTACCTACTACACTTTTAAAGCATTTAAAATTAATAAAAACGAGCATTTGGAATGAGAAAAAAACACACCACCACTTCCTGCCTTTCAAATAACGAAATCTGCGAAAAAATAACACCATTTTTAAACACCCCTAGCTATGGCTCAATGGTACAGACCATGGGTGGAAGGCAGAAAGTCTCAGATTCAATCCATGAATTCTCCAAGGTAGGGCAGATAAAAATTCCTCTCTGAAATCTCTGAGTTGGCAATTCTGAGCTAGGTCTGAGATGGAATCCATTCGCACCTATGAATGGTAAACATGGTGGCATAAAGTAGCTGCGTAACTTACACAATACCTGGCCAGTGTTATACTTCTCCCTGATTTTGCTCATCGTGTTCCTGAAACGTATCACTGAAAAAAGTCTAGTGATATTTTGAAACTGCTGGAACAGTGTTTGAAATCAACCAAAGCTTGTGTTAAGGTTCCACCCAGGCTTTTTGTTGGTTTTGCTGCAACAGACTAACATGGCAGGCCCTCTGGAGTGATTATTATATCCCTCCAAATTAGCAATTAACTCAGGTGAGGGCCACAGCGACTCCCTTCTTGACTTGTCATCCTGGCATCTGTCACCTGTCCTGTGTACTTGGTTGCTCAAAGTGGCTGCTTGGTCCCAGTTGCAATAGATTTTGATGGATAAAACTCCGCAAGAGTGCATCCAAGAGTGGCACAAACAAGAAACAGGCATGGGGTTCAATAAGTGCAAGACCAGGAAGAATCAGGTGATCAGCAGGCCTAATCTGGCCCAAAGGCTATCTACTGAGGAGCTGGGCAGTAAAAGCATCTGGCTGGAGATAGGACACTAGCTGTGTGGCAAGCCATCGCTCTCTCTTATTATACCTATCCTTCGGCAAGTACTTCAACATGACTGATCAAGAGAACTACTCTCTTTGACCATTAGAGTTAAACTGCCAGTAGTCCACTGCCAAGAGGAAAGGCTGCAAAGTACACTACCAAGATGATTTCGTAGGCTGAAGCTGGAAGACAGGAACTGTCATGGCCTTTCATGGTCTAGCAATTTGACAAGATGCGAAATGACTATTCCCATAAGACTGCCCTGTCCCTAGCCTTGGGAGTGAGCGAAAGAACCTGAAGGAAGAAGAACCAAGTTTAGGAGGAGGATGAAAGGGTCAAGAAAGCTGAAGTGGAGAGAAGACAGATAATCGCACCTCTCAGAATCCTCTCAGCATAGCTTTGGAAAATCAAATCTGAGAAAAAAGCTGACAGATAAGAAACTGACAAACAGCTCTGGCAGAAGAACATTTGGTGCAGTTCTATGTCATTCTTCTATGGATTAAATATTAAGTAAAAAAACTGATGAGCATTAAGGAATCTTGCTCATCAGATGTATTTTCTCTCAGTTGAGATTGTTTTGTTTAAACTTACCTCAGATGTTGAAACGATAGTGCCTATTCATTTCCCTGCAGACTGACTGACTCTCATCTGCCTCTGCCCATCTGCCTCTCCTCACATTCATAACACAGAGATCTGCACGCACTGAGATCACAATCGTAACCTGGAGTTAGGCCAGCCCAGTTTGGCCAGCACAAGGGCCACCATAAAGCATGATTGGACTTCTCGGAGTCAGGGAGGATGGCGCATGTCTGTCTGCTGTCCTCTCTGACTCAGAGAGTGATCCAAACATACTTTATAGTGTCCCTTGTGCTGGCCAAACTGTGCTGGCCTAATTGTGGCACCTAACTTCAGGATAGGATTGCATTCTGAGTAACTGGGAAATACACTGGTGTGCCTTGTCTGGTAAGAGTGGCAGCTACTGAGGTGCCCCTGCATCCCTTGTAGAATTAGCAGCAAAGAGACTGGGTAGGGCATGGCAGCACAAAACGGCAGAGGAGAAGGAGGTCACTTGAGGGCCAGGAGCAGGTTGGAGGCATGATAAAAGGAAGGGGATCTTGAAATATTGTTTTTCCTGAGTCGCAAGATTTCTAGATCAGGAAAAGGGGCTACCACTTTGGATAATCATGTGACCCGCTTCACCTTTAGAGTTCTTTCTCAAGGCATAATAATTATACTTTACGGCTGCTTTAGAAGCAGCACATACTTGGGAGCAAGTCCTGACTTCAGTGGGATTCCTGAACCACCTTACAGCCTGAACCAATTGGTAGTATCACTGAGGACACTTCGGTATAAATTTTAATGAAGCCCCACAAAAACCAACTGAAGAAAAGTTATCCCACTGTCTTAGTTTAACTGAAGAAAAATGTTTACCCTGTAAAATCTGGTTTCTTTAAAAAAAATGCAATTTTGTTTGCATTAGTCTTGGGTATATTTAAGAACACTTATCATGAGAATTCCTGTGACTGTTCTCAATGGTCAGCAGAGAGAATCGGTATCTAGATCAACAGGGGCAGTGTACAGATTGTGACAAAGCTGTTGGTGCTCCTTGATGCTCTGTGTTGGTGTGCCTAGCGAGATTTCCCAGAGGTCAAGTTGGTCACAAGCATAGCCATGGACCTCTGCAGGCAAGAGGCATCTAGTGGGCCACTGTTAGATACAAGAAGGTGGACTAGATGGGCTGTTGGCCTGATGCAGCAGGACAGTTCTTATTGTCAGGTTTGAATCTAGATGTATCTGGGATATCTTTACCTCATGGGGGCCAGCTCGAGTCAATGCTAATGTTTTGTAGGAAGGCAGATTTCCTCTGCTCTCAAGTCAAGATGGCTGGAACTCGGCCTTGCAGAGCAAAATGAGAGATTGTGAGGAAAAAGAGGTAGGAGAAGTGGAAGAGGAGGGCAGGACAGAGGAATCCACACTCCTTGGCCCATGTATGGCTATTGCTGGAATCACAACCAGGCTGCTTCCAGGAAGGCTAGAGGTGCACATAAGGGAAAAGCAGGCTCTGGAAGCCTGGTACAGTGTAGGAAGGCTGTTGGAGGTTTAGAGGTATTATCATTAAAAGTAAGGCCAGTGAGGCTTTGTGGGGGACACGGGGGTTTGCTGCTGCGACTTCTGCACACTGGTTAGCAATACTGCCCATCTCCATGGAACAGGGTAGGCACCTGGTGCAGCCATTATCACTTTTCTATCTCGGCTCTCTGTTCTTTCCTTGATTCAGTCACCACCTGAAAGAGACACAGAGACAGGGTCAGAGACTATGGAGATGGTGCTAGCTGGTACCATCCTGAAAGCAGAATGAACAGTGCTAATCCACTTACAAAATCATATGCAGGGTTGTGCACATTCTACAATTCTGTGCAGGAACTCAGCTTGGTAAATGGCTGCAAAAGTCCATATTCTAAGGATCTCATTTAATTTAAGGGGCTGGAAAACCTACCGTTGGCCCTCCTTATATATGGGTTCAGCACTCATGGATTTGACTCAACACTCAACATGCGTGTTGCTGGAGGACCATAAGGAGCTCTCGGATACCACCGGAAGACACTTCCATTTGTGTCTGGGAGGTGTTCTAAAGCACAGGTAGGCACTGCTTGGACCTCCCCGTGGATTCAATTACCCACAAAAATTGGTATCTGCAGGGGGTCCAGGAACAGATCTGCAAATACCGAGGGTCCATATTTCTAATCAAGACTGCAATTGTTGGTTTAACATGTGTGGGTGACCCCTCATGAAATCTCCAAAGCTGGTGAGGTTGCATTATGTCCTCATTTCTCCTCAAGGCTGGCATAAACAAAAAGAAACAAACCTGCATGGCTTGCATAATTCAAATTATCTGGTTGAATTTTTTTAAGGGCAGAGTACAGCTGTGTGTAAGGGCTGTGATTGCATGACTGGAAAGGGCCAAAACCCAGGTCCAACTCCACAGAGCAAGACAGGAGCACACACATACCTGGCTCCCACAAATGAGGCCACACAATCTAGACTGCCATGTGATGCAGAGACAAGCACTATAATGAGGGTCTCTGAAGCAAGCCTCCATATGAACAGGGGTAGCTGCCTTGTCCCAAGGCATTCCATTCAGCTCAGTGTTTGCACTGACTGGCAGCAGCTCTCCAGGGTCTCAGCCTCAAGGTCTTTTCTAGCCTTACCTGGAGATGCTGCCAGGCTGGAACCTGAGACCTCTTTCACTGAGCTGCCACCCCTTCCTAAGGAGGGCCAATATCTGCAGAGTATATAAACCCCAAGCAGAAGATAGGGGAGAGGCCCAGTAAAACCCTACCTAAGATCAATGCTCCCCTCTTCGCTTAGTTCTAAGCCTATTTGATGGTCAGGATTTCTGTAGCTTAAGTCTACACTGGGCTCTGGGCTTGTCTCTCCCATTTTAAATGAGCAGCAAACTCACCTCTCCGTCTCGGGTCTCAATAGTTTTGATCAGAACCGTCTTCCTGGTGTGTGTCTCCACAGTTGGTTCTGGTTCTGGAACTAAAGGGAAAAGGGTAAGAGATAGAACATAGCAGTATCAAGACAATTCTCCTCTCCCCAAGACTCATACGATTCTAGGGTGGACAAGAAGAGGGAGGGAGGGAGGGAGAGAGAGAGACAGAGAGACAGAGAGACAGACAGACAGACAGACAGAGTATCCTGCTTGTCTCAAAGGAAAAACCGCATCAAAGATTATGGTCAGGGGGGATTCTCTAGCAACTTATCAATGTGCTCCCAGCATAGGCAACTATAAATCGGTTTTGGGTAGGGTACAGAGGAACAGGAGGCACAAGGTAAACACCAGAACAGTATATGTGCTGGGACCCACACAAACTCACACATACAATCCTTGAAACGTCCAGAGGTGTTTCTAGGGTGTAACAGGGGGGTGGCGTGAGCCATGGGCACTGGCAGCGGAGAGGCGCCACAGCACGGAAAAACCCGTGCGCTTTTTGGCCCGCCCACCCTGCCTCACTTCCATTTCACTCTGAAATGGAGCTCTTCCAGGCGCAGGGAGGCGTGGCTGGGCACAGTGATGTCACCCTGCCCTGGGCACTCTCAGAGCCTTGTTCGTCTCTGTAGGTGCCAATGCCACAAACAGATTTTTTAAAAAATTTGCACGATGCATCCTACAAGGAGCTACAAGCTTACCTGTTGTTTTGATGCTGATGGATGCCATGGATTGAACAGGCACTGCAATCCTGTAGGGAGCACAAGATAGTGAGCAGCAGAGCCAACACTTACAACCCAGGTCCTCAATGCCCCGTTTAATATTGTCATTCCCGTTTCTTCCTACAAGGGTCAAAATCTGCCTCCTCTCACCGCCCTGGGAAGGACCTGAGTTGCATTATGCAAACCCAGAGGGGAGTTTCCTGCCTACTGAGCACTTGCCTGCTCTCCTCCCCCTCCAGCAGCTTGCGGTAAGTGGCAATCTCAATGTCAAGGGCCATCTTCACATTCAGCAGGTCCTGATACTCCCGCAGGTGCCGAGCCATCTCTTCTTTCATGTGCTGGATCTCCTGCTCCAGTCGTGCTACTGAGTCCTGGTATGAGCTCACCTCAGCCCCATATTGGTCCTCCAGATCTCGCATCTGCCTCAGCAAGGCTTCATTCTGGGGAGACAAGCATCTCAGAAGCAGGGCTCAAATTTGTACACTGGAAGCCTGAGTCCAGGCACTTCACCTAGAAGCCACTGCCTCTGACCCTCCGCACCAAATGAGTGAGAGCAGGTGAATTCTCAGCCAGAAAGCTCATCCAAGCACTGGCCTCTGAAATATGTTCCATCACCAGCAAGCCCTCAGTTGTTAACTGAGAACTGAACATGGTTTGCCACCACCTTTTTTCTTTCTAGCTGCAAAATAGAAACAGCCACATAAGCAACACTGGAGATACACTGCAGCGCAAAATTTCGCAGTGGAGCAATACAAGGATTCAACATCCTGATCACTCAGCTTTCATTTTTATTTATTTATTTAAAAAGACCAGTTGCTGTTCTTTATGGCTGTGAAGTTAAACCTGAAAATACATAGACAACACATGGTGAAATCTCAGCAGCCAGAAGAGGATGAAAAGCACAGATTCTAGTAGGTATCTGAAATAGACAAATACACATTTGCTCTATATGCGCATTTTATTCAGGCTGCAGGATTTGAATTTTTTCCCCAGGGTATATGAACAATATTTGTATAGCATCCAGTGACACCCATGTTTGGATTTCCTACATGGGGATTAAATTCCAAGATAGGTAAATACTATTTCTATATACCTTTTAGAATAATAGGAGGAGTGTTTTTTGGGGGGTAGGGGTGATAGCAGGATCTGGCAATATTACATCTTCTTGCAAGCAAAACATATAAATGCATTTATACTCTTCTTTGCTACAGGTTCCTGGATACTGAAAACAAATTTTGGGGTTAAGCCCAGGGTCAATCAGAGGTGTTGGTCTCCTACAGGTGGTGAGAAAGCCTATTTTGTCCATGCAAGGGCTTTGGCATGTCTCTATGCTATTGGTTCCCATAGTGGTGGGTCGCAGCTTAGATGGCTCCCAACTCCCCAGGAGGAGTTTGGGAACCACTGCTCTATGGACCGAAGTGGCAACTCCTCGGGACACAGAACAAAATGTTCACCAAGGCTGAGTTTGCTATGTGACTGTTCCAGGGAAAAGCGCAAGAGGACCAGGGTGAGATATGTGCCCTACTCACTGTTCCTTTGAGTCCATCCACCTCACAAGTAAGGCTCTGAATCTGGCGCCGGGATTCGTTCATCTCCTGCTTAGCCTGGCGAAGTGCCTCATGGTTTCGGTTGGCTGCGTCCGATAGGTCAGCAAACTGCAAGAAATGAGCACATCAAAAACTCTTATCCTGATGTATTCAATGATAAACCTGCATACGTGCGTGTGTACACATGACCACAGACCCTGAATGTACTCAGACTGTTCTTGAGAGGCTCTCAGATAATGATGGGCAATGACTTGGCACACAAGATCCTGCATCTTTTCATTATCCTTCTCCCCACTTGACCCATACAAGGCTGCCCTCTTGTGCTACAACCCCACAGCAATCTCTAAGCAGCAAACCATATATTACATACAAATGCATATGACAAAACCACAACAGTAAAAAAATATATATAAAGCATAGAGAATTTTGAGCAGAGGAATGGCAGGGAAGGAAATGCTTAGCTCCCAAAATGCTTATCTGTTTTTTATTTAATTCAAAATGCTTCCCAAAGTTATGCTGCCCTCTGTGGAGGTTTAGAAACAGGTTTTTTGGGGGGTGGGGGAGGGGGGGAGAGTGTTCTGAGCAAAAAAAAATGGCCAATGGGAAAAGAGTTAAATGCTTCCTTTATCATTTCTCCATTCAAAGTTGCTACTGTGCTACTTTTCATTTTAAAAAACCATGTTGGTGCTTCATGAGAAGCACTTGCAAGTGGTGTGAAATTTGTCCCTTGGCTGACCCATCATCTGTGATAGCAAGTTTAAACATCAAGAACAGATATAGAGATGGTAGCTGATCCACATTTAAGTCACCTGGGTTCACCAGAGCACTCATCTATGCCTATTTTGGGCATATTCTGTCTGAGCCATCAAAGAATGGTGGCTATAGTTCCACAAGAATGTGTATGCATCTGCCACTTCTCATCTAAGTGAGAGACAGTCTCAATATCCAGGGGTCACTGCCAGCAGCTCTGCTACTAATTAGAATCCCAACTGTGTAGTTTGAGACCACATGAAAAAGAGAAGTAACCCTAGCTAGAGAGCAGGGCCAATACAGATACACTGATACTCCTGGGTAAAGTACCTGGCCTTCCAAATGAGCAGCTCAGCTGTTGCTGCTCCCGAGGACAATTGTTTCCTGTTTTCTGCTTGACCCCTCTCAGTTTTCCTGACATGCCTTGCCTTGGCTTTCCAGTCTGCCAAGATCATGGGCACATTATCATGGACACATTATGCAAGAGGACACATTATGCAAGAGGACCAGAATATACACTCAAAAAGGAGCTGTACCTAATCCCAGCTCTCTGACAAGTATCCTTGTATGAGACATGTGTTTGCAAATGCACATCAATTTTCATACTATATAGGTTTAGTTGTGGAAGTTCTTCTGGGTACACTTAAGAAAACACAGTGCATGCAACAGCCCTTAGATGTAGGCATGCCAGCATTTGTAGTGAAGGGCATGGTCATAGCTTTTGAATGCAGAGGAAACATTTCCAAAGGACTGGCTGAGTGTGAGAATCAGACAGGAGCCCCGGAATGCCAAAGCACAGCCCTAAGCCCTGCAACAGAGTTCCGGAGATGGGGTTCAAATAAACCTCTTCTTTTGCTGTCATGTCCACACTTGCACCAGATGACTGTCAACCTATTGAATCCTGCCTTTCTTCTAAGGAAATCATGGTAGAATACATGATTTTTTAAACTAATCTATCCTTAAAAAACTATGAGGCAGAGAAACTTTGACTCAGGTCGCAATCCTAAACTGAGTTAGGCCAGCATAAATTAAGCCAGCAAAGTTTGGCCAGCACAAGGGACACTGTAAAGTATGTTTGGACCACTCTCAGAGTCAGAGAGGCCAGCACACAGACATGAGCCATCCTCCCTGACTCCCAGAGTAGTCCAAACACGCTTTATGGTGGCCCTTGTGCTGGCCAAACTTTGCTGGCTTAGCTTATGCCAGCCTAACTCCAGTTTAGGATTGCACTCTCACTCAAGGTCACCCAATGAATGTCATGCTTGAGCATGGATTTGGTCTCCCTGGTCCATTTTCAATACTATCATGTACTGATTCTCCATCAATACTTGTGTTACCCTGTCTTCATCCCCGTCTAGCTATTGCCCAATCAAAGCACCTTTGATTTGTACCAGTCTTCGGACTCCTGCAGATTCTTGACGGCGATGCTCTCGTACTGTGTGCGAATCTCTCGCAGAGCAGCTGTCAGGTCCGGTTTGGCCTGCTCCACCTCCACTTGCACCTGTTGCTGGCTGTGCAAGCTCACCTGCACGTCATGCAGCTCCTGCAGCCATGAAAAAATATGTGGGAACATGTCAGAGTGAGATACATACAAAAATGTGCTGGTCAGGCAAAATAACATGCATACAGACAATCAAATATATGGCCATGTCATGTGACAAGACATACAAAACAGGATGCTCAAAACAAAGTAGCACACATACATACACACACACACACACACACACTCTGTGTAGATGCATATTAATTACACATAGAGACAATCACAGTACACAGTATACATAGAGATGCAAGTGGCACAAAAAGGGCAGGTAATAATAAATACAAGATCCATGAACCCACTTTACACATATTAGAAGCATCAAGACAAATGCCTGCTAATGGAGGATGCATCAAACAGACAGAAGAAAAAGCAAAAAAACTGAAAGAGGGCCTGCTGCATGGAAGGATTCCTGGATCAGCCCTGCCAACCTGCATCCATAATCCTTGATACATGCAAGTCTGCATACAAAGCCTAAAAAGGTAAAGGTTTCCCCACGACCGAATGGTCTAGTTGTGACCAACTGTAGGGGGTGGTGCTCATCTCCATTTCAAAGCCTGTAGAGCCAGCGTTTGTCCGAGGACAAGCTTCCGTGGTCATGTGGCCGGCATGACTATACGCCGTAGTGCACGGAACACCGTTCCCTTCCCACTGAAGTGGTCCCTATTTGCATTTCTACTTGCATTTAGGTACTTTCGAACTGCTAGGTTGGCAGGAGCTGGGACAAGCAACAGGAGCTCACTCCATCGCGCAGTCTTGAACTTCCAACCTGCCGGTTGGAAAGCCCAGCAGCAGCAGTTTAACCCACTGCGCCACCACGTCCCCTATACAAAGCCTAGGGTGGGGCTAAATACGTTACTGCAGCCCTGTTGTTCACCACTAGAGGGAGCACAAGCAACATGGTTTCTGCAGTTTTCTTACAACTGGCCACAAAAATTGTAATGGATGGGATCCAACTCTACAACCTCTCCCTCATTTGCCAAGCACAGACAGATTATCTCCCCTGACCCTGACCTACTACCTCTCCTACAGTCTTTACCACTCTCCTTCATTGCCACTTTTCCTAGTAGCAGGTCAGCACCATGGTTAGTCATTGTGTTGGGTGCAGAGGAAGCACATTGCTGCTTTTTTGCTGGGCAAGTGCAGGGTGTGCTTCCCAGCCATGTGCTACTGGGGAAGGAGGCAGCAGCTGCCTGCAGGAATAAGGCCCCACCCATCTGTAGTGGAAAACGCGGATGATCACCAGAGGAGGCAATGGATGGTGCTGACAGTGGCCCTTTGTTCAGGAAAGTGCAGGATTAACACCAGGGAGGGAGCAGAGGCTGGGCTGCACAGCTGCAGCCATTTAGGATCTTGTAGCAGGGATGTAAGGAGCACCTGGAGGAAGGAGAAGCTGTGGGTTGTAGTGAGTGGTGGAAGGAGTGGAGGTTTTGCTGACATATTGGACTGAACTACTGGCTTGACAAACTAATGGACTGGGCAATGGATTGGCTTATTGGCTTATTGACTGTGAGCCCTTTTGGGACAGGGAGCCATTTAACTTTAATGTTGTTATTTGCCTGTAAACCGCTTTGTGAACTTTGTGTTGAAAAGCGGTATATAAATACTAGTGATTGATTGATTGATTGACAATGGACTGGTGTGGTGAACTGATATATGGACTGACTTACTGAATGACTAAGGACTATTGGACTGAGGACTGGCAATTATTGAAGGACACTTGTTCTGAAGCTCCAAGAGGAGACCTGTGGCCTACAGGCAAGGGGGGGGCAAGCTCTCTGTTGGTGCTGGGGTCTGGTAGTTTGTAGATATTGCCAGGATTGTTTGTATCTGGGTGACTAAGTAGCCTAAGCGGGCATAGCATTTAGGAGGAAAGTTTGGAGCAGGGGCTTTGGCAAGACACCATCAAATGGGGTGGGATGACTTTAGCAGGTGCTGCTGGATTTTCAAAACCTTCTACAACAGTGGTTCTCAAACTGTTAAGCACTGAGATCCACTTTTTAGAATGACTAGCCATCCAGGACCCACCAGAAGTGATATCATGGCTGGAAGTGCCATCATTGTAATGCCAGACCCTGCTGCTTTCCTAAGAATGAAAAAATAAGTTGGGGATTTCTCAGCCATTTTCCAATAGCAAAGTGAGTAAGACAGAAAAAGCCTATTTACAACCTTGACCGAAGCAAAACAACCACACAGCATTCCCCTTTTCCAGCATCCCATCTAAGCATATTTTCAATATGGCTGCTCTAGGTACTTCGCAACCCACCTGAAATTGGCTCCCGACCCACACTTTGGGAATTACTGCTCTACAAGGACCAATAATTCTGTGTCCACGCACAAGGTAGGCTAACATCTGCCCTCAGCCCAGCCATTTTATTTGCCCTACCTCCTCATGCAATTTCTTGAGGAATTCAATTTCATCCATGAGAGATTCAATCTTGCGCTCCAGCTCCAGGCGTGAAAGGGTGGCATCATCCACATCCTACCATTTCAGGAAGGAGATCAAGAGTCAGTGACACAGCAAGGAGGTCCACCATTTTCCCATTTCAACTTAAAATGCACAAGGGTGAGCAAAGAGTTAAGGAAATCAGGCAGGGTATTTCTAACTTCATCAGCAAGGCTGGTGGGGTGATGCCAGACTCCCTGCTTCAGCACAATGGACAGCACACTTGGCTGCCAGAAATAGCATTCAAGAATGAGGCCCCGGGGCACAATCCTATGCACACTTTCCTGGAGTAGGCATCACTGAACGCAGTGAGAGTTACTTGTGAGTAAACCTGCCTAGGACTGGGCTGTCAATCTTGACAACTCATTTGGAAGGAATAAGGAACAAATGTGGGAACAGAGAGCAAGAAGAACAACAACCAGAAATCCTATCTGTGTATGAGTACAAGAGCAACTAACAGCCCAGTCCCAATCTGCATTGGAATAGGCAGGCCAAGTGGCCTGCACCATAGGAGGCACAGGTTAGGAGGTGGCTGCCACGCAACTCGGAATAAGGAGTAATTTTCCTTTGCCTCATGCCACGTGGCAGCCACCCCTATGTGGCTACTCAGATCTGCACCAGCGAAACTGCTGACACACATCTGAGCAGTCTGGTATAACGCTGGGCTGGCTGGAAGGGGGGAAGGATTCAGCCTAGGTTGCCCAGGTTGCCCTGTCCAATCCCCCTCCTGGGACTGGTCCACCCACCAGCCCACCATCCCCCACCCAAAACTATCCCCATTCTGCCCTCCCACCACCCTGTCCAATGCTGGCTTAGGGAACTCTCCCTCCGCTAGTCTGGATCTGGCATTGGGAGGCCAATGTACATCCTCGTGTCGGCCTACCTGACCCTTGAGGTGTTGTAAACATGCTTTACGGCATGTACGCAGCATCAGGAAGATGGTACAAGTCCATTGAGCTGGCTTAAGTGCCAGTTAGGACTGGGCTCTAAGTGTGAAACTCTGCAGGTGCTAACTTGCTCACCTTGCGGAACAGAACCAGATTGTTCTCGGCATCTTCACGCTTGTGCTGCTCCTCATCCAGTCTGTGGGGGCAGAGAGCAGTGGAGAAACAGCACTCAATGGTCTTCACATTGACTGCACTGCCCAACTGGGACTCCAGCTATACCTGCTACACAACTAAAACGCCCCTTTTCTATGTCTAAATAGGACATTTCTATCCCCTTCCTGCCTTCTGGACTTTGCTTTCAAGGTCGAAGCTGGATGAGTCAAACTGATTCCATATGTAAGTTTCTGCCCACATCCCTGTTGGCCTCCATCATGCCTAATTCTTAGCCCAAGATTGCAATAGAAAGGTGACGTGTAAACGCTTCCAGTCGCCCAACATACATTTACTGTGAGCTAAGTGCTGTACAGAGAAGGAAAATGTGACAGTTCCTGCCCAAAGAACTTATATTATGCTCTAACTTATGTTAGACAATAAAGGGGATGGGGGGAAAGATTAGAAATAAGAATGGTGTTGGGGAGATCTAGCTGGCCGGGAAGATGCAGATGTAATGCAATTCCAAGCGCAATCCAAACTGGAAATTGAGCCAGCGCAGTCCTCCCTGCACCAACTCAAGAGCTAGCTGTGTTGGCACGGAAGCCTGCGCAAGCTTGGCCGGGCTAAATCCCAATCCTGCACCAGCCAGAGCACGTAAGATTGCAGTGGAGAGGTGGCGGGAGGGTGGTTTGGAGGCAAGGAGGGGTTGTTTTTGGGTACAGGAGGTCAGGCTGAGGGAGGACTAGACCCAGAAGGGAGTGTGGGATTGGCAGCGGCAGGACAGGCTGTATCCTAACACCTCTCCCAGCCTGGCTTTATAAAGAGCTTCTCGGAATTGTGAGAATCTTCTTGGATCCAAGAAGCCCCATAGGGACGGCTGGAACGTTACATGGGATAAGGGAAAATATATCCCCTTATCTTGAGCCGCCTCCTAACCCATGCAGGATATAGCATAGCTACCCCAGTGCAGGGTCAGGACTGGGCTGCAAGGGTAATTCTGGAATGGCTATGCTGAAAAGACTACTGCAGATATCTTTAGTTGTGCAAAAAACCTTTTCCAATCCTTGGTTTTCAGGATTAATACAATATTATCCATCTTTGAAGAAAGGAAAAACCTCCTTTCTTCAAAGATGGATAATATTGTATTAATCCTGAAAACCAGGTTTTTCAAAGTGCAGATGGGGACTGCCATCCAGCCACACCCTTCTTCTCTGATGCATCTTCTGCTCCCCCCCCTGCACACTTCTGCCCTGGCTGACTCAGAAAGAGGAGAGGGAGAGGCTGACTCAGAAAGTGGGAGAGGGTGGCACATAGTGGACTTTTACAGACTTCAGATCCTTCTGCTTATCTCTTGCCTTCCTTTCTTCCATTGGTACCTGCATCTGCCATAGTTTATGCTATGCCAGGATGCAGAAACTCAAACCCCACCCAATAATGCCTTGGGGAATGCAAACTCAATTTTTCTATTCTTTGCTTTGCTTTTTTTTTAAGTACTGCAGCAGAATGCATGAAAGTTCCACCCTCCTGCTGGGAAACACATCTCAGGTGAGCTAGGTAGGGTCCCTTCTGAACCACATACCCCCTTACTTTAAGAGGCAGTTGCAGTTACCCCATCATATTGCCATCAGCTTCACACACATCCTTGCCAAGTCACATGGATTCCACCATATCAGGCAACGCAACATCATATGCGTAATTCTTTCCCAAAGAAGAATGTGTCTCCTCTGCTCTACCTCTGCCTTCCTCCACCAAATTCATGCTCCCTTTCACTCCCCATCCAGAAATCACATGAGTGCCACAAAACAAAAGGAGGGGAGAGCAAACTTTGCCAGAAGTTTATCCATCATCTGCCTTCCAGACACCACTGACCACTGCCACACCCATAGAGTCAATCTTCCTCCCCATCCTTGATTCCTACTCCTGCCCGGTTCCCCCCCATATGATGCCTGCTGGACTCATCCCATGCACGGAGCACCACACCCTTGTCACCCCACTAGCACATCTCAAGGACCAATCAGGAATTTTACCTCTTTTCTGTGCACAGCCAACCCCCTAAAATCCCAACGTCTCTACAACCAACTTATATTATATTACTATATGATTAAATCTACCCCCTACTTGCTGCACACTGAAGATTTCAGAGATGAGAATCCCCTCCCTAGATTTACAGACAGAATGCCATGCCACAGTTTCAATTCACAATCTGTACCTAGAGCTAGATCAGAAACTAGAAGGTTCTGACTACTCTCCAATCTAGGCACAATAATTCAGAAATCCCAGCTTCCAGCTGCCCCTTTGCTAAGCCATCTGCCTTCCAATTCAAGCCCCAGAGCTGAGGTTAAGTAACTGGAGTCCCAAAATGTTCTGATCATTTTTCCATCACAAATCCTTTCTTACCACTGAGGTAGCAACTTCCAAAGAGGTACCCATGTCAGTCTGTAGCCATAGAAACCCTCTCTGTTGTTTTTACTATTTGAGGAGTAGGACCCATGCACACTTCCAGGGCTACTGTGGTGCAACCATTAACAACCCTCGGAACTGCACTTCTATCTTTAAACTGACAGATTTTCCAACACTGCTAAAATTAAGATAAGAATGCACCAGAAAAAAATCATTAAGATCACACAGTTCCAGCTGGTTCCTACGTTGCTGTTTATGAATCATACTAAATACGGTGCAAAAAAATAAATTGTCATGTATGTTTAATGTTTTTGTTGTATGCAATCTCTCTGGAGAAAGTTAGAAATCAATGGAAGTGAAGATTATAACACAGGACAGGGGATTCTGATGCTCATCAGGACTCAGCATCCATCACTGTCTGCTCCCATTCATGCAGCCCCTCCAAGGGGCAAAGGATGGTTCCACTGGCCATCTGCTGTAATGGGTGACACACATGCCACACCCTCCTTTGGGATTCAGCCCCCAGTTCTGAAATTCCCAATTCTGGCCCAGCCAATTTTGGCGTGGCCCAGCAGATTCTCTCCCCACTCTCTTTGCAAGAGAACCCAGGAGAACCCAGAACTCTGCCATTATCTTCAAAGGGGGTGTCAGAGCAGCAGTCAGTGTTTTAAGAGGAAGGTGCTAGAACCCAAACCCAGCCCTCTATCCTTAAACTACCTCGGATAACTGTGTGATGCGGCCTTCCTGTCTGGCATGCAGCCCTATCCCGAGACCCTTCCCACCACTCAATTCAGGGCCGGAGAACCCAGTTTTCGGGCTGTCCCCCCGACCTCTCCAATGGTGCCACCAAAGGGCGATGTGCCCGACCCAGACTCAGGAGAGGACCCAGACGAGCACTGCTACTGCTGCGGCTTTCCATCTCCTCCCCCCCCCAATTCCAAAGGGGACCCAGAGGGCGCCCCCGCAGACACACCCCGCTGCTCACCTCTGCTTGAGGGCGGCCAAGTCTTCGGCCAGGTTGTCCCGCTCGACCTGGAGGCGGTCGCGGTCGGAGCCCAGCGCGTCCACCTGCCTGCGCAGCTCGCGGAGCTCGCCCTGGAAGAGGTCGGCGGCGCGGGTGGGCTCCTTGGCGCGCGACTGGCCCAGCTCGGCCAGCAGGGCGGCGTTCTGCGTCTCCAAGTAGCGCACTTTCTCGATGAAGCTGGCGAAGCGGTCGTTGAGCTCCTGCAGCTCCTGCTTCTCGTTGCTCCGCGTGGCCAGGAACTCCTGGTTCAGGGCATCGGCCACCGAGAAGTCCAGCTTCTCGCTGCTGTAGGCCAGGCGGGGGGCCGCCGCCGGCGTGCTGGAGCGCAGATACAAGGCGCCGCCGCCACTCCCGCGGTAGGAGCGCAGCGAGGCCAGCCCGGCAGAAGGCGTGCTCAGCAGCCGCGTGGACGAGGCCAGCCGCGACGACGAGTACGACACCGGGGACAGCATGGGGGGCCCCCCGAAGGTGCGGCGGTACGAGGTGGCGCGGACGCCGCTGCTGCTGCTGGAGTAGCTCATGGCTGCGACGGCGGGGCTCGGGAGCGGACCCTGCAACTTTCTGGCGGGCAGAAGAAGACGCCGGCTGAGGGGACGCCGCTTTATAGGCGCCCGCCCGAGTGGCGGCAGGGAGAGGGGAAAGGAGGGAGAGGGGGCAGCAGGCTCCGCCCTCCTTGGATGTGGCCCAGAGCCCCGCATTGCAGCCCTCTCGGCCGGGCAAGGGAGCCACCCAAGCCGAAGGGAGATGCTCCTCTCCGAAGGGGGCGAGCGGCCTGCCCAGAAGCGACGCGACCGCCCCCCAGCCGCGCAGGCGGCCCCATCCCCGGCACTCGGCTCGGGCTCACTGGACAGAGCTGCTCCTGAGGAAGTGTTGAGCGAACTGGGGCGTCAGGGACGGGCTACGTGGACCCCGGGAAGACGAGAAGACCTGAGAGGGCTCTACAGTTCTGCGGGGTCTTTGTCCCAGGGCGGGAAAGGAGGGGGTGCGCGCGAGGCGGCGGCTGAGCCGTTCTCTTCTCAGTTCTGAGCTATTATATTGGCTCACCGTGTTTGGGGATCTGGAGGCGGGGCAGGGCCAGACTCAAAGCCACTGAGAAGAATTTTACCAGGGGGAACAAGGTTTATTTTGGGCCTTTCCCCTTCTCCCTTGAAAGGTGAATTTGGCTCCTGCCCCCCTTTGTGGCTCCCTTTTTTACCCCTGGCCTAGGTGCACCCCCTGCACACCCCTCCCAGAGACAGGCAGGGCTACTAGAGGAGACCTTTTACAAGTGGGCACTGGGCAGGAAGAGGAGCTTTTTAGGAATCCCTGAATGGAAAAGATTTCACGTTTGGGACAACAACCACTTTTCACTTAACATAAAAACATAAGAAGAGCCCTGCTGGATTAGGCCAAAGGCCCATTACATCTAGTCCAGGTTCCTGTATCTCACAGCGGCCCACCAGGTGCCTAAGGGAGCTCAATAGTCAATGACAAGATGTCACTTGCTGTTGCACATCCTGTTGCCACTCCCTTGCAGCTGGCATTTTGAAGTAGCCTACTATTAATGTAAGGAGGTTGCACCACCCATAGTGGCATATAACCCACGATGGACTTTTCCTCCAGAAATCTGTCCAGTCCCCTTCTAAAGGCATCTAGGCCAGATGCCATCACCACCTCCTGTGGCAAGGAGTTCCATAGCTTAACATACAAGGCGCAATCCTAATTTGGAGTTAGGCTGGCACAGTTAGGCCAGCAGCATTTGGCTGGCACAAGGGCCATCGTAAAGCGTGTTTGGACCACTCTTGGTGTCAGGAGGGATGGCACATGTCTGTGTGCTGACCTCTCTGACTCCGAGAGTGGTCAAACGTGCTTTACCCGGTGGCCCTTGTGTCAGCCAAACTTTGCTGGCCTAACTGTGATGGCCTAACTACGCGTTAGGATTGCACCCACGATCATTTTGTATTCATTGGGAAATAGTCCCCATATCAGAGCTGGGGGTTTTCTGGAGTGGGATATGGTCTGCCCCATTCCAGGAAGGCCAACTGAGATGCAAAGGAGAGGGGAAAGGTTTGGCATGATGTAATCCAGGCATTGCATGTCAGCCCTTTACTTTCACCATTGTGGTTCACTCTGGAAACCGGAGAATTCAAGCCCACTTCTCCCTACAAACCCCTTCCAATCTGTATCCTTGGGCAGGCCGAATCCTGACCATCACACGGCTCATACAGGCAGCACTTACCCCATCTTCCAGCAAGCACTCCGCATTGACCTCCTCCCACCTGAGAAGTGGGGGGGGATGCAGGGCCACCTGTAACAACACCACATAGCACATCACGTTTGGAAAGATGCTTGGCTGTCTAGCAAGCATGGAACAGTGAGCATTCCCACATGTACTCTCATGCACAAAATGCGAGTTGTGGATGATTAGTCCAATGGAATGCACTCCTGTATGCTGTCACACACATGCGCATGTACACAAAAAGGGCACATACACAACACATACTATATTTTTTAGACAAGCTTCCCTGACATTTCATTCTCGTTCCTATCCTCACGACACAAGAATCTCAGTTACGCAGATGTGCATATGTGAGCCCCCTTGGGGATGACAGGGAATTTGGAAAGTTTGTGAACTACCTTTTATTGAAAAGTGATATGCAAATATTCTTATTTATTATAATGTTTCAGCACACCAAATAATCCACTCTGATATCTTTTTTTTAGCTCCCTTGCACATGCATATTGCATCATGGTTGTTACTATATTTCTGTGCATAACCACTCTACACCCATTTATGCTGGGGTTTGCTGCTGAGGGGTCTGAGGCTGCAATCCATGTACATTTTCCTGGGAGTTTACTACTGAACACGATTGAACTTTCTTCTGAGTAGACATGCATCCGATTGTGCTGTGAGTGGGAGAGCTGAGCTGTAGCTGAAAACTGGTGGCACTTGGTTCCTCTCCCCTCAGCCACCTCCAGTCCCTCCAGCCTTGCCAGTAAACCCACTGCAGACAGTCCTTGCCCAACAGCTCTTGCTGCCAACTGTTTCTCCCCCTGCCAAGATTCATCCTCAGACTTCTCCTCCCAATGCTTCTTGCTCCCTCCCTAATTCCCTGCCAATCTACTACACCTGTTTGGCTCTCCCCTCACAGTCCCCAGCCAGCTTGTGCAGTGATGTCATCTAAATGATTTAAGAACAGGTACTCACTTTTGATTGGCACGTGTCGGGACCCGCCCACCGGAAGTGACATCATAAGCCGGAAGTGATGTCGTGGCAGGAAGTGACATGAAACAAAGCCCTTTTTGAGGCCTCAGACAATTTTAAACTGACCCAACAGTTGCAACAGTATTCCACAGCACCCCCAGAACATGTTAAGGAGGCCTGGCATCGTGTTAAAGTGACCCAGAGCAGCTCATTTTCCAGTGGCAAGGCAAGGCAAGGCTCCGCTCACTGCCTGCCTGCCTGGCTCTGAGAACATGCAGGCAACTCAAACGTGCAGGAAATTCAAACATTGCAGGGGGCGGAGTCAATGAGTGGGTGGGCAAATGGGCAGGGCCAGCCGTAATCCTAGGAACCGGTACTCGCGTACCCCCTGCATGACATCACTGAGCTTGTGGCTCTCTTCAGCACCACAGTCCTTTTGAAACTCTGGAAGATGCACTCATTCTACACCCCATACTGTCCATTCCCCCCTCCTAGGTCCCTTACCATCAAACTAGACATCATTATAAAGGCATGCCTAGGGCTAGCACACCATAAAATATATATACAGGCATGCTCCAGTATCAGCTGGGGCTCTGGACCCCACCGTGGATATCTGAAACCGTGGATACTGGGGACGCATTTTTAAAGACAGGGGAACATCAGAGGTTTTGCTGCAACAAGGTAAAAAAAAGATTTGTTTAATGTTCCCCTATCTTTTTAATAGGAGCCCCAGTATCCATGGATAACTGAAACCATGGATTCCGAATCAGGGGATACCGGGGTACACCTGCAGTAGCTGGATTCGGCCCCTCCCATAAATTGGGATTCCAGTGTGGTGGGAGGGAGGTTAACTCTCTGTCTTGGACCAATTGCTCCCAATTGGGCTCCACACCTAAGGGGGCCCTGTGCTCAGGTGATCTAATCTTGTATGCAGTTTTGTGCTTAGATCCATTTGATCCATTAATTCACATGCACTTTTTATGTGCACATTTTGATTGCTTTCCATTCTACCATAGAGATATAAAGTCTAAATTTTATTTCTAAGATTCTTCAAACCACGGCTCTGAACCTAGGGCCCCGGTAAAAAAAGGTTTCCAGTGAGGCTGCACAGCTCCTAGGGCCGACCCGGCTCTCTTCCTACCATGGTCTTGATCCTGGTCCACATTCCCCTCAGCCCTGGGGGAAAAACACCCATTGGGAGGGGACAAAGGCAAATCTTGAGCTGCATCTGTCTCAGGAGTCACCTGTTGCTCTTAAATGACAATTTGGTCACACCTGGTAGAGCAGTGGTATTCAAACTGTGAGTTGGGACTCACTTGGTGGGTCGTAACCTGATGTCAGGTGGGTCGCAGAAAGCTGGGAGCAGCCATCTTACAAACTGCAGACCTTACTCTTGTTATATTCCTTTTATGAGTGTTAACAGTTTGAGAGCACAATCCTAAACTGGAGTTAGGCCGGCATAAACTAAGCCAGCAAAGTTTGGCCAGCACAAGGGCCACCATAAAGCATATTGGGACTACTCTCGGAGTCAGGGAGGATGGCTCACGTCTCTACTGGCCTTGCACTGGCCAAACTTTGCTGGCTTAGTTTATGCCGGCCTAACTCCAGTTTAGGATTGCACCCTGAATTTTCAAGTGAGGGTTTTTTTAAAATTTTGTTTTTAGTTCAGTATTGTACATCATATTTTGTCCTCATCTTGCTTTCTCTCAGGGATGTTTCATGGCTGCAGTCCAAGAATGCCAATTTATATTTCAGGAGTGCCATTTTGTGATGTTACAATGACAGCACTTTCTGCTTGATGATGTCACTTTCTGCCACAACATCACTTCCAGGTTAATGACATCACTTCCGGTGGGTCCCAACATGAGTGCCATTCTAAAAAGTGGGTCCTGGTCTAAAAAGTTTGAATGCCCACTGTGGTAGAGGACAGGACAGCAGTCAGTACATCCTGCAGTGCCTCGTTCAGCCAATTAATGGGGGAAATTAGTGCAATCCATAGCCCCCAACCCCCACTCCCCAAATGTGAGCCATGCCGTGCCCCTTCTTTAGCACTCCTCATGCAGGGGACTCTCCCTCCCTCCCTCCCTCCCACCATTCTTTCTCCGCTTTCTCAAGATTTGGGTGACTTTTATGCACAGTGAGGCTCATCAGCTGGTGGCCTGTTGCTGCCTGACTCACCCCCAAGTCTGCCAACTGGGTGCTCATAAAAACATAAGAACCTAACATAAGAGCCCTGCTGGATCAGGCCAAAAGCCCCTCTGGTCCAGCTTCCTGTATCTCACAGTGGCCCACCAGATACCACAGGGAGCACACAAGACTAGATACTTGCATCTCATTGCCACTCCTGTGTATCTGGCATTCCGAGGTAGCCTACTTCTAAAATATGGAGGTTGCACTTCCCATCACAGACTGTAGCCTGCGATGGACTTTTCCTCCAGAAATCTGTCATCCCCTGGCACTTAGGCCAAACTCCATCACCACCTCCTGTGGCACGGAATTCCACGGATTAATTACCCGCTGGGTAAAAAAGTATTCCCTTTTATCTATTCTCATCCTCCCAATTTTAGCGGGTGCCCCACCAAGCAGTATTGTGTTTGGGGTGGGGATGTGAGGTGGTGTGTGAGCTCTGTCCCTGGCATTTGCTGCTTCACACAAACATCACAGGCATGTTCTTGCTGCTTCACTGCTTCATTCTTGCAGGCATTGCTGCTTCACACAAACATCGTGACGGACATGTATGTACTCACCCAGAATGAATCAGGCTTTATCAAGAGTAGGAAGTTCAGAGCACTGCAACTGCTCTGGTTGCACATCACATTACTGTCTTTATCGTTGCTGGCACAAAAAGGGAGGGAATGGAAAGCTCTGAGCTGATGGCCAAGCGGATCCCATTCTTCAGCAGCCTGCTTGTACTGCCGGAAGGGTTTGTCCAGTCCTGGGCCACCTGCTGGGTCTGCCAATATCTAGGCTAATTAATGCTATCTACAGTTGATGGGTTTGGAAAATGTAGCTGCCCCTTGTCATTCCTGTATGGCGGGGGGGGGGGGAGTGAAGCTTTGCAGGCTTGGAGCAGAATGTTGCGAGTAGAGATCTTTAGGTTGCTTCCAACACTGGGAACCAGGTAAATGTGCAAACATATGGTACATAGCCCTGCTAACCCCTGCTAACTGGGCAAGAGGCACTTTTTCAAGTGGTGTCCTCTTATATTTAGCAGGGGGAGAGCAATTGTCCCTCTTCACCCCAGCACAGTGTCTTTCTCGTGGCTGTTGCTGGTGGTGTTCTCCATTCTTTTAGATTGTGAGCCCTTTTGGGACAGGGAGCCATTTAGCTTTATTATTACTATTTGCCTGTAAACCACTTTGTGAACTTTGTGTTGAAAAGCGATATATAAATACTAGTGATTGATTGATTGCTTAACAAAGTTTATGGGGCTTGACCAAGGCAGCACAGGGGTTGCCAAGTTTGACCAGTAGGATTGGATCTGGGGTGAGTCTGCTGAGTCCCTTAATTTCCTGCTCTCAGAAATCAGAAAGGCATCATCATCCAATGAACTGGCTCCAAGCCAAGTTCTCTGTTTTCTGGTCATTTGGGGAAAAAAAAACATGTTCAACTATAAACAACAACAATGGACAATGACTACTCAATCTGGATGACTCACAAGCCCCTGTGGATACTATGACAGAAGTCGCTGGGATGCTAGAAAGGTCCAAACCATGAAAAATTGGGGATTTTCAATGGCAGCAACAATGGGCCTTTCTTGGCTAATGTCCGTCTTGGAGCCATTCCACTGGACATACTTGGATCTGGTGTCTACTGCAAGACAGGCTGACGGTGCTCTAATTCCCACCGTTCCCTTCCCATCGAACTGGTCCCTATATATCTACTTGCATTTAGGTGCTTTCGAACTGCTAGGTTGGCAGGAGCTGGGACAAGCAACGGGAGCTCACTCTGTTGCGTGGTCTTGAACTCCCAACCTTCTGGTCGGAATTAACCTGCTGCACCACCATGTCCCTTAAGGGAACATTACCTTTCCTCATTAACCTTTCTTACCCTAAGAACTGAATTACGGCTGCGTCAGCTATGAAAAGTTGGATAGGATTGTGCCCAAAATAAATGCAGTAAAGCCTTGCTACACATAAAGGGCCAAATCCTATCCAATTTTTCTGCCCTAGTGTAGCTGTTCCAATGGCGGGGGTGCTGTATTCGGGGGAGGGGGCGGCAGTAATGGAGGCCTCCTCAAGGTAAGGTTGTTCACTTACCTCAGAGTTGCACTCCAGCTGCATTGGCACCAGAAAGTGGGATAGGATTGGGCCCTAAGCCTGCCATTTGTGTTGACAGATTTAACATTTCTTTTAAAAATTGCAGCTGGATTGGCTTCAACTCTCCCCCTTGTTACCATCACGATCTGGCTCCCCCTGCTATTTGCCAAGGGGGAAACTAAATGTGCTCCCAGTGGCACTAAATTCTGTTTCCTGCTATTGCCAAGACCATTGTGAGTGGATCCTAATATTAATTTTTCAGGTTGATGGCCTCTCTCTTCCTTTCCACCCCTCCCCCACACCGCTAATTGGTATTAGTAATATGAATGCCGTACTAAACAAAAGTTTGGGGGGGGTGAATGAGACAAAGCACTGTGAAGCATTCTGCGTGCTAAACTGATATACAAATTATAGATTATACCCAGGACTGATGGCAGAAATGTGCCCTATCTGGATAAATATATAACAGAAGCTGGATAATCAGATTGGCAAGCCCTTCCTGCAATGGCTCTTAACAACTAATGGAGCTTAGCAAAAAACAAAACAAAACACTAGCCCTGAGAGACCTGATCCTTCATCTGCAGGAAGAGCTGAGGCCAGAGAGCCAGCCAGCCATAGATTAAAAGACAAGCAAAAAATAAAACCCTTCCCTTGCTGCTATTACAGTCCTTATTCCCCAGCTGCCTGAAGCAAAATGGGGGGGAAAAAACCACTCAGGAACCCTCTGGAGCAGATCAAACCATCAGCAGAGGCAGAATCCCCTGGCTTGTCACTAGGGAGGGTTGCTTTCTGCTGCAGCTACCATTCTCAACCCATGGCAAGCAGCCACTCTTAAGAAAGGGTTGCCACATGACTGAAGAGGTTTTCTTGATGCCAGGACAAATCTTTTTGTAAGCAGGCAATGGTGTGGAGAAAACCTACATGTACATGCCAAGATGCTCCCTAGGAACAGCTTACCATTGTTTTTAGCAGCCACCAGAGGGAGCAATGCAAGTGACCTCAGCTTGGCTGGTATACATGTGAGGGCACTTCATCCAGCTTAATTGTGTAAAGTCATAGTGCAAAAGAAAGCTTTATTATAACTGTAGTCCAGTGCAGTTAGCATATCACCTCTTGAAAATTGCAATAAAAGCTCTTTCAACTGTTTTTGACAGTACTAGGTGTGCGTATTGGCAGGAAATAAACTTGACCAACTTCTGACTACCAGAAGTGGGTCATTTCCAAGATGGCAGCCTCAGAATGGGCCGAAATCACGCAAAATCATGCAACCGCGCCATTCCCAAGCTCAGAAACATTCTAACCGCAGGTCTGACAGCTGTTTCTGTCAGAGCTAGGTGTGCTGAGTGACAGGGAAAAAATTTGACCAATTTTGGACAACCAGAAGTGGGTCATTTCCAAGATGGAAGCCTGCGAGAATTGTCAAGATTCATGCAAAATCATGCAACCCCGCCATTCCTAAGGCACAGGGAAACCTCTCAAAGCAGGTCTGACAGCTGTTTCTGTCAGAGCTAGGTGTGCTGAGTGACAGGGAAAAAAATTGACCAATTTTGGACAGCCAGAAGTGGGTCATTTCCAAGATGGCAGCCTGCAAGAATCAATTCTGGCCCATTCTCGCATACCCATTCTCTCTATACCACTCTTCCTTGAAGGTGTTCAGGACGGTGTATATGGATCTTTCCCCACCATAATCTTGGGGTAGGGTAGCCTGAGAAAGAATGGTTGGCCCAAGGCACTCAGCAAGCACGCTGGGGGAGATTTGATTTGAACGCAGCTCTCCCTAGTCCCAGCCTCACACTGTAATCACTACACTATGCCTACTCTCCATGTCATGTTGGCTCTTCAAGGTGCCTGGTTTTTCTGTGTTATTTGTGAAAGGGGAAGCACAGTGAGCCTGAGTAGAAGGAAACTGGTGAGGGCTGGTGAACACTGGAGCAGCAACTAACTGGAGAGACTTGCTTTGAGCAAGCTGTTCCCTCTTTTTTGCCTTAGCCTCCCTCATCTCTAAATCAGGCAATCAGAATGACCTACTAATGTGAAGATCAGAGCAGCAGGAAGTGCTACAGAGATGATAAATACAGTAAGAGAAAATGGCTTACAGGGACTCAGCTGAAAGAACTTGAAGACAGAAGAAGATAGCTGACAGAACTTGAAGACACCCAAAAAGTGGCTTGAGAGTCTGCCCTCGCTCTGCTTAAAAGAACATACAGATAATGAGTCTTTTTAAAGAACCCTAGGACTTGACAGAGTAGCATTAGCCAATTCAAGTCCCTGTCCTGAGGAGTTTACAATCTAAAGTTTGTGGGGGAGGGGCAATGTAGAGAGGAGAGGCTGGGCAAAAGCAATAGGGCAGTGTTATTCAAACTGTGTGTCGGGACCCACTCATGGAAAACTGGGAGAAGCCATGTTGGAAAACTGCAGACCTTACTTGCTATATTCCTTTTGTAAGTTTGAAATTTCAAGTGAATGTTTTTTAAAATTTTGTTTTTAGTTCAGTGCTTTTGCATATTTTGTCCTAATCTTGCTTTCTGTCAGGGATGTTTCATGGTTGTACATTTACTGCAGTCCAAGAATGCCAATGTACATTTCAGGAGTGTCATTTTATGATGTTACAATGATAGCACTTCCTGCTTGATGATGTCACTTCCTGCCACAACATCACTTCCAGGATAATGACAACACGTCCTGAGGGTCCTGACACAACTGCCATTCTAAAAAGGGGGTTCCAGTCTAAAAAGTTTGAACACCACTGCAATAGGAGAAGAATATGCTCAAGTACACTTTTACTTAGGATTACTATTTGTAAGGGGGGGGGTGAAGATTACAGGGCTATGCCAAAGGAGAGGGGCTGGATTTTGAACAGGGATTTGAAGAAAGGTTGACTCAGTGATCAGGGAGGAGGGAGAAGTTCTCTTATAAGAAGCAATGAGGGAGAATGACAAAGTCATCTAAGTGAATAGGAAGTCTTCCGGCACTAAGGGTGATAGAGCCCAAGGCCACCAGCAGGAATACCAGGACAGAATAGTAAGGATGGAGGCCATGCCATAGAAAGCATTGAAGCTACAATCACAATGAGAAGGGCTGAGCGTAGCCTTCCAACAGTCTTCTTCTTCTCTGGATGTTCCAGTATAACAAGCAGTTATGCCCTGGGTGTGATATCTGAACTCAGAAGGAGTAGAGCAAGGAGCCAAAGCCTCTATCCCAGTGGTCCTCAAATGTTTTAGACCAGAACCCACGTTTTAGAACTTGTGTTGGGACCCACCGGAAGTGATGTCATTAACCTGGCATTCTTGGACTGAAGCAAATGCACAACCATGAAACATCTTTGACAGAAGGCAAAAATAGGACAAAATGTTGTGTAAAAGCACTGAACTAAAAACAAATTTTTAAAAAGCTTCACTTGAAAATTCAAACTGTTAACACTCACAAAAGGAATACAGCAAGAGTAAAGCCTGCAGTTTCCAAGATGGCTGATCCCAGCTTTCTGCAACCTACCTGACGTCAGATCACGACCCACCTAGTGGGTCCCAACCCACAGTTTGAATAACACTGCTTCAGGCAGTCCTACAGTTAGCAAAAGAGCTCACCTGCCCTTCCTTATACTGCCCTGGAGATGGTTGCATACTCTGGTCTGTCTGAGGCAAGCCTCACAGATGAGGTCGCCCTGCAGATAAAGGCGACGCTGACATAACAACCGATAAATCATTCCTAGAGTAAAGCTCCGAGAAGGGCAGACATCCAGGGGCCAGCGTTTCTGGGATCCGTGGTTCTCTGCGGCTTCTGCTGCCTGCTCTCCCTATGTCTCCCCCTCCCCCAGCGTCTGAGAATCATGCCAGCTACTTACGGGAAAGCCAGACAATTGAATATATTTGCTGAGGGACTTGAAATGTGCCCAAAGCACAGCTAAAGGGGTTTGTGTGCGTGTGGAGAAAGAGAAAGAGAGAGAGAGGTAGACCAATTGAAGCATCAGTGAAATGCCAACTGTATTGGATTTTCAGCTCTAATGGATCATCTGCAGCCAGACTGGCCTAGGGAAGGGCCTTTGCTACAGGCCAGATGCTGAATAAAACAAAATCTACTCTTTTTAAAAATGCTGCCCAGTTGGGAAAGAACCTGCAAACAGCTTGCAAAATGAAAAATCTAAAGGGTTAGGGATTTGATTTAAGGGGCATTTTTTTTGTCTAAAACATCTTTCAGGCACACATAGGCCTCCGAAAATGACAGGCACATCATTTCTGGAAGCAGTATTTCCCCAAACTGAACATAACCAAGCAGAAAACTCCACCTTCTCTTGCTCCCATCAGTCTTAGACCTGGTTCTTCTAGAAGTGATAAACTTGTTCCTGGACTCCACCACTTCAGCCAACGAGAACAGGCACGTGTGTTTGTGAGGAGGTCCTACCATTGTCTGGCGGGGGGGGGGCACAGCCACCACGGGGCCCTTTTATGGTGGTGGTGCCACTTTCATCCCACCCTCCAGGGAACTGGAAAAAGCCAGTAAATGCTGTCCAAAAGAGTTACAATGCTTTTGGATGGCAGTGGAGCATCATGCACAGCTCCGTAACACTCAGGTAGGTGGGGGCAGCAGTCTGGGGTGGGGGGGACGGCCGTACACAGACCTGGCCCTGGGGCGGCTGTGGGGCCAAGGGCGCAACTGTGTGATTGAATACTCCACCATACAAAAAGATTCCTTCTCCGTGAAAAACTAGATGCCCAGGAGACAAGGATTTAAGGCAAGAACCTTCCTCCCTATGCCATTTTTCTAAGTGAAGTGAATGTTTCTTAGGGGGCAGTCCTAACCAACTTTTCAGCACTGACATAACTGTGCCAATGGGGCATGTGCTGCATCATGCAGTGGAGTAGGAGTCACGGAGGCCTCCTCAAGGAGCTACATTGCTCTTACCCTGGTGCTGAAAAATTGGTTAGGATGGTGCCCTTACACAGAAAAGCATTTTATGTGAGCATTTTGTTTGTCTTTCAGGCTGCAGTGGTACACTTCAGGCACTTGTTTTGCCATCTCAGTTTGAACCTAAGCAAGCTATCCGGTGAGATACCCTCAAGATCAAAAGTGTTTGCAACAGGAAGTACCAACCTCCCATCAGGAGTGGCATCCTGCCAAGCCAAGCCCTCAACCCAGAATACCAGCGGCAGAGCCCCATGCACTATTATGGGGGGGGCAGCGCAGGTCTTTTCTTCAGGGTTCCCACAGTATGCCAGCAAAAGCACTGCCTCTTACTGTCTTCCTATCACAACTACAAATCTAAGCCAATGTGTATTGGATTATATTTTCCCAGAATAATTGACTGATGGGACAGACAGGTGCTGGCATACTGTGCCATTTCACAGCATCCATGACTGAGGCATGGACTGAGGCAAATAAATCCAATTTATTTATTGAAAGGAGTTTTATACCACTTTTCTAAAACTCAAAAGCAGTGTACATATTAAATGGGCTTTTAATTTTCTATGTTAAATAACATATTAAAGTTAAACAAAATCATTAAAATAACATAAAAAACAGTAAAAGAGCAGAGCAGCATAAAATCGTAAAATAGTATAACAGCATAAAAAAAGTTGAGAAGTAAAAAAGGGTAGTACCTCCTGCCCCAAAAGCCAGGCAAAACAAATATGTATTTAAATCCCACCAGAAACTATACATGGAGGAAGCTGCCCTCAGGTCTTCTGGCACCTGATTGCAGAGTTGTGGTGCCACAACCGAGAAGGCCCTACTCCTTGCCAACATCCCCCTAGCTTCAGATGGCGGCAGAATCCTAAGGGCCACTCTGATTACCTCTAATGACCTCAGGGGATGTGCAGGAATGTATGGGGGAAGATGGTCCATGAGGTGTCTTGGTCCTACACCGTATAGGGCTTTATATGTCATCACCAACATGTCCTTTATAGGCTTGGAAAGGAATGGGCAGCCAGTGTAGCTGCAGGAGCAATGGCATAGCAGATCCTGCACGCCAAGCCCCAGTGACCATCCAAGCGGCTGCAGTCTGCAACTCTCTAACTGCAATTCCCAAACTATCCCCAATAATAAAGCTTTTAAAGGCGGGTTAGGTACCAGGCCCTTAAAATAAGGATATACAGTATATGAGCCATTTCTCAGCTGCTGAGCAAATTCTTTCATTGGTTGTGCCGCCCAGGTCTTTTTTTCGGAGGCTCGTTAAAGTGTCACAGTTTAGCACTGAGTTTACATCCTCCTCATCCAGACGAATCTCCTGCATAATCAGTCACCGCTCCCGACCTGCGCAGCGTCTGGCGCCAGCCCTGGAGACACAAACGACCAGTCCCGCCTCCTCCATCTTGCCAAATTGATGTCTGCCAGCAGGGGTCGCCCCTCCCGCTGGTTCTCGCGAGGTGGTTCACGGGAGCCAGATCAGACTGAGCCCGTTTAGTTATCTTTAAGGGAGGGGTCTAGGCAGAACCCCAGAAGGCTGGCGGATTCGCGCCCCCTCTTCAACACTGCTGAGCGAACGCACAGAACACGCCTGCAATAATCACAGGCAGCGATGTCGGGAGGGGCTGGGTCTTCCAGCTGCGATGGTCACACCTAAGGCGTGCACTAGGGGGCGCTGTTGCGTACCGAATGCTAGCGAGCCTTGTCCCCAAGTAAAGAAGGTTGTCCCTCGTTTGCTGGAGGTGCCGACATCGGCGAAGTGAAGCATGTGACCTTCAGCTGGCTACCAGCGACAAAGACGCAGCCTTGCAAAGGGGGCGCCGATCGACGCTTCCTGGGCCGGCGATCACCTCCCGCAAGCAACCAGCCAGCGCTCCCCTGTGGCTGCCTGAAACGTTGGAGGAATTATTTTCGCCTGACCTCACAGCTCCAGCCTCTTTTGCTATTGCAGAGGAACGCTGGGAGACACTATCAGAGGCTGCCCGGGGAGCGACAGAGGCCCCCTCCCATCAGGGCGCACATGGGCCAGGCGACCCCCGAGCACTTCTAGACTAGCAAAATGCAGCATACAGTGCAGACCAGCTACCCGCCCCCAGACCTTTACTTTGCCTCTTGGTCTTATGGTGGTTACGTTTAACCGGCTTCCTTGTGATCCTCTGTCAGAAACAGGTTTAAAGCCACGGCCTCAGGCCGGACTCCATTTTGTGAGCCTGCAGCCATTTCTTCAGCAGCTGTGAGAACTGTGGCTAATTGGATGTGAGAACGCACAACAGAGAACGCTGTTATCTTGTGGCCCATTCCAGCAGATGGGTGCATGAGCCGAGCACGGCAAGGTTGTGCTAATTAGAAATTGGGTACAGATCTGATTCGCCAGTTGGGAAGGGTCAGACTGGGTGACCAAAGGTGGCCTCATAATAACTCTCTGCCGTTTTTCCCCTGCTGTACCACTCCATGCAGTCCACCTATTGGAAGTACCGCAGGAAATAACTGCCGACGATGTCATCGCCATTGGGAGGCCAGACGCAAAGCAATAAACACTTGTAAGAGGCTGAGGGCAGACGTGAGGGCGTTTTCAAGTGTGCAAAAAAACTCATGCTGGAGCTCGGCCCACTGAGCCTCTTCCTCCTGCTTGTTGTCATGCTGCATGGCTGGTCTTGCTGCCAGGTGGTGGGGGTCTGAGGGCCCTGCATGTACCATTGAACTCAATACCTCTGCTCAAACTAGAGCCACTGATTGAGAAACACACTCTTATCCCACCAGAGGTCTAGGCCAGCTGAAAGTTCTGGAAGGGCAATGTTACCACCCAAGGCCATTCACTCACTCTGACCCTTCTCAATTGGAGAATCACTGCTATAGCCAATTTCTAATTGGCACAGCCCTGAAACCCTGTGCAAGACCTGACTTAAACCCTAGAGTTTGATAAAACTTAGCAGTTAATACCAGTTGTGTTGATGCTGAATTCACTAAACATCCGGACTCCGAGAGCCCCTACACAGAATTTCATTAGCATACAAAGGAAAGAACTGGAGCAGGCAATAGGTCACAATGGGTCACAAGCCAAGTTCAGGTGAGTCACAAAGCACTTAGAGCAGCCATATTGAAAATATAGGAAGATGGGATGCTGGAAATGGGGAGGAGCTGTGTGGTTGTTTTGCTTGTGTTAAGGTTGTAAATAGGCTTTTTTCTGATTCACTTTGCTATTGAAAAATGGCTGAGAAAAACCCAACTTATTGTTGCATTCTCAGGAAAGCAGAAGGCTTTGGTATCACAATGATGGCACTTCCAGCCATGATATCACTTCTGGTGGATCCCAGGCAGATGGACATTCTAAAAAGTGGGTGCTGGTGCGAAAAGAGAACTACTGCACTAGGTCATTATAATTCTAGTCAGACATAGCCTTCTATTAAAAAAAAAATGGCAAAGTGAACTCCCCCGTGCATGTAGGTGTAGCTCAAGCCTCCCCAATTCACATTCACCAGCCTGTACTTATTTTGCCACCCTGACAGTATTAGATGGGGAGGGGAGGACTCCTGTCAACCAGGGGTTAAATTCCAAGTTGCAGACACAGCAATATAGACTTATCCATTTCCTCAGCTTGGTGACCTATAATCAACACACCAAGAGCTGTGCAATGAAAACCAGAATAAAGTGCATGCGTGTTTCAGAGGTGGAGTGGGAGACTTGCAGTCCTCAAATAAAAGCTAATTCATAATTTAGAAACCCATTTGAAGTATAGCCTGCTAGCTGTGCAGAGCATGTAATTATGGCAACCTGCAAATTTGTATTTCCTACACTAGACAATATTCTTGGATGGATGTCATTAAGATCCGAGCCTAACATGCAGCTTCTGTTTCTCCAACTCATCAGTTTCTAAATATCCCCAAGTTTTATTCCAGTTGTCTTTTTTATATAGCTGTATTTTTGCCTAGCAAGCATCTTGCTTACATCCATTGTCCTAGAAAAGTATTTAAGGCTAGTGCAGAGTCAAAAGCTAACCCGAGCCTGGTGCAGAGGATGTGCTCAGTGGGTTTCATGTTTTAAAAATTAGTCACTTGTTTTTAATAAAGTGGCCCAAGTTAAACCCAAGCCAGAATCTGGTGTCTTTATTGGGGAGCACAAGGGTAACCACAGAACACCAGATGCAGAGAAGTGGCAATGAGATGCAAGCGTCTTATGTGCTCCCTGAGGCATCTGATGGGCCTCCAACATGCAGGAAGCTGGACTAGAAGGGGTCTTGGGCCCGACCAGTGGTTCTCTCCTTTGCAGATAAAGCCAGATTTTGCCAGGCAGCAGATAAGCATCAGAGTCCTGGCTTTCTTTTCCATTAGAAACAGCTGAAAGGATAATTAAGGTCCCGTTGTAGTTTGGTTCAAAATTCCCAAAACGTATAAAAAATTTTTGTAGTAATTTTTGGATGAGGTGTTCAAAAACAGCTTCTTTATTTTATGCAGAAGTACATTGTGTTCAGCAAGACTTTAGAGCCTTTTACCAGAAACAAGCACCTTTAACTTCTTGTAAAGTTTTACCAACACTGCAAGGGAGGGACATGAAATTCATGCACAGCAGAATCAGAAGAAAATCCCTCCTACCTCAGAATTGCTGAAGCACTGGAAATATCTAGGTCACTGCTATGGCATGCTTCACTGGGTTGCAATTGCTCATGTTGCTCATGTTGCCCTGCTGCAGAACTATTCCAAAAAAGAAAACTTTGCCAAACATATAGCCTAGCTAGTTCAGTTCATGCATTCAACAAGCATGTTTCCTGCCAGTGCCAAACTGTTGCAGGCACCAGGCCTACTGGCTCTTCCTGCACCTCAATAAGGCAGGACAGTTTGCTCACTACAGAAGAGACCAGACTGCTTTCATTGAAACTTTTAATGAACATCGACATGATGGACAGGAACCAAAAAAATTAGACATTTAGTATTCCTCCCCCTCATCTTCCCCATCAGCACTGTCTGCTCCAACCTCTTCATAATCCTTCTCCAGAGCAGCCATGTCTTCCCGGGCCTCTGAGAACTCTCCTTCCTCCATCCCCTCCCCAACGTACCAGTGGACAAAGGCACGCTTGGCATACATCAAATCAAACTTGTGGTCCAGGCGAGCCCAGGCCTCAGCAATGGCTGTGGTGTTGCTCAGCATGCAGACGGCACGCTGCACTTTGGCCAGGTCGCCCCCGGGGACCACGGTGGGGGGCTGGTAGTTGATACCAACCTTGAAACCAGTGGGGCACCAGTCCACAAACTGGATGCTACGCTTGGTCTTGATGGTGGCAATAGCAGCATTGACATCTTTGGGAACAACGTCACCTCGGTACAACAGGCAGCAGGCCATGTATTTACCGTGGCGAGGATCACATTTCACCATCTGGTTGGCTGGCTCAAAGCAAGCATTTGTGATCTCAGCCACAGTCAGCTGTTCATGGTAAGCTTTCTCAGCTGAGATGACAGGGGCATAGGTGGCCAGAGGGAAGTGGATACGGGGATAGGGCACCAAGTTGGTCTGGAATTCTGTCAGGTCTACATTCAGGGCACCATCAAATCGCAGGGAAGCTGTGATGGAGGACACAATCTGGCTGATAAGGCGATTGAGGTTGGTGTAGGTGGGGCGCTCGATGTCGAGGTTCCTGCGGCAGATGTCATAGATGGCCTCATTGTCCACCATGAAGGCACAGTCGGAGTGCTCCAGGGTGGTGTGGGTGGTCAGGATGGAATTGTAGGGCTCGACAACCGCTGTGGAGACCTGAGGAGCCGGGTAGATGGAGAACTCCAGCTTGGACTTCTTGCCATAGTCGACGGACAGACGTTCCATCAGCAGTGAGGTAAAACCTGAGCCAGTGCCACCACCAAAGCTGTGGAAGACCAGGAAGCCCTGGAGACCTGTGCATTGGTCAGCCTGTGGAAATATAGCAGAAGATTCTCTAGCCAGGCCATCACATGATTGAACTTCTCGTATATTCCCACCCACCCCAAAAAATTTCCCAACGCACAATTTATAAGCAAAATGTGCAAGAATACATTGTGCAAAGGTAAGCTATACCGTCTTTCTACTCTGACACTGTTGTACATATGCTTTTTAAGAGGGCAAAGGCAAGCTCAGAGTCAGAATGCAGCAGACAATCTCCACAGATGCATGTCTGCATGGTGTATTAGCAAATGCTACATGCTGCATTAGTGTGCCTTGCAGTTTGAGACTGCTCCAGCCTTTGAAATATACATCACTGCAACCCATGATCTAATATTCCATGGCAGCATAGCATTTTCTTATCTGATCAGTTCAGCTTACCTGTCAAGCAATATCAGATTCATTTATTCCATGTGGCAATGAGAATCTTATGTCTCTAGACAGGGTACCAAATAGGCAATTCTGCAAGCCCACTGTTACAAATTAAGCTGCTATGTTATTGTTTCCAGCCCAAGCATAAGTGTGTGGCACATCTCTACAGAATACTCCCTTCACAGCTCCAAGGAGGAGAGAAGAAGCTGGGACTTAAAGCAGTACAAGAATAAATTTGATGTCAAGCAGCAGAAAGGGGTCCAAGCAAATCATTCACCTAGCATAGCCTAAGTCAGTCCCCCCCCCCACTCCAGAATCAAGAGAAGGCAGCTGGGACTGGCCCAAGACACTCCAAGCACTTGTCAGCCCAATGCCATGCAAGGCCTACCTTCTTCTCACAGCCCCAAGTTTGAATCTGGTGGCAGGGAGATCCTTCTTATAGTTAACCATTTAAATTTAATGTTATTAAATATAATGTTATTATTTACTTGTAAACCGCTTTGTGAACTTTGTGTTGAAAAGCGGTATATAAATACTAGTGATTGATTGATAGTGATTATCCAGGGTTCCAATGCACTCCAAAACCCAACACAACTGTGTTAACTATGCCTGCCCACTCATCCCTCTCCCTCAGTTCAGAGATGAACTTGGAGCCTTCTGAGAAATGCAGAAGTTGTGCCTCTATGCAAAGTCAGGGACAATCCTATGCTTGTCTACTTTAATGCAACAAGATTGCTATATACGCAACCAACTTTGTCTTATGTCCCACCGAGTTCTCAAAAAGCAGCAGTACTACATGGAGGGGGAAGGATCACCACCATTATAATGAGCCAATGTTTGTTGACTCTTGGCAATGTGGAAATGGGTTTATTAAGCAACTGCTACAGTTTGCAAAGTGAAGTAGCTTTACATGCTGGCTTTCGATCTGTTGTTCTCAACCAACAGGACCAATACAGACAGACAATCCCTATATACAACCACCTTAAGCCCCTTAACAGAAATGCTCTTATTCTGGGCTTGGTTTTCTTTGGATCACTGCAGTTGAGCTTCTCACTATTAGGGGGGGAATGCAACTTCATAGCTTAAACAGGAAGAGAACACTGGTCTCTAGAACAATTTGCTCTAACACAGTTGGAGCATTCATACACGCTTAGAAGGGAAGAACCCCTTAGTATCACCAGCAACATAAATCACTTACCAGCTTCCTGACTCTATCCAGCACCAAGTCAATTATCTCTTTGCCAATAGTGTAGTGGCCCCTGGCATAGTTGTTGGCAGCATCTTCCTTGCCCGTGATAAGCTGCTCAGGGTGGAAGAGTTGGCGGTAAGTTCCAGTGCGCACTTCATCTGTGGAAACAATCACAAGTCTTCAAATATTTGGAGGCCCAATGTAAAACACAAAGAAAAAAAACTTTTTGCAATCAAACGCTCAACTGTACAAGATTAAAGCGTTTGAATTGATCACGGTACCAAGAAATATAGCAAGGGAGCAAGGTAAGCATACAGCTTTGCTAGATGATAATATGCAATCCTGATAATAGAGTACAGGATATTGGAGTCTTGATCACTTGACCCTTGACCACTGAAGGGTCTGTAGGGTCAGTGCTATCAGTAGGTTGCAGGTGCTTTCACTGTGTTTACTAATTTTTCTCCAATGCCTTCAGGCATGGACACTTGCCCTTAAGGCAAAAAAAGCAAGCCAGGACCTTCTGTATCTCTCTATGCAAGTATTCTCACTTACACAGAAGGTTTTTGGACATACGAAGATCAAAGTCCATTGGGACTTGCTTCTCTAGAAGCTATGTCACCTGCCCTGTTCAACCCTACAAATGGGAATGTCACATGCTATTCTAAACCTGCTCAGGGGCTCTTCCCCTTACTACTTGCAATCTTGCTCCAATATTGAGCACCAGCTGGAAACTACCTTGTACAAACTCAAGACCAATAAACTATGTAATCCAATACTATCTATTCAGACCAGGCTCTTCAAGGTCTCAGGCAGAAATCTTTCCTAACACTGTTATAGGCAGGCCTTGCACAAAGATGCCAGGGATCTTTGGCTTGCAAAGCATGTCCTCTGCTGTTGAGAGAAGGCCCCATTCCCAACATAGTTATAATTTGCTTAATGTACACTCACCAATCACAGTTGGCTCCAAGTCCACAAAGACCGCCCTGGGGACATGCTTGCCAGCTCCAGTCTCACTGAAGAATGTGTTGAAGGAGTCGTCTCCTCCCCCAATGGTCTTGTCACTGGGCATCTGCCCATCAGGCTGGATACCATGTTCAAGGCAGTAGAGCTCCCAGCAAGCATTGCCAATCTGGACACCGGCTTGGCCAACATGGATGGAGATGCACTCACGCTGCAAGGAGAAACAATTGCAAAGTGTGTATAAAGTATATCAATGTGTATAAGTGTAAAGAAGCCACTGCTCACTCCAAGGTTCATGCACATGGATGGCACAGTAACGCTATCAGTGTGGTTTCAGTCAGGGCCGGCCTTAAGCCAATGTGACCAATGTCGTCACATTGAGGGCTCCTAAACCAGCGCAGTGAGCATGTTACCTGCTGCTGCAGATGGGATCTCAATGGGCTGCAGGTCAGTGGGATGAGCAGAACAGCTTTACCTTGGGCTCTCCCACCTGCCCCTGCCCAAAATGGGCCTCCTGGAAGCAGCTGGTTGTGATATCATAATATCACCACCAACTATATCCAGGTGCCATGTGAGGCACCACAAGTGCTTTTCTTGGTGAGTGGGGGGGGGGCATGGGAAAGGTGGGGGTGCCACAGGAATGCCCTGCATTGGGCTCCACCAATCCTGGACCCAGCTCTGGTTTCAGCGGAGCAACACCAGCCAATGATCACCACTCATTCTTCTCACTGCTTCTGAAGTATACGTTTTACACTTACAGGTTACTGCCAGAAAAGGCTAGAGCAGATTATGCACAAACCCTGGATTCCATTCTAGTTAATAGCCTGCTAGTAGCTCAAGCATTCAAACAGGACTTCTGCTCATGTAAATGCACTGCCCAGCAGCAAGCAGTCCCTGCCCATGCGGCCTCTCACTTGGATAGCATGAAATGCATTTCTAGACTTGTGGTTAGACTCCATAAGAACATGAGAAGAGCCCTGCTGGATCAGGCCAAAGGCCCATCTAGTCCAGCTTCCTGTTTCTCACAGCAGCCCACCAGGTGCCCCAGGGAGGCATGAGACAACAAGACGCTTGTTACCACTCCCTTGCACCCAGTACTCTGAAGTAGCCTACTACTAATGTAAGGAGGTTGCACAATCCATCATGGCCTATAGCCCACGATGGACTTTTCTTCCAGAAATCTGTCCAATCTCCTCTTAAAGGCATCTAGACCAGATGCCAGCACCACCTCCTGTGGCAAAGAGTTCCACAGACTAACCACCCGCTGGATAAAAAAGTACTTTATCTGTTTTAACCCTCCCAACCCTCAGCTGTAGCGGATGCCCCCTGGTTCTGGTGTTTTGAGAGAGGGAAAAGAACATCCCTCTATCAACTGTATCCCTTCCATGCATAATTTTGTATGTCTCAACCATGTATGTCTCCAGAATTGAGGAAATGCATTCTAGCTTCTAAGATCGTTACGCAAGCACAGTTCAGTGCATTCTTCATCTCATTTCTTAGCCACTTTTAAGAAGGTACACACAACCCCC
Organism: Lerista edwardsae; assembly: GCA_029204185.1. Taxonomy (NCBI): domain Eukaryota; kingdom Metazoa; phylum Chordata; class Lepidosauria; order Squamata; family Scincidae; genus Lerista; species Lerista edwardsae. The sequence continues at coordinate 2,360,404 of JAJKFI010000094.1, forward strand.
AAGCATCAGCAGTTTAAGAATTAATTGCCCACAAGTCATGCTGTTAGTGCTTCAAACTAAGTACTGCTAACAGAATGGTGAGCAAACTTCAGATGTTTTAAAGTTAACAGTGTCTGCCCAAAAGGATTTTGAAGAACCCTCCATTCTGGAGGGAGGAGAGAAGAGCTTTGGTAAATGGATGCTTTTTGCTTCAGATAAAATTATACATCCTCCCCGCCCCCCAGCAGCAAGAAGCCATTTTCCAGGCCTAGGAACATTCCTGATTGAGCTTACAGAAACAAGTCTCCCCTCACCCTTGCTTTTTGTGCCTTAACAGCAGTCTAGCAATTGTGTAACCCTAGCTGAGCTCATTCAGATCTACTTTAATCCTAAACTTAAAAGGCTTGTGTTTCCTCTAAGCCAGCTAGCTCCCCCCCCCATCTGACTCACAGCAAAATGTTAAAACAGCACAGAGGGCTGTAATTTGAAGGGCTCCAGTCAGCCATCATTAACCCCCTCAAGAATCCACTGGAGTACAGCAATTTTACAGCTAGTGTTAGTGCTGGCATTTATGGGGAACTGTGCCCCAAAATAACCTTTTTAGAGACTCCCATAAATTTGCATGCAGCTAGAAGAACAAAACGTTTTCTGCCCCAGAAGGAAAAAGAAAAACCTTTAAAGTCACGAGAAAAAAGGTTTATTTTTTAACAAGGTTTCCCCACAAGCATTCAGCACATTTAAATGCAAGAATGTCAGCTGTACCAAGCCTATATACTTCAGCATTGCCCCTTTAGGCTACAACCTCAAGTCTACTTACTTGAGATCAGCTGAATGCAGCAAACCTTCATGTAAACATGCACAGCACTGGGCTGTTCAACTAACCCTCTCTATCCTGCCTGCCCTTAGCCATGAGCCTAAGTTTTTACATGAGGGGAATAAGAGTAGCAGCAACAGCATGGCAAATGGGTGGTCCCAACTAAGGCATCTGAATGACAGTTTCTGCTGTTTGCATATGGGAAATTATGGAGTTACTTCATCCACCTTTGTCCATAGATTAGGAAACTGAAGCATGGTCTTAACTTGGCAGGAGTCACAGCTGTTAATATTTTAGTGAGTAACATCATAGTTTAGCTAGCAATGCCAGAAGGCAGCCACCATAAAACAGACCCTTCTGAAAGGAACTGGAGTCATTGTATTGCGCTAAGAAAATGTAGGTATGATTCAGGCAGCCTGTTTGAGTCACTGTCTGCAACATTAAGCGCACAAGGGGGAGGTAAGGAATGCTGCCACATTCACATAGTCTTTGCAGGAGCTGAAAGAGATAAGAGTCCTCTTCGTACTGGCAGCTTTGAAACCCCACTATTTTGTCTCATATCAAGATTGCAAGTTGGCATCCCTACCACCAGCAACACATGCATTCCAGTTTTTTGACAAGTTGCCAGGTCATGCAACATGCCAGGACACTTTAGCCAGCACTAAATTGTCAGCAATGCAATGCAACACCTTTGTACTGAGTTAGGTCAAGAGAAGCCATGTGCCGTCTGGCAGATTACAGGGGCACATGTGACCAGAGACAGTGCTGCTGAAGAAGCAGAGAGGCTGCAGGCTGGCAAGCAGAACTTGACACAAACCAAGTCTCACTACACCCGGTCCCAAAGAAATGGAGACCAGCCTAGGTGACAGGAACCTGAGCAAACAAAATAAAAAGGATGATGCTGGGGGGAAAGGCAGCAGCAAAGAATTGCTGCTGTATGGCAACAGGCTGTATGGTATAGGGTTAATGTGACTATACTAGAACCTAGAGGATGTGACCCAGAGGAATATTAATGTGACCCAGAGAAACACCAGCACCAAAATGGATGGCTTCTCGGAGCAGGGCAGCCCTTTGGAGCTGCGCAAGGCCACAGGAGTGTGCGGCACCTGCTGGGGATGTGCCCTCAGGCGCTGACCCCCCCCCGGGTCACCCTTGCAATGAGGAATAACTGCCACCAAACCCTGTGACCCGAAAGTGATGTCACTTTGGGTCACCTCTGGACCCGACAGCAGAGGCCACATGTGTTATCTGCAGCCTTCAGAAAGAAGCCTGGAACACACACACACAGCCTCTGAACCCAAACAGAGCTGAGCTCGTCGGGTCCAGGGGGTTTCTAAAGCCCACAGAGGCTGCGTGTATCCACCCACTGCTTCTGAAGCCCAGAGCTGATTAAAGGTGACTTGCAGTTTTCTCCCAAAACTGGAAGTCACCTTTAATCAGTTCCAGGCTTCATTCTGAAGCCCACAGAAGCCATGGGCGGGTGCGCCCTCTGGTTGTGCTCAGAGGGGCTGGGGGCAGATGCGGCACTGCCTCACTTGCCACTAGTGACCTCACGCCCCTAGTGTAGGCCTCTGCAGCTTGGGAGGGAACACTGGATGTGGTGGCAGTGTCTGCCACCATTGCCATGCCCACTCCTCCCCCTCCCCAGGAAGCCCAGCGTTGAATGGTACTGGACTCAACACCAGTGTTACACTTGTACTGCTAGCATCAGAGTGCCATGGCACTTTTGCAACACCTGGCACGGGTGGTACGAGCACACTGCTGGCACTAGCATCATTAGGCTTGGGCTCTTAGTGACCTTGATTCACTGACTCGGCATAGCCTAGTTCTGCATGAGGGTGAGATCATCCCATCCTGGAGTTCCCTAAAAGAGTGACTAATAATGAGAAAACAAGGGGCTGCATGGTACAGCAGACAGTGGAGCTTTGTGGACCAGGGTGGGCAAAATGTAGACAGAATTCTAAAAGTGCAATCAAGTACATGGGCCTTGGGTATACAAGAAGCTGTACACCGCATAGTTTCTTGAAGTGTAGCATGTTTTTTAAAGCCAGTCGTTGTAGCCTCAAGGTCTTTAGCCCTTCCTCCAGTTCCTGAACAGTCACTGTATATAAATTGTGGTGCCACTTTTCCAGAGCGTAGCTTCTGCTGTTGACATGATGGTTTATAGGGGAGAAGGACACTCCCTCTGCAGATTGCTACAGGTGTTTCTCCCAGAGAAAGCAAGGCCTGAAGATCAGAAGTGCTGGCATCCAAACAATATTGTTCCTGCATCTGGACCTGTAACTCCCTCAGGAGTACCTATCTACATGCTAATGAGTAGATGGTGGTTTCAGAGCCAGCTCATTTTACAGCCAGCTATTTGATGTCTTAACAGGATTAGGCTAGTTTTAACTAGCTGTATGCAGCAAGGGGAATATTCAGCAATAACTAGTTAGAAGAAAAGATTACCCCCTAGCCTCACCCACCTAAACAAATGAAATGAGTCATGCAAGGCAGGTAGCAAAGTGCCACTGTGATTGCACATTGCAGGGCGGTGGGAGATTATGACTAGCAAGTATTAAAATGCTTCATCACGCAGAATGCTATTTCGTCAAGGATTGTAGAGATTAGGCAAACTAGCATGAATCTCTAGATGGGCATGTGCTATGAAGGCCATTCCACTACACAAGTGTCATCATCGCCCCCCCCCCATTTGTCAACAAATGTATATGACACAAGGAGCAATCCCAGTTCAGATGAGTGAGCCTGTACAATACAGTGCAATAAGTGGTCCCTTCCTCCTCCCCTCCTTCACAGCCAAGTATCTGTTCACTGGAGGTACATTCCATTTCAGATTTCCTTGCATCTAGAAGCCTTAGCTGAAACTCACAAGAGCAACAGGACCCTGGAGGGCAGGTTTCATAACAGTCAGGAAGTTTAGTAACAGGGCCCAATAAACAGCAAACAATGCTAGGTAGTTCTACCTAATTTACGGCCCAATCCTATCCAGTTTTCCAGTGCTAGTGCACCCATGTCAATGGGGTGTGTGCAGCATCCTACAGTGGGAAAGCACTCACAGAGTCCTCAAGGTATGGAAAGATTTGTCTCCTTATCTCAGGTCTGCATACTGGTTGCACTGGTGCAGAAAAAATGGATAGAATTGGGTCCTTAGTCAGAATGCATTAGGAGGTTAAAGCCTGCCCCTGACAGGCTAAATATGGAAATCCTTAGCAAGGTTTTACTTTCTCAGCCCAGACCAATTCAGTCAGTGGCTGCTTCACCATTTATGCAAGATGTCCAACCCTCACTTTCCCATAATGCTCTTTAAACTGTTCAAGTTTAGGTCAAATGCTCTAAATTGTTCCTATTTGGTTTCCATGCCAGGAACTAAAAATAGTTCAAGTCCCTCCCGTGAGCAGGATTCTGCTTCACTGATTTCAAATGACACTAATTGCTGCCGTAACTTTGTAGCTCAGAAGTCTCCAGGTGGTTTGGGCTACACATATCAACCAGCACCTACCCTTTTGCAACTGGGCGTTATACAATGCCATATAAATCCCCTTACGCGCCTCTTTGCAAAGAGCCTGCCTTCCTACAAGTTCAAACTCGGCCACTTTCGCTTTCAAGCCAGGGGTTGAACTGCGAGCTAAGCCGCTTACGCGGGCCGTTTTGCAACAAGCATTTCAAAACAGGGTTTGATTAAAAAGGACAAAACGAGCGCTTTAAATGGGGCGAACTTTCGCGGACAAGCAGCGCTTCCTTGGCCCGCAGATAAAGGCTTGCGCGCGCGGACAAAGATGCAACCAGTTGGTGACTCGACGGGGCTCCACCACCGCGCCTCCCCTTCCGAGGCAGGCAATTGTTTTCTGAATGATCCTTCCGAACGCGCCCTCTCCCAGGAGAAGTGACTCAGCTGGTAGTCACGGGGGACGGCGCGGAAGGATGATGCCACGAGGCTGCCACGCCGGGCCTCAAGTCACACCCGGCTTGCTCAAGGTTGCAAAGCACGATAAGTTATCCGTCTAGGAGGTGGCCTACGAGAAGCATCTCTGCCTTGCAGTGCAGGGCCGTTTTCTTCCGAGGCGCAGCCGGAAAGAGCCTGAAAAAGCTCATTCGCAACTTAGCTTCAGTTCTATAGACCCATTTCCGAGAAAGGGCATCTAGCCTGACTCAAGGTTAGTTAGGAATGAGTCCTATCGAGCGTCACGAGGGGGTGTCGCAGCCACCATTGTCAGAGCGCCCGAGCCCAACCCAAGACGTTCCACAGCGCCTGTTTCTGTAGAACGTCCTAGATTAGCTAGAGAGGAGTCGTGTTTACACCAATTCCCCGAGAATTAAGGGACACGCGGAGTCCAGGACCCGTTCGCGGAGTCAAGAACCCGCCAGAAGCAGCGTTCCTAGGTGATGTTTGTAGCCTCGTAGGAGTAGCAAAGCCTCCCACGAGACTCGCGTTTGAGTTCCCGAGGGGCGTTTTCAGACCGAGACGGGAATTGCCCGCAGCTTCCTGCCTCACGTACTGGCGTTTCGAAGGACTCCTTTGCTGCTCGCAAACGCGTAAAACATCTTGTGCTGTACACGTTGGACGGAGTCCGAATAGCCAGACGCGTGTAACCCTAAGCTCAGAAAACTATACGGGGTGGCAGGCTATTACCGATGCTATAGTACCTTAAAGCGCTCCGGTTTACAGCTACAGGATGTGCCCTTACTAGAAAATTGATTTTAAGTACGTATTAGCAATACTCCGGAACGCCTTAAGGGAGCCACTCCCAAGTACACCACTTGGCTTCTTCAACCCACCCATTCAGCCTTTCCAGACAGCCGCTTTACACGTGCCTCAAAAACGTTTCCTAGAAACAGCTACGCGCCTTGCTGTGACGCAGGAGCACATTTGCAGCAGGATCCTTCGCGCAGCCTCACTTTCAGCTCCCTAACAGAAACTTCGCCTCTGAGGACAGAGAGCGTAAATAGTTCCCTAATAGCTTTTCATTCACTTACCATGTTTCTGGAGGAGCAGGGGGGGAAAAATTTCAGAAAGTTACGGAAGGAAAAAAGTTTTCCTCACTGATCGACCCGCTTAGGAAGCCACGAGTGAGCAAACACTTCTTTCTAGGGAACGCGAGGCTTGGGCGGAGCCTTATATAGCGGTTGGGCGGGTCATTTTTTTAAGGGCGGGACTTAGTGGGTAGAGAAGGTAAGGCGTCCCACCTTAAGTCTCCTCCTTCAGGCGCCTAATTGGTGGGTTCGAATTTTCGGAGTGGTGAGGGTAGAGCAGAACGTGAGAAGAGGCAGGGGAGGTGTGGAATTGGGGGAGTAGCGGCTTACAATGGAGATTCGGGAGGAGGTAGGAGAAGACGGGATGCGGGAGCCTGAGAAGAAACATCGGCCGGTGAGGAGGGCGTGGGTGGGATGTCAAAAACATAGTTGCTTGTTCCTTCCTTTTGAATGTCATCGCTGCCAATGTTCTGGGAGAGTTTATGCCAAACTTTTAGTGCTTAATTCCATGCATGTTTACTTAGAAATAAGTTCTTTTTTTCCAGTGGGGTTTACTCCCAGTAAGTATGCATTGGGCTACGAATCCAGTGCCCTGAAACTAAGCCCTCATGGGGGTTATTTCAGAATAAAGCATACATAAATGTGCACAGATGCAGCCCAGTCCTGTGCATTTTTTGCACAATAGAAAGCTGCATTGTGCTCACCAAGTATTAGACTGCAATCCTAAACATCTAAGAGGGGGGCAGTTCCATTGAACACAGGAGGACTTGCTTCTGAGTAAACACAATTCAGCTAACACCGTTAGAAGTGTGAGCGTGAATGAGAATTGCAAAACAGTATATGGTGCTACTCAGGATGTGCCCACTTTGCAGATTTAAGCCCATTTCAATACTGTTTAATTGCCATGGTTTCAGATCAGAGGCAGATCTAAGGGAGGGCAAAGCTCTATACTAAGTTTTGCAAGAAGCCTTACCTTGCAGTGGAAATCACTCCTCTCCTGCACCGTTGTAGCCAATCCTCACAGGGAAAAGCAACATCTTGGCGTTGCTTACTGGCTACAGCAGCAAGGGAGAGGAGGGATTTACATGACAGGGTAAGGCTTCTTGCAACACTTAGAGCTTTGCCCTCCCTGTAGATCCACCTCTGTTTCAGATGATAACCCCCCCCCCCACCTTCCCGGGACCTGTGTTCTGTGAAAGCAGCTAGGAATGTTCACCACCCTTTTGCCTTCTTTGCCGGAAACTAGGATGGTTGTACCAGTTTGTTGTGTACTGTCAATATACATGTCCCATAGCATTGGTTAATAAATTACCCTTTCTCAGTCCCTCTGGTCAGCGTGCTGCAGGAGGCCGCAGGGTAAATTCCTGCAATTGCCCCTCTCCATGCTGTGATGGACCCCAACCCCTAAGGCATCAGTGGGACAAGGATAGAAAATGTAAAATGGCAGTACTGCTGCCCACCCTCATCTGAGAAGCCGGGGCCCAATGCGAAAGCTTACTGAGCAGTGGCGGACAATAGCCTTGGGCCTATACCCAGCTTGGCCCACCTCTGACGCCATCTCTGCCAGATTTGCCTCATAATGTTTGTTATGCCCTTAAGAGACTTGCCAAGATGATGTCTCTTTCAAAGCCAGATCTGTGCTCAGAACAAAGGCCAGTCCTCCCATGCTTGCAGAGTTCATCTGTGTATGTAGGAGAAAGTACAAAACTTACATGTAGATTATCGCATGTGTGACCATTTCACGTGTGCTTCTTTGCTGCATGTACTCAGGTTGTGAGTGCTGTGTGCAGTTTTCATATATAGCCATGTGGACACAGGCAGTATGCTTCATTCTTGCACAAGCATATCCAAGTAGACCTTACTTCTTAAGAAGCATGCATGGGGTGAATGATTATTTCCTGTTGACAGTTTTTTACACCTTCCCTTTCTTCTAGTAGCTTTGGCTGTTGTACAAGGTTCTTGCCTCTGCCTTTTATCAGGTAAGTTAAGCTTAGAGATGGTGTCTGGTCCAAGGCTGCCCATCTCTGAGGAGGGATTTGGGAACTCGCGTCTCTCAAATGCAGGTGTGCTGCTCTAATCACTACAGCCTATTGCCTCTCACTCTTGCACTTATTCTGCATTTTCTCAGGGAAGCAGAAGGGCAGTGTACACAGACTTCCCAAGCAATCTCCCATTCAGATACCAAATCCTGGACCTGTATAGATATAATTTGCCCCTGCTTTGGCAATCAAAGTTCACCTGCCAGTCTGTCATGTGAGTGCCTGAAATAATTCTCAGGATTTCAGCCTTGATTGCTGCCTCACTTTCATTTATGAACAGATGTAATTGCTTTTCTGACGGAACTTGAGCAAACTTGCCTTGAGCGACTGGGTCTCTGGAAATTTTGCAGGTTAAAAAACCCTGTTGCCTTGGGAACCGTGGTTATTTATTTATGAGCATTCACTGCAGGATGACAACTGCCAAGTTGAGAAGTGGGCAGCAGACATCCTGGGGCAATCCTGTCCAAGGGTGCTGTGGGGATTGAACACAGACAGATGATAAAAGTCAGGAATTTAATCTTGCCCAAATTAATTACCCCATAAGAGAGGTACCAGCTATCAACATCAAATCAGCCTCAAGCAGGACTGGAAACCTTCCATGACAGGGAATTAGTTTGCAAGATTTCTCATGAGACTCCAGCCTGATGCCATTATGACAAGAGCTTGGGGGGGGGGGCGGGAGAGAGAGAGAGAGAGAACAACAATTGGCTCTTTCTGCTCAAAGCAGTGCTTCCATCATGGCTCAACACAGAAGGTAGGAAGTTGTCATGGCTTTGCTAAGAATTGAGTATGAAGCCCCTGCTCACCAGTACTTGCTAACAAGGAGCCCCTACCAGCCTGCATGTGCCTCTCGGTTCCCTTTGCAGTTCAATATGCATTTCTAGAATGTCCCTATTTCTCAGTCTCCCACCAAACCTTTCTGTGTAAAGACATCAACAGACATATTGATGGGCTGGCTGGCCTCTTTTATGATTTTGGGAAGTGCTAGGACTGGGTTGTTGATAGCAGGCTGTGTGTGTGTATGTGTGCGCGCGCCCGAACTGAATGGAAACACAGAGACAACAGCTTGCAACATCACGTTGAGGATGGCGCAATATGACCTAGATGCTGCTGCTACATTGTAACATGTCCGTGTAATCTCCCTACCTGCCTTCTCATGAGAATCTAATCTGGGCAGGGGAAGCGAGAATGCCAAAAGACTGAGATTCAATGAGCAGGGCAGACACACAGCACTGGATACTGAGGCAGGCTTTCACACTAGTCGATCCACAGCAGCTATTAGCCATGACAATGAAATGGAACCTCCGAGTTCAGAGACTGTATACCTTGGAATGTTACATGTTTGGGACAAACAGGGAAAGGCTGTTGCCTTCATGCCCTGCTTGTAAAGTTCCCAGTATCTTCTGGCTGGCCATTGTTGGAAGAAAAATACTGTGAATTAGATGGGCCTTTGGTCTGAGGCAAGAAAGCCTCTTTTAATAAAAGGGTAAGAGTCATCCCAGGGCCTCAAAAGCCCTTAAAACATCACTTCTAGTTTTTTCCAAAAACTGAAAGTGACCTTTTAAGGTCTGGGGAAGGCCTTGGAAGGCATGCTGAGGCCTGGGGAGGGGAACACTCCCTGAGGCCAGGAAGGGGAACACCCTCGAGACACAACCGAAGCACAGGGGGTGGGGGCAGCCCTGAAAAGTGTGCCCCTGGGTGGCACAGCCTCCAGCTATGCCACTGGCTTGACCCTTGTGTGTCAACTTGCACAGCCAGAGAGCAAGGCCTTATGCTTGGAGAAAACTATTAGCACCACTTTTATCCTCACTCTTTCGCCACGCAAACATCCCTGTTCAACTTGCTGTAACTAGTACTCCACAACCGTAGTGCATTGATTGCCAGCATGCCCTCAGTCAACCCTCCCGAGTCTCAGGAGCAGGGCCAAGGAGGAGTTTTTGTGCCAGCTTTGTTCTAGCCAGCTGGAGAGGCCTGGGTTGTACTGTACAGAGATGCTGAAAAACCTCTTTCTTCCACATGAAAGCCTCTGCTCGCTGCCATCTGAGCCAAAGATGGAGGTCTTCTCAGTTCACAACAGACACACATACAGACCAGTTGTAGATGGTGTGTCCTGCCATACTGCCATCTCCGTTCACAGGGATGCCAGTTGGCAAAGTAATCCACACTGATGACTCTTGCCAAGTCTGATTTTGTTTTTCACACCTCCTTCAAAAATATCAGTTAAATAGAGCAGATGATGGCCCAAGTCCACTTTTGCATTGGCCTTGTGGTTTATAGCAGATTTCCACCCTCCCCAGCTCCCGACACAATTGCCCTTGTAGCAGAAGTGGAGTAACTGGAGCGCTGGGCATGATGTTCTTTGTACGTGACAATGTTTCAAAAGAAACTTGGGTGGCCTTCTCCATTCTTGAGGGCTTTGCTGTCCTGTGGAAAATGAAGGACAAGGAAGGGCCAACAGAGTCCATGCTGGAGCTGCCCATCAGTAAAAGGAGCCAAAATACTGTGCAGAAAAGAGGAAACAATAGGTGACAGTTAAATGACTTGGTACTGACTGTTCTTGGTTATGGAACTCTGCTCTGAAGGATACAAAATGGCCTTTAGTTTATGTTACAGGATCTGGACAGGAGGAATTAGTTTGCATGTGTGACTCCCAGGCATTTGGCTACATAAATTAGTTGTTTGGTTAAGTGCAGTGCTGGTGGTCCCTTCTTTTTGTGCAGAAGTACCATTCTGGGAGATTGGCGGGATGTGTGGAGGTCATTTCTCTGTTATTCAGGCCACATATGATGATGTCCCATCCTACCAGTATCTCTAGCCAACATTCCGGTTTTGGGTACTGAGTGACTATGGCTATAAACAAGTAATTGAGCCTATGCACTGCTTACAGCATGCCTTACAGCAAGGGGTATCCAATGTGTGTCGTGCAGTGGGCGGAATAGCATTGATGATGCCTGCTGAAGGATGGAAGTGATGCCATAAAGCAAGAAGTGATGTCATGAAGCAGGTTGTGACCAGAAATAAGCACTTTTTTCCCCTCACTTAGGAATTCATTAACTGCAAATGACAGAAGAGAAAAATGCAAATCTTGATAGTAGTTTCAAGACATGGGAGAGCCTGGCCAATTATCATGCAGGCAGCCCTTTCAGAAGTGATACTTCGGCACAACTCAGCAGCTGAGCACAGCTGGTGGTGGTGCTGGGAGAGCCCGAGGGCCGAATAAGGAGCTTCTGGGGACCGAATCCAGCCCACAGGCCTTGTGTGTGACACCCTTGCCTCAGAGCCTTTCTACAAATCATACCACTCCCTGGAAATGAAATCTGTAATGATGCCCTGCTAGTATGCAGGCCTCTGCATGCATATGCTATGCTTAGAAAGAGGGATCCTGAACCCCTCTGACCTCCACTGGGTGGAGAGAGTTCTCGGCCTCTCTTGTTGGAGCAACAATTGTGTGCCAATAGGTGTATTGCTCGCAGAGTCCTATTTCTATTCAGGTTTGCTGCCCAAGGAAGAGCATACAGCTTGCATGCTGTAACAGGAGGCTAAAATGACTCCCTTGGCACTCACCTTTTATTTTAAGAAATGTACATCCTGTTTCTTTTCCCAGAGGTGACCCAAGATGGCTAACAAAGAAATAACAAAACGAAGCACAACAAAACAATTCCAACTTCATAAAAGGCAGCTAAAATTACATCAAACGCTACAACTGAGGCTGTAATCCTATTCACCCTTTCTTGGGAGTAAACCTCACTGAACACAATGTCACTTACTTCCGAGCAGTTATACATAGGATTGCACCAAACATATGAAAATGTTTGGACTAGCTATCAACCTACACAGCACAAAAGCTTGAAGTTTACATGACAATTATTTCCCTCATGTACAGTGGATTTCATGACAATATTGAAGTTTGAGTCAAGGTTTATACTTGGAAACAAATCCAGGGTCAGTGGAGATCAACTGGAAGAAGGGTGCCCTTTTTATCTGAAACAATGCATTTCCAGATTAGATATTTCCCGGGTAATTGGCTGTGCAATGTAACTATTGCCTTGAGACTTTTTCCAATCTTTGAACAAATTATTGAGAATAGACCCAAACACTCCGTATCAAAATTATATATACTTTTATTAATTCTGGTAGATGTGAGGTAAAGGTTTCCCCATGTCAGAATGGTCTAGGCCTGACTGACTCTAGGGGGTGGTGCTCATCTCCATGGTCATGTGGCTGGCATGGCTATACGCCAAGGCGCATGGAAAGCTGTTTACCTTCCCACAGAAGTGGTACCTATTTATCTACTCGCATTTTTCAAACTGTGCTTTCGAACTGCTAGGTTTTATATTCAAATAACCTGGCTGCAAACCCTTCTCTGGGTTTAAGTCCCATCAAACCTAATGCAGGGTTTAAACCAACCGGTGGCCCTCCCTTAACATTTCATAGAGAAGAATTGAAGCCGAGGGCGGGCTTAGCGGCCATGTTTGTAAGTACAAAACATTGCTCATTCCAAGCATTTCCAATGGGTTTTCTGGTACTGTTTAGAGCTGAATCGTTTACTCCTGAAATAAAAACTTACGAAAATAACGACGTGTGATCGTGGAGAAACATCATTGGTAATATAATTATGAGTTAATATGCAATTCCAAGGTTTAATTCCGCAGAATTATATTACTGAACATATCGGACGAAATGCCGCTTGCTGTCTATTTGAACTCGGATTGCACTGCTTTGACAGACTTATTTTTTGAAATCTACACAACCAAAAATAAAGTGTGAACGGGAAGGAAAGAAAAAAAGGGGAGGGTGGGCAAAAATCAGATAAATATGTAGGAAAATTACATTAAAATCTCTCAATGTATAACACAAGCAGTTGTCAATATGAGAGGAATTCTTTTTCACTTCTAGGCTATTAAGTGTATTTTTTATGAGGTAGTATTTTTATTTTTTTTCCTCATATCTACTTCAGTTTGTGAAAGGCTGCATACTTTATGAGGTAGTATTTTTCAGTATCAATTAATCACTATGATTTTAAGTACCTGTGGAAAGTAATCCCATTTTTCGTACCGCGATTCGCACACCCGTATGCAGAACACGCAGGCATGCTTAAAGACGTTGAAATTAACTTTTACACACGCGCCGTGCGAGCTAGAGAGGCCCTTTCGCGGCGCTGAGTTGAGTCAGCCATATTGGTCAGTACAGGGCTTCAAGAATGGGCTGACATGCCCTATCCAGTCAATCTAACATCCTTGGTTTAAACATAAGGCCCAGGGGTCTGATGTGGCCTGCAGAAGCTCTTTAACGTAAGAAGAGCCTTGCTGGATCAGGCCAAAGGCCCATCTAGTCCAACTTCCTGGATCTCACAGTGGCCCACCAGATGCCCCAGGGAGCACACAAGACAAAATACTTGCATCTCGTTGCCACTCCCCTAACCACTTTCCAGCACTGGCACAGCTGTGCCAATGGGGCAAGTGCTGCGTCTGGCAGTGGCATGGAGACCTCTTCAAGGTAAGGGAATGCTTGTTTCCTTACCACAGAGCTTCCTTACCGGTGCTGGAAATTCAGTTAGGTTTGCGCCCTCAGTCTCATTTCTCCTCAGGGACATTTTTTCTAAAGTACCTAATGTAGGGGAGCCAACTTGATTTCAACATTGGGGGTGCCCATAGACATGCCCCCTGATGTGGCCACGCCCCCTGACGTAGCCATGGATGTGGCCACGCCCTCTGACGTAGCTACACCCCTTGACGTCGTCACACCCACACAGTAGTAAAATGAAACCTTAAAATATCTCGCTTGCGCTCTGTTGCCCTCGCTCTCTCTTGCTCACCATCTGTCACCCTCACCACCTGTTGCTCGCTCCTGCCGTCTCTCACTTGCCCTCTGTCGCCCTCTCTCTCTCTCTCTCTCATCCTCTGTTGCCCTCGCCACCTCTCACTTGCCATCTCTTGCTTGCCCGGTCACCCTCACCATCTCTCGCTTGCCCTCTGTCGCCCTTGCCATCTCTTGCTCGCCC